>CM037860.1:36206037-36723251 GCA_021292105.1 Anadara kagoshimensis
GCCTACTCTTTCGAACTCTACAGCGTTGTCTTTAGCATGCACCAAGACACAGGACTTCGGTTTTAAGTCTCATACAAAAGACTATTCTAGTACTTTAAACTTTTTACAGCTCTAGTATGGACAGGAGATGAAAATCATCTCAGAAAATTTCCAAGTCCTAAGTGAAGTTCGAACCCACAACCCTTGACTTAGAAAGCCAGTGACAGTACCACTCGGCCATGTCTGCATACAGAACAGGCCTGTTGAAAGTTTAACACTAAGCTAAAGAATTAGTTCTTGTTTCAGCAGCTCGTCTTAGCCTGTTGTTAGCTTTACCTCCATAGCTGTTTTATAGCTGCCATCTCTCTCCCAGTAGTTTTTCAGCTACTAGCTATCCATATCTTATCCATGCACATGACAGCTAAGCTTTGACTCACCTTCTTGCGCTCAGTGTAAAACTTTAGGCAGGTATGTACTGTAGCTGATTTACACTAACATATCAGTCAAACATCATGACTAGATTAAATCATTTTACAGCACTTTATTTCCATGAATTTTTCGCTGAACCTTGTTCAACTGATATGCTTTGTAATTCCTAGATTTACAATATGTTTTACTAGATGATGAATTATTTTGAATTTACAAATTAGTACCAGTACTAGAATTGTGTTCTCTGTAGGGATGGCAAATTGTCATAGAATTATTAAAGGGGTAACAATCAAATTGTCTTGAATAGTTAATTCACCCCAATTTTCCAGAGGACATTAATAAGATGTCATTTGTTAAAATTTTTGTATGGCTTTACTAACAGTTACTTAAAACAGACTACAGAATTTAAAATGAAGAGGATTTGGCCATTGGTGATAATTTACGGATAATAAGTTTTAGGGGTTGAACTTTCTTGATTAAACAGTTAGTAAATTTTTTAAATAGGTTCGATCTACTATAATAACCAAACTAGCCAATGATACAGCCATGGAAGATATGGACGACGTGATACTGGTCACAGAGATAATGCAGTCGGTCCTTGTAGTAGACAAAGAAGTCACAGAAACCATACAAGTACAGTTAAACCTAGTTATAATGTCCTTTGATAGCCTTACTAAATTGCTTTATTCTCACAAATGTCCAAGCACAATTGTCCTATTGTACAATTTTATACTTTCATAATAATAGTGTTTTCCAATAGCGATGAGTTGAGTTGAGTAATGGTGTTTAACGTGCCAGTCAAGAATATTTCATTTATATGACTTTCATTTTGTAATGCTGAGTGCTTGGCGAAAGAACAGTCACTACCCAATAGTAGTCCAATCCACAGTCTAATAGCAAAGAGAATGAAGATGTTATCGCATATGCCTTCTCAGGCCATCATGCCAAGTGCTATATGATTAGAGAGTGTCAGTTCAGGATGTCAATAATTGTAGAATGGATAAATTTTCTCAACCGTCTCTTAGCTGACTGCCTCAATATAAGAGACTACACTCCACCTCACTTTCCTGAAAAAAGTAACCATTGCATCAGTGGTTTCATTATTGTCATGGTGAATATTGTGTTTTTACTTGAAGTATTTTTCAGCTATGGCCAGCATTTTTTAGACCTGCTAGTGATACACAAATCTCTTTTTTCTGTTTTAGGATAAGAGTGCGGAGTTGTTTGAAAATTTAGCAGACAGTTTTAAGTCTATACCGAAAACATACATATCATCGACTAGGAAAACAGCACAGTGAGTAAAAATATTTTATGAGCAAGGTTGCCCCGTCAATCCTCATTTGCATGACATCATCTCAGAAATCTGCTGCAATCATTTAGACACCGATTAATTGATATATGGGTATGAGTTTGTAATTTAGACAAATGAATTAGTTATCTACCTCAAACTACCTACTGATGTTAGTGCTTTGTGCCCTTAAATGTAAATACCAGTATTGTCTGATCTGCAATGCTTTAGTTTACCTTATTGGCCAAGATAGAAATACGGTATATTTCCCTCATGTGATTAAGTTTCCCTGTAATACTTCTCTTACTTGGAACACACCATTGATAGAGAGCTGGTCAAAACATTCAAGTTTCCCTGTAATACTTCTCTTACTTGGAACACACCATTGATAGAGAGCTGGTCAAAACATTCAAGTTTCCCTGTAATACTTCTCTTACTTGGAACACACCATTGATAGAGAACTGGTCAAAACATTCAAGTTTCCCTGTAATACTTCTCTTACTTGGAACACACCACTGATAGAGAACTGGTCAAAACATTCAAGTTTCCCTGTAATACTTCTCTTACTTGGAACACACCATTGATAGAGAACTGGTCAAAACATTCAAGTTTCCCTGTAATACTTCTCTTACTTGGAACACACCATTGATAGAGAACTGGTCAAAACATTCTAGTTTCCCTGTAATACTTCTCTTACTTGGAACACACCATTGATAGAGAACTGGTCAAAACATTCAAGTTTCCCTGTAATACTTCTCTTACTTGGAACACACCACTGATAGAGAACTGGTCAAAACATTCTAGTTTCCCTGTAATACTTCTCTTACTTGGAACACACCATTGATAGAGAACTGGTCAAAACATTCAAGTTTCCCTGTAATACTTCTCTTACTTGGAACACACCATTGATAGAGAGCTGGTCAAAACATTCAAGTTTCCCTGTAATACTTCTCTTACTTGGAACACACCATTGATAGAGAACTGGTCAAAACATTCAAGTTTCCCTGTAATACTTCTCTTACTTGGAACACACCATTGATAGAGAACTGGTCAAAACATTCTAGTTTCCCTGTAATACTTCTCTTACTTGGAACACACCATTGATAGAGAACTGGTCAAAACATTCTAGTTTCCCTGTAATACTTCTCTTACTTGGAACACATCATTGATAGAGAACTGGTCAAAACATTCAAGTTTCCCTGTAATACTTCTCTTACTTGGAACACACCATTGATAGAGAACTGGTCAAAACATTCTAGTTTCCCTGTAATACTTCTCTTACTTGGAACACACCATTGATAGAGAACTGGTCAAAACATTCTAGTTTCCCTGTAATACTTCTCTTACTTGGAACACATCATTGATAGAGAACTGGTCAAAACATTCAAGTTTCCCTGTAATACTTCTCTTACTTGGAACACACCATTGATAGAGAACTGGTCAAAACATTCTAGTTTCCCTGTAATACTTCTCTTACTTGGAACACACCATTGATAGAGAACTGGTCAAAACATTCTAGTGTTTGCCTCCAATGAGTTTCAGTAGGAGAAAATAAACAATTAATGGTCATCTAAAAAGATGACAAAACTGATTGTAATTGTCTAAAGAAAACTCCATGTTTGAACTAAACGAAATTGTCTAGTGTTAGCTGTAGTAATTAAATAAACAAAATACTTCTTTAAACTACTTTTAAAAATATTTTAACCTTTCAGATTGTCTTATTTGTAATATTTTTGTTAACCTTTTTTGTTTCATTCTTTTTCATTTCAGTATAATAAACAAATTATTGCCTTTGTGTGAGGGAGATATGAACATTTATTCACTCTTAACAAGTTGCATATCCCTCAGGCTTTGCCCTCGTGAAATATGACTTGTTAAGGGTGAACAAATGTTCAGATCTCCCTCAATAAATACCAAATGTTACAGACAAGCTTGTCACCTTGGGTTACAACAGAGATGTTTAATTACAAAACATACTGATTCAAATAAACTACCAATATACAAGTTTCATTTTCTTTTTACAGAGCTATATTTAATACAATAGCACATTCCTTGAAGGTGAATACAGAAGCAGTTTTACATATGACACCAACAACAACAACAACGACCACAACAACAACAACAACGACAGCACCAACAACAACAGCGACAACAACACCAGCAACCACACTACCACCCACAAATGAAACTGTGGAATCAAATGTTACAACTTCCTCCACCACCAGCACCACTACTACTACCCCTACTACCACAACCACCACTACAGCCACTACCACCACCACCACTACTACTGCTACACCACAAACAGAACAACCAGTTACAACTACCAAGAAGCCAAAGAGAGATGAAAAAACAAAATTAAGGGTAATATCATTTATGTACCATTGAATATACTAAATACATTTCAGGCACTCTCGTTTCCCACACTATCCCTGAACAAGGTACAATATTATAGAGGTCACTATTTTCATGTCTGAGTAAAAAATTTCAAATCATGGTCTTCGTTAAGGCCTATATTCACTAGAACCAGACTAATTGAATGACTATTGTATATTTCTCAAATGCCATGGCAAACGTTCTTGCACTAGAAATTGTTCCATTTAAGATTCAAACTTGGGCATTTAGAGGTGCTGTGATCCATAAGTGTATGCTTTAGGTTTGAGTTAATTGATGGTGTTTAACGTCCCAGTCAAGAATATTTCACTTATATCGAGATGTTGCCAGCTTTAGGAGACGATGCAGAAATTTTGCATGTGCATTGCGCTGATGGCATTATACAGTAGAGTTCTATATCTTGCCAAGCCTACTGTGACACTGGACCTCATTTATTTTTAGTTCTCATTCGAAAGAACCATGACTTTCATTTTGTAATGTCGAGTGCTTGGCAAAAGAACAGTCACTGCCCACTTTCAAGTCTTGGGTCACACCGGATTGGAGTTTGAACCCTGCATGCTTTAGATCACTTGGCCACAAGTTCAATGATCAGATACTATATCTCAGCCCACACAATTGTGTTTTGTACAGTCGGAATGCCCTCTATTTCAGGTTGAAATGGTCAAATATTCACTGAAAATTAAATTTTACAGGTTTAATGTAGGTTTTAAATGAGAAAAAAAAATCACTATATTCAATTTATCCAGTTATTATACCCCATGCAACCAAAGTTGCAAAGGGTATAATGTTTTTAACCCATCTGTCAGTCCATCATAAGTTTTTTTTTCCAAAACATTTACAGACTTTGAACTGATTTTTGGTATGTTTGTCTACCGCAGTGAGTTACAGATAAAGTATTGTTTTGTTCTTGTACTCTGATTTTAAAATAATAACGACCCATTGTCTTTGAGAATTTCATACAGTTTTTCGATGTTTTTTCCTAAATGCTAGCAGATATCTATTGAACTGATTTGTGGTATGTGAGTCTACTGCAGTAAGTTACAGACCAAGTTAACATATCGTCTTGCTCTGTTGATTTTTACGGAAATTAAGGCTCTTGAGAATCATACTGCAAGAACAGTTTTCCACACATTATGCCTAAATGCTAGCAGCTATTTTAGTATGTGAGTCTACTACAATAAGTGACAAATCAAGTGTATGATTCCTTCTGCTTAGCTGATTTTCACTGCTTTTTTGTGGTTCAATTTGTGGGAACATGGGGAACCGGTATGTGAGCTTGCTCTTCTCTAAGGTTCTTTCATTGTTGATAATTTTTGGAAAACTTCCTTCAAAGACTTTAATTCGAAACAGGATTGATTTGAATTTTACTTAATATTGTCATGAAATGAGTTTATAATATTAACAAGAATTAAACAAGTAAGTGACCAATTGCTATCAGCATGATTAGCTAGCTATTACACATGCAAGCACCCAATACCGGTAACCCAGAATGAGATCCAAGATAATTCTTCTAATTTTATTTTTTAAAGCTTAAAAAGAACAACCAGAGAATGTTATCAGCCCTGGAGACTGTTGTCAATACTGTCACGGAAACAGTTAAAGTTGAAGAAGATGTATTTGAAATAAAAAGCGAGGAAGTGACGTTAGCCGTGAGGAGATCTGAAGGAGTTGTGCGTTTGGCAGGTCTAGAATACCATGACAAAAGGGCAATACACGCATCCAATGACACATTCTTTGTTAATCTGACATTTCCAGATTCTCAAACATTGATAACTGCAGCACCAGGCCTTGATAATGCCACAGTGTTTACCCAGGTAAGTAGTAACTGCAGCACCAGGCCTTGATAATGTCACAGTGTTTACTCAGGTAAGTAGTAACTGCAGCACCAGGCCTTGATAATGTCACAGTGTTTACTCAGGTAAGTAGTAACTGCAGCACCAGGTCTTGCTAATGTTGCAGTGTTTACTCAGGTAAGTAGTAACTGCAGCACCAGGCCTTGATAATGTCGCAGTGTTTACTCAGGTAAGTAGTAACTGCAGCACCTGGCCTTGATAATGTCACAGTGTTTACTCAGGTAAGTAGTAACTGCAGCACCAGGCCTTGATAATGTCGCAGTGTTTACTCAGGTAAGTAGTAACTACAGCATCTGGCCTTGATAATGTCACAGTGTTTACTCAGGTAAGTAGTAACTGCAGCACTAGGCCTTGATAATGTCGCAGTGTTTACTCATGTAGGTAGTAACTGCAGCACCAGGCCTTGATAATGTCACAGTGTTTACTCAGGTAAGTAGTGACTGCAGCACCAGGCCTTGACAATGTCACAGTGTTTACTCAGGTAAGTAGTAACTGCAGCACCAGGCCTTGATAATGTCGCAGTGTTTACTCAGGTAAGTAGTAACTACAGCATCTGGCCTTGATAATGTCACAGTGTTTACTCAGGTAAGTAGTAACTGCAGCACCAGGCCTTGATAATGTCGCAGTGTTTACTCATGTAGGTAGTAACTGCAGCACCAGGCCTTGACAATGTCACAGTGTTTACTCGGGTAAGTAGTAACTGCAGCACCAGGCCTTGACAATGTCACAGTGTTTACTCGGGTAAGTAGTAACTGCAGCACCAGGCCTTGACAATGTCACAGTGTTTACTCAGGTAAGTAGTGACTGCAGCAACAGGCCTTGACAATGTCACAGTGTTTACTCAGGTAAGTAGTAACTGCAGCACCAGGCCTTGATAATGTCACAGTGTTTACTCAGGTAAGTAGTAACAGCAGCACCAGGCCTTGATAATGTCAGTGTTTACTCAGGTAAGTAGTAACTGCAGCACCAGGCCTTGATAATGTCACAGTGTTTACCCAGGTAAGTAGTAACTGCAGCACCAGGCCTTGATAATGTCGCAGTGTTTACTCAGGTAAGTAGTAACTGCAGCACCAGGCCTTGATAATGTCGCAGTGTTTACCCAGGTAAGTAGTAACTGCAGCACCAGGCCTTGATAATGTCACAGTGTTTACTCAGGTAAGTAGTAACTGCAGCACCAGGCCTTGATAATGTCACAGTGTTTACTCAGGTAAGTAGTAACTGCAGCACCAGGCCTTGACAATGTTACAGTGTTTACTCAGGTAAGTAGTTACTGCATCACCAGGCCTTGATAACGTCACAGTGTTTACTCAGGTAACTAGTATTAGTGGACTTGGGTTTACCAGTACTACATATTCAAAATGTAAAGACTACCCATGGGACATTAGAAATTTGGACTTTCAAGGCAGGTGGTATTGATTTTTAGCTCACCTGAGCCGAAAGGCTTAGATGAGCTATTGCTATCTATCACCGTCCGTCGTGCGTAAACTTTACATTTTAATCTTCTTCTCCAAAACTACTGAGCCAAATTTGATGAAACTTGGTGATTATTATGCCTGGGTAACCACGCCCAACAATATGGCTGCCTTTACTATAAATAGCCAAAAGACAAAAAAATCTTCTTCTCTGAAACCGAAAGGTGCAGGCAAATTTTAATTAGATTTTTGGATTCAGGATACCTAGATACATTAAAATTGTGTTTTTCATGAAAATTGGACGAAAAATAGGTTACGCGTTTTTTGCATAATATTATGTAATTTTTAAAATGAGACATTTATTGTTATAACTTCATAATGGCTGAAGATAATTGTATGGAGTTTTCACTGTTGATCTTGTCTTGTGATTTTCTTCCAATTGATGTCAAGGTCAAAGGTCAAGGTCATGTCCCAGTTTTTGACCTTTGATAATCAAAAACAAACATACTTATCCATTTCCGAATCACAATCCAGAAGGAAAGTAAAAACTTTGGAACTGACAAGTTAGGTTAGACACGTGAACTTCCACCAGGGAAGTGAGGCCGGGTGCTCCGGAAGGGTAAGCACCTCCTGTTTAGCTAGCTACACCCGTCACGTGTGTAATCAAAATTGTGTGAAAGGAACATGGAACTATGAGACGTCAAATATATCCAAGGCAATCCTGGACACAGAGACATCAAACTTATCAACAATACTGTGATGACGGCCATAAAACTTTTTGAGGGCCTTGATAAGCCTAGGCTTGCAATATCCCTGAGTCAACAATTTATTTGCAAGCAGCCTACTTCGTTGTACAAAGTCCCAGTAGTGGGAACAAGCTCTACCATAGCGTATTAATTGGGAAACAAATACACCATAAGCAGGAGAAGCAGGTATATTGCTGCATAAAAAAGGAAAGTTGACAATAGAAAAATTGAAGTCATCACGTTTGTCATAAAGTTTCAAATGTAGCCTTTCTTGTGCGTCATAATTCAGGTATAAGTCTAAATATGAAGCAGAACTTGAAATGGATAAAAAATGCTATTTTTTAAACATTTCTGGTGATAATGACATAGGATTTTTGGTTAATTGTAGGTATTGACATGATGATCATTTTGATATATCGATTAAGGTCATGGGTTCAAAGGTCAAGGTCACAGATGTACAAGTTTACCAAAATAGTTAATTATCTGCAAAACTATGAACTTTTTGTATAGGCATGTATATTAGAATATTGTAGGTAATGGCCCAATGGTCATTTTGATATATGAATAAAGGTCATGAGTTCAAAGGTCAAGGTCACAGATGTAAACAAGTACTGAAATGATTATTTATCTCAAAAACTATCAACTTTTTGTATATGTATGTATATTAGAATATTGTAGGTATTAGCCTAACAACCATTTTGATATATGAATGAAGGCTATGGGTTCAAAGGTCAAGGTCACAGATGTGAACAAGTTCTGAAATGATTATTTATCTCAAAAACTATAAACTTTTTGTATAGGCATGTATATTAGAATATTTAGGTATTATCCTAATGATCATTTTGATATATGAATGAAGGTCATGGGTTCAAAGGTCAAGTTCACAGATGCGAATGTACCTAAATGGTTAATTATCTTGAAAACTATTAACTTTTTGTATAGGCATGTATATTAGAATATTGTTGGTACTGGCACAATGGTCATTTTGATATATGAATGAAGGGCATGGGTTCAAATGTCAAGATCACAGATACAAACAAGTACTGAAATGATTATTTATCTCAAAAACTATAACGTTTTTGCATAGGGATGTATATTAGAATATTGGCCTAATTATCATTTTGATATTTGAATGAAGCTCATGGGTTCAAAGGTCAAGGTCACAGGTGAGCGTTAAGGCCCATGGGCCTCTTGTTTTAAATTAATTAATTTTTTTCAAACATTTTACATAATATATTAAGACAAAGACACCACTCATTGATATTTTTTGTTGAAATATAGAACACAGGTATCCTAAACACTAATTGAATGGACAAGTAGTCTTTATATAGAGGTGGTTGCAAAAGCTAGTTTTGTCATAATGTTGTTTAACATTACATCAGCAATCTTTCGATTATTTCCCTATGAGTGCAAGTTTTGTTCATTTCCAAGAAATTATCTAAAAGCAAGTTTGTGTATGCCTGAGATAAGTGAGTTTTGTGGTCTGCCTTGTACAAGCACACACTCGGGGTGACTTTAAGGTGCTAGCCCACATGGTCAATATTCTGTAGACAACTCCTCCATTCACACTACTAACGCTGGGCGACCCAGTCAGTACTCTGCATTCTAAATACCCAGGGCCATTTGAAGATGCAGTGTTTCAAGTCTTGCGTATGTCCTTGCCTGGGGTTGAACCCGTGACCTCCTACTCTTGAGGCATACACACTACCACTGAGCCATAGAATCGTTTATAGTAGGTTTATCTATATCTCAATACATGTACATTTATCTGTAAAAATGTGTATTTTAGAAATAACTTTCACTATTTTTTGGTTTACAAGGTACAAACAATATTTGGAAGCGGCAATTCTCACAAAATTGCAAAGCAATTTATGATAGAATTGCCAATTCCAAAATATTGTATTGTTTATATCCCAGTATACCACAACAGAGTGAAAGTTATTTCTTATATTTACAATATCAATTGTTGCTTAGAATTTGCAAAAGGTCAATCATTCAAAATTATATAATACTGGTTTTTATGTCTTATTATCTGGTTTTGTCAGTGAATGAAACAGCAACATTCATCCTTTCAACGTATTTAGCCCGGCCTTAATTAAGAACCCAAACCAAATTCAGACTTGACAATAGGTTGACAGGTCATGATAGTTTATTGAAATGTTAATGTTATTCTTGCCAATAAATTTATGTAAGAAAACTTCAGTGATTGTAAATCTTTTAGGTTGTGATAATGGATGATAATCCGTATGTTTGGGATGATTCATTTGAATTTGTCACCACACCTGTCATGACATTAGAAGTCAAAAGTGAAAATTTAACAGAGCTAGCACTGCGTGGATTGAAGTACCCAATTGATATATTCCTCTCTACAAACCGTGAGTATCACACATATATCAATTTATCTATATACAGAAGGGACATCGTGGTTCAGCCATTAAGTTACCGTATTTGGGAGTGGAATAGAGACCCTTACCATTGCAAAATTTAGTATCATAAATTTTTAATTGACAGACACCAAAGCTCCAACATACAGTTGACAGTGCTTTTTAGCTCACCTGGCCAAAGGCCATGTGAGCTTTTGCCATCACTTGGCGTCTGTCGTCGTCCGTCCATAAACTTTTCACATTTTGACTATCTCCTCTGACACCACTAGAGCAATTTTAACCAAACTTTACAGGAATGATGTATGGAAGGTCCTTTACTTAGATTGCCGAAATTTTTTTGATCCGCCAAAAAACATGGCTGCCAGCACAGAAGATAGTTTAACATTGGACCCTATGGGAAAAATGCATTTTTGACTATTTCCTCAGAAATGACTGAAGCAAATTTAACCAAACTTTACAGGAATGGTGTAAGGAAGGTCCTTTACTTAGATTGCCAAAATTTTTCTGATCCGTCAAAAAACATGACCGCCAGTGCAGAAGATAGTTTAACATTGGACCCTATGGAAAAAGCATATATTTGCCATCTTCTTTGAAATCGCTGAGTCAATTTGAACCAAACTTTACAGGAATAATGTATGTAAGGTCATTTACTAAGATTGCCCAAATTTTTCTGATCCGCCAAAAAAAATGGCCGCCAGGGCCAAACAAAGTTTAACATTGGGCCCTATGGGAAAACGCACATTTTGGCTATCTCCTCTGAAATGACTGAAGCGAATTCAATTTAACTTTACAGGAATGATGTATGGAAGGTCTTTTGCAAAGATTGCCGAAATTTTTCTGATCCGCCTAAAACATGGCTGCCAGCGGGGAACATAGTTTAACATTGGACCCTATGGGAAAAACACATTTTGGCTATCTCCTCTGAAACTACTGAAGCAAACTTAACCAAACTTTAGAGGAATGATGTATTGGAGGTCCTTTACTTAGATTGCCAAAATTTTTCTGATCCGCCAAAAAAACATTGCTGTTAGGGCCAAACATAGTTTAACATTGGACCCTATGGGAAAATGCACATTTTGGCTATCTCCTCTGAAACGACTGAACCGAATTCATCCAAACTTTACAGGAATGATGTTTGGAAGGTCCTTTACAAAGATTGCTGAAATTTTTCTGATTCGTCAAAAAAACATGACCTACAGGGCGGAACATAGTTTAACATTGGACCCTATGGGAAAAGCATATATATGCTATCTCCTCTGAAGCTAGTGAAGCAAATTGAACCAAACTTTACAGAAATGATGTATAGAAGGTCCTTTACTTAGATTGCCAAAATTTTTCTGATCTGCCAAAAAACATGGCCGCCAGCGCAAAAGATAGTTTAACATTGGACCCTATGGGAAAAGCATATACAGTCTAACCTGTCTATAAGGGCCACTCGGGGGAAGTTGCAAAAGTGGCCCTTATGGACAGGTGGCCTTTATATACAGGTTTGTAAATCCAGTTATGACATCAATATAAATATTAGTTGGAAAAATAGTGAGCAGTTCTAATTTATTCATTTTATTTGTTGAAATTTCTGTTACAGAAAAGGCATTAGCTAATTTTAACAGAATAATTTCTTTGAAAACAATTAAAGAAAAATCTTCTGACCACACTATTTATCGATCTTTGAAAAAAAAACCTTAAAAATCACCAAGTATATACACATATCTTAAATAAAGACATGTCTTCTTTAATAGGTAGGAGTAGTGTCTTCTTTAATAGGTAGGAGCCAGTAATGAAAACAATAGAAAATAGTATATGTATCATAATTAACAATGAGTAATAATCTATCCTTAGTGCTTTATAGCTTCATTTGTTGACATGAGGATAAATGACTTAAAATTTATGTAAGTTTTTAAAAAAGTTTCAAAAATATACTTTTTAAAAATTCTTTTCTTATCAACATACAGATTTGGTTACATGTACTGAGTTTAATGATCAATGGTTTAAAGTTAAATAATCAATGTTTAAAATCTAATTTTAGCTTCAAGATTTTAAAAAAAAACTACATGGCTTAACATTTTTGCACAAATTTTTAGAAACTACCGGTATAACAAAACTTGTCCCCAAAATACGAATAAAAAGTGGCCTTTACAGACAGGTTCATGAGCCATTTTGTACAAAAATAGGGTGGCCTCTGGCTCAGTTGAACAGTGGCCCTTATATAGAGGTTAAATAAAGACTAAAATGGCTCGGGAGGAATTGAAAGTGCCCTTTATAGACAGGTGGCCCTTATATAGAGGTGGCCTTTAGCACAGGTTGGACTGTATATGCTATCTCCTCTGAAGCTAGTGAAGCAAATTGAACCAAACTTTACAGGAATGATGTATAGAAGGTCCTTTACATAGATTGCCAAAATTTTTCTGATCCGCCGAAAAACATGGCCGCCAGGGCAAGAGATAGTTTAACATTGGACCCTATGGGAAAAACACTTATGTGATTACGTCCTCAGAAATGACTGAAGCAAATTTAACAAAACTTCACAGAAATGATGTATAGAAGGTCCTTTACTTAGATTGCCAAAATTTTTCTGATCCGCCGAAAAACATGGCCGCCAGGGCAAAAGATAGTTTAACATTGGACCCTATGGGAAAAATGCATTTTTGACTATGTCCTCAGAAATGACTGAAGCAAATTGAACCAAACTTTACAGGAATGATGTATAGAAGGTCCTTTACATAGATTGCCAAAATTTTTCTGATCTGCCAAAAAACATGGCTGCCAGCGGAGAACTTAGTTTCACATTGGACCCTATGGGAAAAGCATATATATGCTATTTCCTCTGAAGCTAGTGGAATCTGCAATCTGATTAAAATCAGATCTCTCACTTGCTGCCCTTTTCTGATATAGTTGCGTTGTGGGAGATCTGAGGAAACCCCGTTGAGGGTCATATGTGAATGACCTTATGGTAATTAACTAAAACTGACCATTCAAATTTCGTGTTTCATTTACAATAAAGGCATAACACTTTCAAAATCTCGGAAGCTGAAATTTCATTGGACAATAAATGTTACGACAATGGGTCATTCACATATGCCCCTAAACGGTGTTTCCTCAGATCTCCCACTCCGGGCCTATATCAAAAATGGGAGAGCAAGTGAGAGATGTGATTTTAATCAGATTGAAAAAACTGTGAATGGTACATATAGTTCTACAGTGATTTCCTTAGCCATTCTGTCTGATATAAACAGTGCATTTGTTCATCACTGGAATACAAATTTGCTTTAAAAGCATTTTAGTCAGGTGAGCGATACAGGCTCAGCCACACTGAGCCTCTGGTTACTATTCCAATCAAAATCCTACTCGTGATTGATCCCAATTTGATAAAGACTATTACAGATTGATAGCTTGCTGTAGGTTTTCTGTGCCATCAGGGGTGAAATGAGTCATGGCATAATCTTGACTGGAGTATAAAACATCATTCCTACCAACGAACAAATAGTTGATTATTGTATAAAAAAAAGTACTGTTTAGTAAACTTTGAGAGGAACTCAACATGGAACATTGTTGCTTAGGAAGAAAGGGGAATTGCAAACAAGCTTAGGAGAGGAGGACTCAACATGGAGCTTTGGAGCTGTAGGAGGGAACTTGGCATTAGGCATGGGAGCTGGGGAGGGGGAATGCAATAATGCATATGAGCAAGCTTGGGGATGGGAATTGCAATGGAATGTTGGTGCATGTTTTAAGGATGGCTACAAGAGCTTTATATATGAGTTAAATGACCCCTCCAAAAAACATATTTTTATTAAACGGATATTTTTCACTTAATACTTGACAGATAATGTTTAAACTTGGTAGGTACATAATACAATTTTTTCACATGGTATTGAGTATTACATGATATGAATTTTCAAACAAGTAAGAGCTATATTGCCGGAGTTTAATGATCCTTCTAAAAACTTTTTTTTTAAAACAGTTATCACTTTTCCTCTTGTTATTTCACATTTAATTTGTATCATTTACATTATTTGATATCATTAATTGCTAAAATTGTCAATCTTAAAACAATTTCCAGTTTGGAATAATAATATTGCAAGTCAATCTTATTTCTTCGTTTTGGGGAACTCGTAATGACTTTCTATTACAATTCACACCTGTTTATTTTGGGATGGGTGGTTCGTATTTTGAGCGTGTACATATGGTTAACTTTAGAAATTAAAATTTGCAGGAAAAGGGGATGAAATTCGTTATTTCAACTTGGAGTACAAATTTGATCCAGAGACCTTTAAAGCTGTTACACAAATTGGTACGACTAGTATGATGAAGGTGTCTATCCCACATTCACGTCCAGACCTTATCATATTATACCTCTTTCCAGTGGAACAGAATGTTACATTGAAGATTTACATGTCCGAGGATGAGGAGCAGATTACCCCAGAACATACCAGGACCAGTGATATGTTCCTCCCGAATAGATTTTATGGTCTTGAGGAAAAGTTTTTGAACATAGGTTTATATTTATATAGTACTATTTTGTATGTACTTGCATGATTTTCATTAATTGGCCTTAGACAAAAATTTTACGGTAAGTAAATTTTTTTAAGTCCAGTACAGGTCGAAAGTTTAACACTGGAAACAAGTTAGAGCATGATTGGCAGCTAAGATGTTAGCTACATGTATGGGCAGCTGATATGATGTTAGCTACATGCATCTAGGCAGCTGAGATGATGTTAGCTACATGTATCTAGGCAGCTGAGATGATGTTAGCTACATGTATGGGCAGCTGAGATGATGTTAGCTACATGTATCTAGACAGCTGAGATGATGTTAGCTACATGTATGGGCAACTACATGTATCGGCAGCTGAGATGATGTTAGCTACATGTATCTAGGCAGCTGAGATGATGTTAGCTACATGTATCAACAGCTGAGATGATGTTAGCTACATGTATCTAGGCAGCTGAGATGATATTAGCAAACATGTATCTAGACAGCTGAGATGATGTTAGCTCCATGTATCTAGGCAGCTGAGATTAGTGTTAGCTACATGTATCTAGGCAACTGCTATCTACTGCTTGACAGCATTTTGACAACTTATTATCCATGTTTCAGTCAGACGGCAGCAAAGCTATGACTACTAAAGTTTAGCTCAGTGTTAAACTTTTGGCTGGTCTGTACTGTACTGTACTGTACTGTACTTGTCTAGTTGTACAGTAGAAGAAACAAACTCACTTGGCACTCAGATATTTTACTCATCACACAGCTCAAGTGATTATTGGCACAGTAATGCTTTAAATACAAAATAAAATGTATTAGACATTATAATTTGAGTCTATATATGCAGTAAAAGTGCAGTGACTCACAAAAAAAAAAAAACCACACACTAACACCTAGAGGATTTTTACTGGTTTGGACAAGTGAATAATCATGGCCCTGATTAAATTATCTATATGTGGTGTACATGTATACAGTAGATTTTAGAGTGTTATATTTAATGATTTTGTAGTTCAAAGTTCCTAACAATAACCATAAAAATTTTAAAATGCCCAAAAATTAATATTGGTATGATAAGCTAAAGCAGAGACTATTTGTTCTCCCTTGAACACAAAAAGTTTAAGATACAGTAAACCGCTTGATATTGGCACATACTGGCCCTGGTTTCACAATCATCCCTTACCTAAGAAGATTTTCCTTAAATTAAATTTAGCTAATTTTGTTAATGTATTTTTGGAACTACTGGTGAATATTTTTGTGTAAACGTATTAACTTTTCAGAATGAATAAATACAGTTTCATTTTAATGCATCATTTTTTGTGTTTATACAGAGTCACTTATACTCAATTTCAGTGCAATTTTTTTCAAATGAATTACTTTATTTCAGAAATGTCAGACAGCGAAAAAGCGATAAAATGAATCTGTTAGTACCATTTCTCAGTTTACAGTATAGTAAAATCTTATAATAATGCTACATTAACTTACTCTGAAGTATTATGAAGCCCCTAAATATGTTTTTGCTATATTATTTCTTTATAAGCCTCTGTCAATTTATGACCGAAACCACATTATTGTGTTTTTCACCGCTGACATCTCAGCCGAGGCCATCCTTCATCGTATGTTTAGACCCCTTGCAAATGCTGACATCTCAGCCGAGGCCATCCTTCATGGTATGTTTAGACCCCTTGCAAATGGTGGTGATGAGCTGAGGTTTTACTGTATTTATTTTATATTTTTCAGATCAGAGTCTTTATATAATGATGATCAACACGAGTACATTGACCAAGGACATATTTTATGTAGGAGTCACAGTAAAGGATGAAGAACCTGTAGATAGTGATAAACTGCTGTCTTTTAATGATACCGATCCCAAAACTGGACTGTCCCTAGCTAACTTGACCATCGGAATCGGAACCTATTCAGCATCATGTTTATTCTTCAATAAAACAGCAGACAGATGGGTCGGTGGAAGCTGTATTGTAAGTTGTATAGTGCCAAAACAAGAGACGCCTCAGTGGTCTAAAGTGCATGTACAGATCACAGTGCCTCTCACTGCCTAGGTTTGAATCCCATTTACAACAGACCCTAGTGTGAGAAAGTTTGTCAGTTTTCTTGCAGAAGATATGTGGTTTTCTCTGGGCACCCTGATTTTGTCCACCATTAGTGATATAAGTGAAAGAATTGTGACTTGGCACAAACACTATTATGCTGTGGAGCCTGATAAGGAGAAACTTATGTTGGTCCCTTAATTAATGAAAATAGTCTACAGTGACCCCTGCCTTAAAGGCTACTGCTGTATAAGTGCCTGCTTTTAAAGGCCAGCAAAATTTTATCCCAATTGATTTTTATTCATGTTATTTGAACCTACATATAAGGTCACTGCTTGTTCATAAAGACCCCTTTTACTAGTTATCTTAGGTGACTTTTATAGAGAGGTTTTGCTGTATATAATACTGTGAGAGATCATGGGAATGTTTTTCAGGTGAGCGATAAGACTCATGTACCTTATGTTTTATTTATTTTTTCAGGTCTCACCGTTTTCATCACTTGATACAATCCAGTGTTGGTGTCACCATCTTAGTGTTCTGGCTGGCGGCTTCTCTATTTTGCCACATAATTTAAATTTTTTAACAGATAGCATGCTGTTTGTCACGTTTTTCAGCAATCCTATCGTTGTTAGTGTTGTCATTTACATCTGGGTGATGTATTTTCTGATTTTGGCATGGGCCTGCCATAAAGATAAAAAAGACCTGTCAAAGGTAAGAAAGAAAAATTTTTATATATCATGTATCAAGTCAGCTAGATGGGAGTCATAGTGAGTCCTTTAAGCAACAACAATGTTCATTCTAGAAAGGGGCCATAGGACTATTTATCACTTATTTTTCCAAATGACCCCATTGTTAAGACCTTAGGGGACCATATTTAAGATTACATGAATGCGAAAATATTGATGTTTTGGTGTTTTAGAGGAATTTTTTTTTTTTTTTGAAAATTTGTCCCTCTGAAGAAATCCTAATATGAACACTGCAACTAATCCGAGAGTGGTAATCTTTGAAATCAAAATGAGAGTAGGATGAAAACCTAATTTAGTGTTCCTTCAAGTTGGAGTGGAGTAATAAAGTTGTTGATAGTTTTCAGCAGTATTAAGTTAAGGACTTAATAACAAGCCAAATTTTAATTGATATTTTTGTAGGCAGGCATACACATTTTACAGGACAATAAACCCAAGGACAAATACATGTATTTGGTAGGGGTCGTCACAGGATGGTGGCGTAACGCGGGTACCACAGCTAATGTATACATTACTGTAGAGGGAACCAAAGGCCTAAGTACTACCCATGTATTGTCTGATGGTAATAATCAACATTTTTACAGCGGTAGTGAAGATTGGTTTCTAATGACAACGCCAAATTCTCTAGGAAAAATCAAATATATTACAGTCTGGCATGACAATTCTGGTAGAAATCCTTCTTGGTATGTATGTATATGTGTGTGTGTGTGTGTGTGTGTGTGTGTGTGTGTGTGTGTGTGTGTATGTATGTAATGTTATGTAATGTATTGTAATGTAATGTAATGTAATGTAATATATTAACTACTGTCAGAATCTGTTTTTGTGACAGTGAATTAGGCAAAATTTTATGGAAAATTCAATACATTCAAATAATATACGAGTACATGTACAATTATTGCCTTCTGGGTATGTGGACAGTCCAACGTCGAGAATTGTCATCCTTCAGGGGAGTTATCACCTGAGGGTATCCCGAACATTATTAAAACTATTATCGTCCTGCATCATGAATTGTCTACCTCCGACGAACTGCCAAAACGACTAGACACCATTGTTATTATTTACCAGATGACAACACAGTGCAAGTTATCTCCCTTGTACTTAGTTGTCACAGGGTGACAATATTATTATCACATGACACATGACTGTGTTGGAGAGGTTGTCACAGTCTCATTTATTACATTTCATATGCCCGGAAAATATCTAATTTAATGTGTTTTAATGTATATAATGTTTGAAATTGTACTGTAATTTAGTCACTATTAAAATTTGCTGGGTTCATTCTCATATTTTCTAAGAATTTTACATGCTGAAAATGGTGATGTTAAAACTAGAAAATGATGTCCTTTGTAACATATTATATGTCAAACACAAACATACTTATCCATGTTCGAATCACAACCCAGAAGCAAAGTAAAAACTTTAAAACTGACAAATCAGGTTAAACACATGAACTTCCACCATGGAAGTGAGGCCGGGTGCTCCGGAAGGGTAAGCACCTCCTGCCAGGTGTGTAATCAAAATTGAGAGAAAGAACATGGAACTATGTGAACTATGTAAAATCCCAAGCTCTGTGTAGAGATACAAGCTCTGTGTAGAAATACAAGCTCTGTGTAGAGATAATCTATTGATGGACATACTATACAGCATACTTTTGAAACTTTTTGTGAATGGGGTTAACCATCATATCATGTGATCAATATCCAATGGAAATACCGGTAATGTTACAAGTTATCTTATAGAACAGACCTGTAAAAAGTGTTAACTCTAAGCTAATAAGTTTATACAGAGTCAGCAGTTCATATAGGTCCCTCGTTAGCTATATTGTGGTAGCTTTTCCGCAGATCCTATCTGTCCTTTGGCAGGTTTTCAGCAGCAACCAGCTATCAATATATCTCAGTCACTCTGCAGCCAAGCTTCCAAACTTTTTTATTGGCTCAGTGTTAAACTTTGGACAGGTCTGTACTGTATATGCTGGTGAAACCCATATATGAGAAATGAAACAAATGCTGAAACTTCTTAATACTAGTTATAAACTATATTTTTATACCCATGCAAACTAGTTTCAGGGGTATATATAGGAATCACAATGTCTGTGTCTGTCATTTTCAAAATCATGTCCGAGCCATATCACATAATTCCATTATTCACATTCACAATTTGGCTCTCAAGAGAAAGTCCTAGTTTATTTCAATCATTTCTCTTATTAATTTATATACATTTGTGGTAGCTCAGTTTGGCAGAGTACAAAGGTAAAATTTTTGTCACTTCAAGTGACATCCTGATACATGTATATGCGAGATATTCTTGACTGGGATGTAAACTGCAATCAAGTTTATTAATTTATAACTTACAGGTATCTGAGACAGGTCATAATAAAAGATGTACAAACCGAGAAAACCTGGCATTTTATCCACGATAAATGGTTAGGGTTGAAAGGAAACAAGATATCGTTAAAGGTTGACATTCCAGCAATCACTCCGGAGGAACTTAAAGAACTGAAATATTACCAGTTCTCTCTGAAATCTAGTCAAGGTTTAAAAAATAACCACTTATGGATTAGTATTGTTTGTAAATCAGAAAATGCCATGTTTACAAGAGCTCAGAGATTGACATGCGCTTTGTCCCTCCTACTGACGACAATGCTTACCAGTATAATGTTTCACGGAGTTCCGGAAGATGATGTGGGTTACATATTGGTAACTGAAGTTATCACATTTTCATTGCAAGATATCATTATAGGTTTAGAAAGTGGTTTAATAACATTTTTGATCAATCTCTTGATAGTGCAACTTTTTACAAGAGTTTCACCAAGACCTAAATCCTTAATTCATTCCAAATATCTGCCATCTTCCAAAACTAAAAATGTTTTTGGAAATAGCAAAACTGCTGCTGTAACGGTTCAAATAAGTCATATGGAATCAGATGATAAAGAAAATTTATCCTTGCATGAAGAAAAGAGCAAAATCCATAGGAACGAAAATATTGAAACGCAAGATGTTGAAAATCCAACTTTAGATGGTTTAGACGAACAAAATGGAAGTAGCAAGACTTTTGTTACTTTACAAAGAAGTGGAAATATGAAAACCCAATATAAAGACAATTCATCCATGAATTTTGAAACTGAAGATAGCAAAAGAATTTTCTCAGGGGTGCAAAATAGGGATAGCAGAACTAGTGGAATAATGGAAACAAATATTGTGGAAAAGCCATCATTAAATTTACAAAATAATGCTAACAGTGAAACCGATGCTTCATTTAAAAGCAGTAAAAATTTGTTAACAGAAGGTATGGAAAAAACTAATGCTTCATTTAAAAGAAGTAAAAATTTGTTAACAGAAGGTATGGAAAATCAGTTCTTAGATGTGCCAAATTATAAACTCAGCAAGGCTGGTATTTCCCGCCAAAGCCTTGAAAATCTGGACAACATGCATGGTATGGAGAGTCAGTTGTTATTTGTACAAAATGATGAAAGTAAACAAGTTAAGAAAGAATTTAGGTAAGTCTTAAAATATTCTACAATATACTTAAACAATTTCAATGTTGACTGCAAAAATTGTAGATGCCAGTATCACAATCAATTTTCCTTATACAGGATAAATTTGAATTATACATGTAGATTATTTTGTTAGTTTTCAAGATATTTATGAATTACAGGTGTCATTTTGGACATCATTCTTACATTATCTATCTTCTAGTTTTGTACACTGTAAATTACAGTATGCACAGAATCCATTAAGGTTATTTTTCAATGACCCAATTGAAAATCAGGTCTATTGTATAAATGGTCAGAGGCCATGTTTGATTTGTCATATTGGTATGCAATTTTTCCAAATAAAATATAATATACATTTTCATGGAACTGTTATTCAAATGAGTTCGAACTCCAAGCGGGTGTGACCCAAGACTTTAAAGTGAGTAGTGACTCTTCGATCTTTCACCAAGCACTCGGCATTATGAAATGAAAGTCACGGTTCTTTCGGATGGGAACATAAAATAAACTAGGTCCCGTGTCACGATAAAGAACCCTGCTGTAAAATGCCACCAGCACAAGGCACAGGCAAAATTCTGTACCTTTGGCAACGTCTGAATATAAGTGAAATATTATAGACTGGGACATTTAACACTGTTATTCAACGCAACTCTTATTCAAATGCTTCTTTTATTACAGGTTTCCATGGTGGGTTGTTTATATTGCATGGGCTGTGGTTATCATGACATCAGTGGTTTCATCGTATTTTGTCATGTTGTATGGACTTAAATATGGCTATCAGAAGAGTATAGATTGGCTTGTGTCATTTTTGACAGCCTTCTTCCAAAGCACCCTTGTCACGCAACCTTTCAAGGTCATCAGTATTTCAATTTTACTCACTATCATATTGAAGAGGCCCATTGAGTTTGAAAACTTAGATGCAGAGGAGATGCCTGAATTAGGTAAGATTTTACTGATAATTTGTTAATTATGTTCCCCAAATGAAGTGGTTGTAACATTTTTCCTAGAAGTGTAAGAAGGTTAATATGATACAGAGAAGAACTTTGCTTCAAGGAGACTTCAACCATTTTATCACTCTTCTGTGATCACAGCCACTTATGTAGCTCAGTTGGTAGAGTGCTCCCTCTGATTTGGGATTTTGGGGTTTGAATCCAAGCTAAGTCTGACCAGTACTTGAAAATAGGTAGTGACTGTTCTAACACCAAGCACTTTGCATTTAAAAATGAAACTCACTGGGTCCTTTGAAAGAGAACTTAATCACTGATGTATCATGTCATTGTAGGCTGCTATGCAACCCTTCCTGCACTTAAAAGGTAAAAATTTCTGCCACTTGACCAAAAGCTGGTGATGTCTTTATCCAAGTGAAACATACGTGACTAGGATGTAAAACTACATTTACCGGTAATAAATACTGTGATCTTTGTCATTAAAAATTTTTAGACTTGGTCAACCACAATGAGTTGCAGATCAGGTTAACATTTTAACTCGCTTTAAAAATTTAATGTAAATTATAGCCCTTATTTCTCTCCGTTGATTTTTACAGAAATTAAAGCCCATGGTGTTTGATAATTATACTGCAAGGGCAGTTTTCTGCACTTTCTTCCTAAACACTTGCAGTATTGAACTGGTTTTTGGCATGTGAGTATACCACAATGAGTTACACATTTAGTCCTGCTTTGTTGATTATTACTGTTTTTTATGCTAATGACAGCCCTTTGACTTGGTCCAATATGTGGGAGTATGGGGTATGTGAGCTAACTCACTAAAGTTCTTTTATTTTATTCAGGTGAAGGAGAAGAGTATGTCCAGAAAGATCTATTAAAAGCACACGGAATAATCCTAGATACCGCTCCGGATACAACTTATGTCAAACAAGATTTTACTGCAGAAATGATGCAAAAAATCAGAGAGAAATTGGAATTTGAATCTCGAATAGCCATGATTGTTAGAGACCTGGTTGTCTACTTCACGTATGTTTTCATGGTATTGTTCATGGTATATGGTCATCGTAATGTTAGTCTACAGTATCTATGTACAAAGAATATAGAGGACATGTTTATCCATCCAACCAGTTATAGTGGAGATATATTATTTCAGAAGGTAAACTTAAACAGTTAAATCTAAAGTAATAGTGTTCACCGCTGTACCCACGATATTAACACCCCTTAATGTTTGTGTGGGACGTTTTGGAAAACGTTTTATGTCGCGAATTCCCGAAATAATAATGTTGTTTGGGAAAGTGTGAACTGATATGATTCTATATCAAATGGAAATAATTGTACCACACAAATGTTAGGGGGCATCACACGGTACAGCAGTAGACACCATTGCAACTACTTGCTCACACAGTCCTATTTTGGCTTTTGACTTTTAAAAGAGGTGTGGGAACAAATTGAGGGAGGCTTATAAAAGAAATGGATTTCAAAACTTAAAAAAAAATAGTGATAAGGGAGTTGACATAGTTATCAAGCTACAGATTCTCTTCATTCAAAAAATCTCTGTATATGACCACTGGGGTAGCTCAGTTGGTAGAGTGGGAGGTCTTTGGTTCGAACTCTGACATCTTGATAAAAGTGAAATATTGTTACTGGGATGTTAAATGCCATTACTCAACTCTTTATGTATATATAACCACTGCGGTAGCTCAGTTGGTAGAGTGCTCGCTCCGTAAGTGGGAGGTCGTGGGTTCGAACCCCGGTCGGGTCTGACCCAAGACTTGAAAGTGGGTAGTGACTGTTCTTTTGCCAAGCACTCGGCATTAGGAAATGAAAGTCACGGTTCTTTTGGACGGGAACTTAAAATAAACGAGGCCCCGTGTCACGGTGGGCTTGGCACGCTAAAGAACCCTGCTGTATAATGCCATCAGCGCAACACACAGGCAAAATTTCTGCACCTTCGCCTATAGCTGGTGACGTCTCGATATAAGTGAAATATTCTTGACTGGGACGTTAAACACCATTACTCAACTCAACTCTGTATGTATATACACAACAGATCTAACTATACTCCCTGAAAACCGCTAACTAGTCTATAGTTACCATCACAAGAAATAGTGTAGTTAGGGTACAGATATTTTTAATGAATTTTGTTTTGGCTGTTTTAAAATGAGTGTCAATATCAAAATTTGAACCCTGCAAAAATAAGACATTTAAGACATAATATACATGTATATTATTTTAATCTTTGTAGGTATCAACAATAAATGACATATATAAGTACTTAGACACAAATATTGTTCCAAATCTGATAAGAGGTAAAATGAATCCAGTCTCCAACAGGCATCTTACATGCTTGGTTCTGCACGACTACGGCAAAAACGACAGATACCAGGTATGTAAGATATTTTCTTATACCTAAGCAATAATGAGAGGCATTTTGATCTGTAAGAGGCCACATAAGATGTCCACTCAGTTTCTTATGGAAATACTTTTGACCAAGTTTAATGTATGACGGACATTTTACATAACTAATTATTATACTGCAGTCTTATTGGTCAGTTGTATCCAAATAATAGCTTCTGTATTATTGATTAGATTTTGTTGAAATGGAAGTAGCATGTTTCTCAAATACCACATTCTCTGGTGTTAAAAAAACCCTAGTTTTCATCTTGGAATTTGTGACATTTGTTTTTATATGTTCCTTTCTAAAAACTGGAAGTATAATGATAGTTATCTGTCTGTCTGTAATAGTTTGTCCAGCCTCTTCCTCTAACATGTCCAACACCATTTTACTAAACTTAGTATACCAAATGGCATTAAGGAAGAGGCAGTGCAACTGCAAATTTCTTAAAGTTGTATGCTTTTGAAATTTATGGGTTTTTTTGTCATCTTTGCCAACAATTTAATGGCAAAAATGTACCCGGTCATACAGTCAAACTGTATATAAAGGACACCTAAGGGAACCAGTAAAAGTGGTAATGGACAGGTTGCCCTTATATGCAGGTTAAAAAAGATGAATAAAGGGCAACTGGGATAAAATTTTACTGGCCTTTAAAAGCAAGTGACCCTTATATATAGAGGTGGATTTTAACACTGTTTTCTAAAATGGTTTGTGTTTTATAATACATGTACATATCATTTCAGATTCCTGTGGTTTCCCAATAGAGATGATACATCTGTTTCCAACCCATCATTGTTGGATAAATTTTCCTGGGATGTTGAAGAAACCAGATCATTCAACAAGTCTTGGTCTAATCCAGCAAGATCAAGACCAGTAACATTTATCCCAGATCAATGGACTTTTCAGTCGGCATGGCAACTTAGGACCATTCCTTATGCTGGTACCATGTCCGTTTACAGTGGATCAGGATATGTATATGAAATTCCAAATGAACAGACAAATGCCGTACAATCTCTGAAGAAATTACACTCAGAAAAATGGATTGATGAAAGGACTTCGTCGTTATTTGTAGAATTTACTTTGTATAATCCCAATGTGAACTTTTTTTCTGTGGTTATGCTTCTGTTTGAATTTACAACCACAGGAGCTATAGTTCCATATCATCAAATTTTTACTTCCAAACTTTATCATTACAATAATGAATTTGAGATATTTGTAGCCGTTTGTGAAGTCATATTTGTAATAGTTACTTTGATGTGTACTTATTATGAAATCAAGAGATACCATAGGTTAAAAAGACATGAATATTTTAGTGATCTCTGGAATTGTGTGGAAGTTGTCATCATTGGACTGTCCTATTCAATAATAGGTATATTCTTTCAGCGACTTGTCACCGTTCATTTAATAATTCATGAATACAAGCTAGCAGGACCCGACCGATTCACTAGTTTTTATACTGCAATTTTCTGGGATTTTTTGTTGGGGTATCTGATGGCAGCTTTGGTTGGTTTAGTCATGATCAAAATTTTGAAAGTTTTCAACTTTTACAAGCCAACTAAGATTCTACCGAAAACCATCAAAAATAGTTGGAAATCTGTACTAAGCTTTACTTTTAAGATAGCTGTCTTTATTATTGCATTTTGTCAGTTTGGAGTGTTAACATTTGGCAGAAACATGTACAGCTACCATACCATGACAAAGTCCTTCCTGACAATTATCAACTTTTTATTGGGATTCTCGACTTTTATGGATTGGATTCTGTAGATAGAACAATGGGTTTAGTCTTTTATTTTCTTGCTTATGCTGTATTACAGTACATTCTCATTAGTGTGTTTGTATCTGTGATTTTATTTTCATTTAAAGAGACTCGAAGACAGTTAAAAAACGATGAAGAAGAATCTGTGGTTTATCACATATACCGTTATATTACAGTTCTTCTGGGATTTAAAATGAATAAATAACCGGCTCTTATTTTTATATTGTTCTTGGTTGTTTTTTTATCTGACCTGCCTGAAAGGTGTCTGTATGTCAATGTGTACATCTGTAACTCACATATTCCACATATCCTCTGAACTATTGGAATAAATATTGGTCAAACTAGAAAGAGGATATGTCGCATACCAGATTGGAGTCATTGTGATCACTTTCAAGGTCACAAGAGTATAAAAACTTGAAAATTGCACTTTTTCATCCATTTCCACTCTTAACTTTTGTATTAAAAGAGTATCAAAGTGATTTTTACAAGATATATACAGTATGTACAGAGGATGTGTCTCATACAAAATTGGAGTCGTCAAGGTCACAGGACTATAAACACTTTGAAAAATGCACTTTTCCTTCAATTCCACTCCTTAACTTTTGTATAAAAGGAGGTATCAAAGTGGTATTGACAAGATATATACAGTATGGAAAGAGGATGTGTCAGGTACAAATTTTAGTCATCAAGGTCAAGGTCACAGGATCATAAAAACTTTGAAAAATTGCACTTTTTCATCCATTTCCAAAACTCCTATCCTGAACTTTTGTATAAAAAGAGGTATCAAAGTGATATTATCAAGATGCATACAGTATTGAAAGAGGATGTGTTGCATATCAAATTGGAGTCATTAAGGTCAAGGTCAACTGAAAAACTAAAAGGGTTCAATTTTTTAAATGCATGACTGGAGCCAAAATTTGATTTGATATTTATCTTCTCTATAGTCAACTAATGATGTATTCATTTTGTGAAATTTGCTTGAAAAACAGGTAACACATTTGATTTTCCCCCTTATTGATGATCATGCTTTTAAATGTTTATCAAATTACATAAACAAAGTATGAAGTTTAGTTGTAGAGGCTGTCAGTCAAAGATTGAGATTATCTGCATCCAACATTCTACTTTTTTTAAAAGAGTTGCATTTTTTTAGCCCATTGTGTTTGGGATTCACAACTTAATATGCATCCCCTTGCTTTGTACAACTCATTTTGATCCCCCGCTGATGATAATCGGAAGGGGATAAATTAACGGCGTCTGTTCATCCATCTGTCTATTTGTCACTTTAGTCCCAACTATTTCTCTACTGGATGGAATTTAGTCAAACTTACTATAAAGCATCATTATCAAGTACAGATGTGCATATCCTCGGCTGGTTTTGATTCAAGGAATTTTCATGAAGTTATGAAAGTTTGAAATTTTCATCACACACTAATAAACTGTGTATACCAGCGATTACTGTTATAGTCAATGTTTAGTCATCACAGTATTCAACTACCTGTAAAAATAGAAAACCTTTTTGCCTTCTTTAAGGGGTTAAAGTAGGTCTCAGCAGTAGAAAGAATTTCGTAATATTTTCATACATAAATCTGTTCTTGAAGTTAAGTGTTAACAGATATGTTAGATAAGACAACAAAACTTTGTACTCATTTTTTAAAAATCTTTAAAATTATGAATTTTATTAACCAGCAAATCAGTTTTTGTTGCGAGGGCTGAACAAAATTTGAAATAAAGTTAACAAATTAGTGAGTAAAAGATCATCTAGTGCATGAGGGCTTTAGTTTTTTAACAAATTTGAGGTTTTAGTATATTTTGACAATTTTTTATTTAAGTGCAAGAATATAAAAACTTTCATTTTTAAAAAACAAAATGGTCCATTTAGGATAAATTCCCATCAAACCTGCCATACCTTTTTTATTTTAAATTTTGTCAGCCCTCACAGCAAAAACTGTTTTGCTGCAGATGACCTAATAATGTACCGGTATTTTAAAATGCATACTGGTAATTTCAAAGATTTTTCAAAAATGATTACAAAGTTATGTTTTCCTATCATTAAGTAATATTATCTGGTAACACTAAAAGTCAAACATAGCCTTATGAAAATATACAGAATTTCTTCCTCTGTTGAAACCTATTTCGATTCCCCTTAACTTAATTATTGTCATACGAACAATAAAATGGTGTGTACACGTAATACAAAACCATTATTTCTTACTCTAAGGGATCACACAAATACTAAAGTGAAACACATTTAACAGATTCTTTTAATTTTTTGGCAAATTAGGAAAACTGATTTCTTGTTGTTGCCAAACTACTGTTTCATATGAAAATATCAACAAATATATATTATATCAATGTAAGAAGCCACCACTGGTGGCTGTTAAACGGAACATTTGATGTAAATATTTGTAAATCATATACATGTATAAGTTACAACTGAGCAAGGAAAAGAATCCTACACCAGTAACAGTGTAAAGGCAGAGATATCTCAAACTCGGATGAATACTACAGTATTTTCAATATCCAGAACTCACTTCAGAAGTGAATTACCCAGGGATTTTGGAAAGAGGGAGGGGTATCCATTTTTTTAGCTCACCTGACCAAAGGTCATGTGAGCTTATGGTATGGTGCAGCGTGTGTATGTGCGTGCGTGCGTGTGTGCGTGCGTGCGTGCGTCGTTAACACACATTTTCGACTTCTCCTCTGAAAGTACTTGGCAGATTTTAACGAGACTTGGTCAGAAGCATGTCTGGGTCGGTGCAATTCAGATTTGTTCGTGGCATTGCCATGGCTACCATAACTAGGTCAAGGTGACCTAGGGGTGCAAAAATCTTAAAAAATCTTCTTCTCCGAAAGTATTGATTGGAGAAAAAATCTGATGTGATATTTGGCTTCTCTAGGGTCTTAAGCCTGTAGTTTGTTCATTTCGTGAAATTCGGTCGAAAAATGGGTTACGCGTTTTTGCGTTTAATTTTGAAAAAATCGTAAAATAGCTTCAAATTGTTATAACTTGACTACTTGACCAGATAATGACATGGGGTTTTCAGTTTTGACATCTTCTTGTTAGTATCTTCAAAATGAGGTCAAGGTCAATTGTGAAGGTCGTGACCTAATTTTTTTTACCTCTGATTATAATTATTATCTCTAAAACAATAAACTTTTTGTATAGTCATGTATATTAGAATGTTGTAGGTATTGATACAACGATCATTTTGATGTATAGAAAAAGGTCATGGGTTCAAAGGTAAAGGTCACAGATGCGAAACAATACAGAAATGGTTAATTATCTGGAAAACTATAAATTTTTTATATAGGCATTTATATTAGAATGTTGTAGATATTGTTACAACGATCATTTTGATGTATAGAAAAAGGTCATGGGTTCAAAGGTAAAGGTCACAGATGCGAAACAATACAGAAATGGTTAATTATCTCGAAAACTATAAATTTTTTATATAGGCATGTATATTAGAATGTTGTAGATATTGATACAACGATCATTTTGATGTATAGAAAAAGGTCATGGGTTCAAAGGTCAAGGTCACAGATGCGAAACAATACCGAAATGGTTAATTATCTCGAAAACTATAAACTTTTTGTATAGGCATGTATATTAGAATGCTGTAGGTATTGATACGACGATCATTTTGATGTATAGAAAAAGGTCATGGGTTCAAAGGTCAAGGTCACAGATGGGAAACAATACAGAAATGGTTAATTATCTCGAAAACTATAAACTTTTTGTATAGGCATTTATATTACAATGTTGTATATATTGATACAACAATCATTTTGATGTATAGAAAAAGGTCATGGGTTCAAAGGTCAAGGTCACAGATGCGAAACAATATCGAAATGGTTAATTATCTCTAAAACTATGAACTTTTTGTATAGGCATGTATATTAGAATGTTGTAGGTATTAATACGACGATCATTTTGATGTATAGAAAAAGGTCATGGGTTCAAAGGTCAAGGTCACAGATGCGAATCAATACTGAAATGGTTAATTATCTTGAAAACTATAAACTTTTTGTACAGGCATATATATTAGAATGTTGTAGGTATTGATACAACGATCATTTTGATGTATAGAAAAAGGTCGTGGGTTCAAAGGTCAAGGTCACAGATGCGAAACAATACCGAAATGGTTAATTATCTCGAAAACTATAAACTTTTTGTATAGGCATTTATATTAGAATGTTGTAGGTATTGATACAACAATCATTTTGATGTACAGAAAAAGGTCATGGGTTCAAAGGTCAAGGTCAGAGATGCGAAACAACACCGAAATGGTTAATTATCTTGAAAACTATAAACTTTTTATATAGGCATGTATATTAGAATGTTGTAGGTATTGATACAACAATCATTTTGATGTATAGTAAACGATCATGGTTTCAAAGGTCAAGGTCACAGATGCAAATCAATACTGAAATGGTTAATTATCTCGAAAACTATAAACTTTTTGTATAGGCGTGTATATTAGAATGTTGTTGGTATTGATACAACGATCATTTTGATGTATAGAAAATGGTCATGGGTTCAAAGGTCAAGGTCACAGATGCGAATCAATACCGGAATGGTTAATTATCTCGAAAACTATTAACTTTTTGTATAAGGATGTATATTAGAATGTTGTAGGTATCGATACAACAATCATTTCGATGTATAGAAAATGGTCATGGGTTTAAAGGTCAAGGTCACAGATGTAAAACAATACTGAAATGGTTAATTATCTTGAAAACTATAAACGTTTTGTATAGGCATGTATATTAGAATGTTGTAGGTATTGATACAATGATCATTTTGATGTAAAGAAAAAAGTCATTGGGGTTTAGTATTTACGTTTACTTTAAATCTTATTGCTAGCCATTAGTTATCAGGTGAGCGTATAAGGCCCATGGGCCTCTTGTTTATTGATGCAGAAGAACAAGCTAGGGGTAATTTTCCCCCAGAATTTTTTTTAAATGTTATGCACCATAAAATCCTGAAAATTTTCTACAGTTTGAGCAAGTGATCTTGGTGACGCATGCATCATCATGGATAGACATTAGAGATTGTGTCTGGCAACCTAAAATTTGTAAATGGAAGCCAGATTGTCCACTTTAAATTTCAGAGAACAGATATTATTTCTGTGTTACAGAATTTTCATGATACTGTTGCCATGATGTATGCAAGCGATTGCAAGTCAATTTTAAAAATGTGCATTTGTGTTCTTCATACCTAAAAGATACTTTTCTTCATTTGGAAGAAAAGGTTGCCTAGCCACTTGGAATTTCCACTGGCCACCTGAAAGTTTCAATTGGTGGCCAGCTGGCCACTTAGTTTTGAAACCCACTTTGAGGGCTGATGTATCTATCTCAAACTGTCACTGGTGTACCTGATTCTATTGTTCTCAGAATAGTATGGCTCTTCTGCACATGTAGTCCATCAACAAACTGCATCATTGGGTGCTAAGGATATACATGTACTTTTGTATGACAGGGTTTCAGGTTGGAGACAGTAAAACAAACACATGTGCTTCTTTCAAGCCTTTACTCCATAATCATATTATGTAGTAATGACACCAGCAATCTTATGATGTGACATAGTATCCCAGACAGCAATAGGTGTTACATAAAACATAGACTCATCAACATAAATGGAATGCTGCTGATGTAGTAATCACATCAACAATCTTATGATGTGACATAGTATCCCAGACAACAATAGGTGTTACATAAAACATAGACTCATCAACATAAATGGAATGCTGCTGATGTAGTAATCACATCAACAATCTTATGATGTGACATAGTATCCCAGACAACAATAGGTGTTACATAAAACATAGACTCATCAACATAAATGGAATGCTGCTGATGTAGTAATCACATCAACAATCTTATGATGTGACATAGTATCCCAGACAGCAATAGGTGTTACATAAAACATAGACTCATCAACATATATGGAATGCTGCTGATGTAGTAATCACATCAACAATCTTATGATGTGGCATAGTATCCCAGACAGCAATAGGTGTTACATAAAACATAGACTCATCAACATATATGGAATGCTGCTGATGTAGTAATCACATCAACAATCTTATGATGTGACATAGTATCCCAGACAACAATAGGTGTTACATAAAACATAGACTTAGCAACATTATATAGAATGCTGCTCAAAAAAATGATATGCTGATATTATTCACAACTTACAACATAATACCTCATAATATCATACCCATAGGATATGAAATAATAAAATAACATTAGTCGAAAAGATTTTTGAAGTACATGTATGTGTTTTCCATGTGTTTCCACACAAACATTAATGTCTTGATCATGTAGTATGCTGACAAATTCCATTAAAAACACCAGTTTGCTTAATATCTGCAAAATTATTTGGACTTATTATATAATTATTTTGCCATGTTGATTTAATTTGCATCAACTAGATATTGACAAAGAAAAATGGACTAAATAATGGGGTTTGCTGCTGTACTGCTTAACGTTTGTGCAGAATGTTTTGGAAAACTTTGATGTTGCAAATTCCCAGAATAACGTCATTTTTAATTTTCACCTTATGTAATTCCATATCCAATGAAAATAGATATTCCACCCAAAAGTTTGAGGATATCATGTGGTACACTGGCAAACCCCATTACTTAGGTGCTTGTACACTGATTAAAAATCACAGACTAATATAGGCAAACAGCAATGACCTGTCAACTTTACCTTTTAATTAAAAAATCATCAGTGCATTGCATAGGTCAAACTTTCTGCCACTTCACCTATAGCTGGTGATGTCTTGATATGAGTAAAATATTCTTGACTGGGACTTAAAACTCCATTCAATCAACCAATTGTTAACCTTGAAAATTTTATCTCCAACACAGCATCAACTACTATTCATTGTTGGCCTTTACATTCATTCAGGCAATGCATCAATTACTTTGTAATGTTGACAAATGTCATTTATTCATTCAATCAATAGCTTCCTGAAATTGAGAAAATCCAAATTTTTGCGAAATAATTTTTTGCCTGTTATTAAAAAAAAATTTCCCTACAATTTTTTTTTATTTTTTTTTTTACAAAATCCAATGCCTTGTCAAATAATATGTACAGTTGTTTTACATTTACTGATGTAGTTTATTCTCAGTTTATAATAAAAAATATTTCCCATTTATCAAATTTTATCAAAAATGCTTTGAAGACTAAAGGGAGATAATAACATATAGGCTGCAAAAAAGTGAACCTAATTGTCTCCCTTAGCAGTTGCTCGGACGACGCGTGCCTAGTGAAATATTCTTACGCCGGAAAATAAATTTGATGCATCAGTTGACAATTAATTTTTGATGAAATATACAATTAATTCTTATTATTAATAATAATTCCTTTGATTTTTTTACTACCCAAACATATGTATTAATTACTTAGAACGTTAAATCCGATATTTTGCTAAGATCTATATTTTTAGCGCGGCTGTTGGAAGAGTTGTGCTTTGGCATGTAAACAACCTTCACGTTTCGCTCTGCAGTTACATCCACATCAGTGTCCACCAGTTCCATCAACATGTCTCGAGCAGCAGGAACACTTGTCACAACGAATAATGCTACGTATATACCGCCTAGATTTATGCCAGGGTAGGTAGTAATCGGGAGTTTATAAATTATGACGAAGTTCGACCAGAAAAGAAAAATCCATTTGTCAGTTGTTTGTCAAGTGCCTGTGACAACACAATGACTTTGTATTGAATGGCTTTATCATGGGACACCACTTTGTCCCAGTTCATAACGTGACGTCCTTTGAGTGACCCATCAAATAGATCACTTGTATCTTGATGTCACCAGCTAAATTCTAGCGTGCACTAATCCAACAGTGTTAATTAGACGTCACAGCTAGGCAGGCACCCATTTTATGTGGGGTGTGGGGGTGTGGTTATTTATTAAATTTGTCATGTCGCACTGCAATTCAAAAACTGGTGCCTGTTGCTTCTTAAATTGTTGTAAGTGAATAAGTGCTATAATTGTTAATATAGACCAAGTCCAACACCAGTTTTACTATTTAATTGATCCTTGATTCCGGGTCCAAATAGCACTGCTCTCTGGTATTTTATTCCGCTAATGTACCTTATCTCACTTGTACTTTAAATATTAAAGATGACAGAATTCAAGGATCAGTGTTGTGCCGGATTTGTACTTGTTACTGTCGGAGAAGTTCTTCTTGTCTCAACGACATACTGGGCTACTTGTGCTCGGATGATATCCTTCAAGTTTTTTATCTCCTCATGTTCTTCTTGCGTTAGATTTTGGAGGCTTGGATTGTATAGCCCTTGCTCTGATTGAAGATATGCTGTCAGGGTATTCCTAGGCCTGTCATATTTCATTCTCTGCAGGGCAGTCATTTTGAATAATATGTCACTAAAACCTTATAATGGACCAATGATTTTAATTTTTTGATCAACGCTAAACGACTTGAAGCTTAGGGAAGCAAGCCTTGGTTATTTGAGCCTCTTGAATTCTCTAGGTCAAATAGTCTTAGACTTGAACCCAAAGTTGGTACATTGCTAAAACAGTTTTCTTCACTTTTTCTACAGTCTTGGTTGCCCAGTTGGTAGAACACTCTATGGGAGGTCCTGGTGGACAGTGTGGCCCTCAGAAGTGATGGCAATATAAACTCCATCCAATGAACATTGTGGTGATATTTCCCATGTTTGTGACCATAGGAAATGCAAAAATAACAGGAGGAATGTAGTAGTCCGGTAGCTTTGTGTAGCTTTACAGTCAGATCCTGCATTATTTTTTGTTACAAATGAACTTAGCTTTCATATATTTATGTGTTATTATTGCAGGTACAGAGGACACTGTCCCACAACAAAATATGATTATGGAGAAACCTACGGAAATGCAACCTCAAAATATTTCCAGGATTATCGTTCAAAAGTCTTAAACAGTTCAGCTGACCCATATGCCAGAGGAGGACAATTCCCAACATATTATACACATCAACCTGAGGCAGTCATCAGTAACCGTAGTAGGACACGGGACAGGTGGATTGCTGCACCAAAACACTCGCTAACCAATGTAGACTTTGATAGAAAGGAAGAATTATACCATTTTGATAAGGTATTGTTATATATTTAAGTCTCCCAGATGTAGTGGAAGACATAATTTTTAAATCCACTATATTCATATTCTTTTCCTCAAATGTTCTCTTGGATAATAGTAGTCCATACTTAATGAAGCAGCATTGTTACCCACCATGAGTAGATGGATATTCAAAATGTCTTCCATTGCCATGGAAACCGACAAAATATGAAAATCTTCAACTTCATTTTTCCCCAAAAAATAAGGTATTTCCTTCATTTCTAAAATCCCAGTAGTAACAAATTAATCTGAGCCACATAGAAAACTTCTCAATTTTGGAGGTCCAGGTGTAACATATTCTGGCAACTTCAGTATAGATATGAATACTGATGTATTGCATCAATTTACCATCATAATTTACAAAAACAATTCTCATAAATGTTTTTATTTTACAATTTGGAGGACGGATATATTCTGCGAGATGAAAGCAACTTCAGCATTTGTATAGGAACATATTACAGTCAAACCTGTCAATAAAGGTCACCCAAGGGAACCAGTAAAAGTTGCCTTTATGGGCGAGTGGCTTTTATATACAGGTTCAAATAATATAAAGAACAATTGGGATACAATTCTACCAGCCTTTATAAGCAGGTGGTCCTTATTTACAGGTTAGACTACATCAATTACCATAATAATAATAATAATAATAATGAGTATTTTATTATAGTGTCACAAGTCATATAAACATAAAATAAATACAGTGTGTACAATCAGTATAAAATATATGACATCCAGCCTTAAAAGACTTATGAGACACTTTATATATAATAATTATCATAATTTTTTTAATTATTATTTCTTAACATTACAGCTAGCACAGAAACACAGAGAGAGCTATGTAGACAGAAGTGGAACATTAAAACCTGTTGCATATTTTAACTTGCCGTCAAGTGCTGAGGATCAGTTAAAGCGCAATATATCATTGTAAGTGTGGGTGTACATGTTCATCAGTCTGTATCGGTCTTTACTACTTCTATCTCGTCATTTTTGCTATGCATGCTTCATAGATCTAGATGTGCTAGTATTTTATATGGTGATTTATTCATCTATAACATTGTTACATATGCAAAATACTTGTACAAATGTATTTAAGAAATGATTTAATTAGATGCCTCCCTGTATAAAATAGTTGTCAGAGTTTTGTCTGAAAAGTTCCGATTTCTTCCCGAATTTTCTATGTTTTTACATTTTCTGAATGAATTCAGAATTTTCAGACAAAGTTCAATATAATATACAGTGATCTCTGTTCAGAAAAATATTCAGACAATAATTTTTGGTGCAAGGAAAATTCAGAATGAATTCAGATATTTTCAGAAATATTCAGAATTTTTCTTTCATGAGGGCTTATTTCATTTTTTATGAAATTTTATCATTTGGAATACTAATATTTTGCACATGTCACTAAGTAACTGAAAACCTAAATATAAAGAACTATTGGTACATGTAATGGGATCTGGATTAAAAAAAAATTATTGACATTAAACTAGTTTTTCATTCTATTAAAAGATTTCTATTCATATCCATATTAATGGACTGATTGGTTTTGTGGATATTTTACTAAAATGGATCATGACTTACAGTATCGGAGTCATAACAATATGCATGTTGTTTATGTTGCTTTTGACAACTCCAGAAAGTTTTTTTAAGTTGACTGACAAGCTTGTGTTTTGAGTGTCTGGTATATATCAAATTAACAAGAGACTTGACATTTATTTGGAAGTGTCAGTTCAGTACCTCAAGACAATTAAAACACTTGTTTAGTAAATATTTTTATTTTTTGACGAAAAGCAAGATTTTAAAATTTAGAGTTTTACATGTACCAAGATGACCTTTATGTTGAGGTAATGTCATCTTAACATCATACATATTTAATTTAAAATGTAATGGGCAATTCAGAATTGAAATGAGAATTAGAATTGTTTTCTTGCAAGGGGATGTATGTTGTAAATTAACACAAAACTAATTACAAGAAAAATCTTTTTTGCAATAATGTAGCAATATTTTTCTTTATAACTCATTTTGGGGAAAATGTTATCTACCAAAATGGATATATGAAAATTTTTTCAAATCCTTGAGGTTTGGCCTTGATTAAAGAATGTTCTCAGCAAAATGTACTGTAGATTTATGACATATGGCAGAAAGTCTGAATTGTCCTGAGGGAATCTTTATTTGTTAACCCTTTCCTTACAACCACACTTTCTGGCACCTGGTTTGAAAGCTAAATCTGTTATTTTCCAAATGTTAAACTTTGGATTTTTGTAGACTATCTTTCATATTCAATTGAGATCATTTTTAGAGAAATTCAGCAAACTTTATGAATAATTTGTACCTAAATGAAAAATGTTTTTGGGTATATTTTTCACTTAAATGCCTTTTTTATCTAATACATGTACTAGAAATTATCTAAGCTAATAAAATTGTGTTGTGCAATTTTTTTTAAAGTATGATGAATTTTATTTTAAATTTAAAAAAAAAACACTGTCATTTTACAATTAAGGTTTATGATTTATTGAGCCTGACTTATGTGCCTATATTCTGTATGGTGTTACTATTGACCAACAGCAATGAAGTGTTGGAAATAACAGCCTGTCTCACAGTCCGCAACTCGTAACTTTTGCAAAGGTCCAACAGGAATAACAGCCTGTCTCACAGTCTGCAACTCGTAACTTTTGCAAAGGTCCAACAGGAATAACAGCCTGTCTCACAGTCCGCAACTCGTAACTTTTGCAAAGGTCCAACAGGAATAACAGCCTGTCTCACAGTCCGCAACTCGTAACTTTTGCATATAACTACATGTAGTTACTTTTTCAATAGTCATATATTTCAAAAAAGGACTGGTTTAACATTTTGACTTATTTCCAACACTGAACAATGAAAAATTAAACAAATATCATATACAATATAAAATAAACACATCATTAATACAGCTGAACATATACATAGCTAATTATAGTGTAGTGAACATACAAAGTTAATGTAGATATACTAAATAATATCATATAATATGTAGCTAAACTTGTTATAACATAATGATATCTTACTTAACAGGGGGAATATGAGTGCTTGATATGGTCAGTCAAAAATTTATTAGTAACCACCCTTTTTATCCCCACCTTCAAAGAAAGAGTTGGATATTAACTTCAAACTTCAGCTTCCACTCTTTTTATCCCCACCTTTCAAAGAACAGGGCAGACATTAAATTCAAATTTCCGTCTGTTCCTACACTTCTTGTCCAGAGTAATTCTCTAAAATTGTGGAGCACTATTTCACAAAACTTGTTGATATGCATCAGTATTTATAGAAAATGAGCATATCATTAGTTTGCTCATTTTCCTGGGAGTTATGGCCCTTTGAACATAAAAAGTATCTACCGGTACTTGTGGGGATCCTAATTCACTGACTTTGCATGTTGGTTTATCACTTAAAAGATAGAAAAAAGGGAATTTTGCTGACCACATCAAGAAGCTATGATAGAGAAGGGAGTTTAAATGATATTTAAAAACTAAAAAATTAAGGTACAATATAGAGGAATATGGACAAATTAATAACATTAATGCTAGTGTAATTATTAACTGCATGTAATTATCATTAATTGTAGTACAACAAATTCATAATTAATAATGTCTGTCCTTAATGGCTTCACTAAAGTTTGAGGTACCGACTTGCATATTTTGTGATTTGTTTAATGTCCTGGTGAATGGTAAAGATTTGGTGGCATAACAATCTAAATGTGCCAGTGTTTTGTTTAATGTACTGTAAATGTGCCTTGCTTCTACAGATGTGCATTAAATTCTTCAATTTTCTTCAATATTACATACAAATATCCTACTTTTTGAAGATTTTTATTTAGCCATGGTAATAGCAATTATGGGTACCAGCAATGGGAACATTTTTTTTACGCAATTTTTTCTTAATAAAATTCGCAAAAAATTCAATTACATTACTTAAAAATATCAAAAAAATAATCTATCCAATTTATTTTAAATCAACAAATATATCATTAACTAGGGAAGCAGTTATTTCAATGTTGTATTTTTTTTTACCCCGCTTACCCTCTTTCCAAATATTAGTGTAGTGAAGCCAGTCTTGTAAACTTATATACATGTAGCATAAAACTGAATAAAAAATATATATGTTAACCATTCTAAAAATAGTAGTTAATCTGTCACTGCATGTGCTTCCATTGCATGACATTTGCATGATGTAGTATTTGCATGCACTTAGCTTATACATAGCTGATATCTTCTATTTGTAACTTTACTTTCAATATTGTACACCCATGCATTAAATGATAATCATAATTATATAAAAAATAATCTATTTTAAAGTATAATTGTTTTACAATAAGTAAAAAGTATATATTGATAAATTTTATTTTTAAATTTGTTATCTTTACGCAAAAATTCTTCTTTTTTATTGATTGATATTTTTATTAAATGATTTTTATTTTTCTATTTTTTAACTCGTATAAATCTTTATTAAAGTTTGACATAAATTTGCATTTGTTTACTTCTGCACAATTGAGCACATCTTGTGTGTTTTTTACATGTCATTTTGCTAATGTGTGGATCTGTTGAGTTTTCATGCTTTTTTGAGTTGTGATCATGGGATAATTGTGATTTGGTTACGACGGGGGCTGACCAACTGAGAATTTGATACACAATTAAAGGTAGGTCATTAGTAGTAAAAGTACAGTATATAGTATACTATATATATATATACAATGTATATTTTAAGTTACCAGTATATATTTTCAGTTGTAAGTCCGTAACTTTCTTTTTTTGTGATTTCATTTTCTTCTAAAAGGATATAAATCATTATTTTCTTAAAAAAAGGGGAGGATGTGAGTTTGAGACCCTACTACTAGGTCTTATATAAGTTTGGGATATGTCTAAATGTCTGACCCTTGGTATTAAGTGGACAGCTTATTGAAATAAGTGTTCCACACAAACATTAGATGGTATCACATAGTACAGCGGCGAACCCCATTCCAAGTTCCTCATTACCTTTGATGCTCGATTATTTCAATATCTGAAACTGGTCAGATAAAAAAATACAAATAACCACAAAATTTTAACCCCACAAATAAACAGCAAACATTTTAATTAAATATTATATTTTATTATGTTTCACCAGCACTGATAATGTTAAGTTTGTGTATTTTCACCCACAAACATCTAGAACCCTATTTGTCAATGCAGTATGTAGTGTTCCAGTGTATCACATCTGCCATTTCAGATGTGTAAGCAGTTTAAGGTACTATGGAATAACCATTTTTGTCTGTCTCTGTTTGCTTCTGTTTATCTGTCAAATAAATTGTGTCTCAGTCATAGCTAATAACATGACAAATTATCTTCAAGGTCTGATGGATTGCGAGATATTGTAGTTTAATGTAAAAAGGAGGTGGGGGGGGGGGGGGGGGGGGGGGGGGGGGGGGGGGGGTGTGATGTTTTGGTTGGGGAATATTATTTTAATTTAATTATATACTATTATTTCATTTTAGGTTTATTAAGAAAATTTATATACATGTATAAGATTATTTACAGCATTTCCTTTTTTGTACAAAGAGATCAAATTTATCTGATCAATCAAGATTTTTGTGTCAAATTTAACCAACATATTTATTCATGTTCTATAAGTCTAAAGTGTAGGTGTATTGCCTGTAGTTTGTTGAGATTTTGAACTGATTGAGTCTTAATTGTTTATAATTATGGCTGTCTATGAATTAACTGATATACTGGTAATGTTAGTCAAATCATTCTACATTTAGTACAAACTATGTATGTAGTGCATTTATTCTGTACTTGAACATTACAATATTTGAAACTTATATCATGACAGTCAATCAGCTCATTGAACCTATTTTATCAGTATATCATTTATACAACTATAAAGAATTATGTCCAAATCAGCCAACCAAAGACAAGATGAAATACAAAATACAATTTATTCTGTAATGATCAAAAGTCAAAAGTCAACGTAAACAAGCTTCTTGATTGATCCCTTGATGTGCTGCCTCAGCCTGACAGGAGCACCATATTTTTTAAAATTCATTTATTAATTTTGTTTGTTTTCTATTAATAAAGTGAACTTTTTCAGAATCATTGTCTTGTTAGCATTTGTATGTATTTTTATGATCTAAGTAAATAAAAATTACCAGTTTAAATGTGATCAAAATTGATACAGGTGCATCTCGAGATGGTAAATATTGCCTAGTTAAGTGTCCAGTTCCATTCAGCACACTTGATAAATGAAAACACTGACCATGAAAAATATTTGATTAACAGAGGTCTTTTGAGAATTAGCCGATAACTGCTGAAAAAATAACTGAATAAAACTATGTTTATGGATGTATAGAGTAGGTGAAGTAATGTTGTTTTACTCCCGAGTCAAGTTTCTTTCACTTACCAGTATATTGAGACAGTCAGTTCTGGAATGGTGAAGAAACCGGAGAGCCAGACAAACACCACCAACCTTCTGCAAACAAACTGAAAAGCTTTCTAACACAAGGAACTGCCAAAGTGGGATTTGGGTGGTCTGTGGCACTATGATCTGTAAGTGCACATTTTGGACCATTCTGCCACTGACGTCATCATGTAAAGACGATTGAAGATTGAAAGCACCAGTATAATTATGTTTATCTTGTTGTGCAATTTATTTGTAAAAGAATTCAAAACTGATTAAAAAATACTTGAGATTGTGAAACAAATTATAAAAATATGAATCTTATTAAAACCAATAAATTGTTTATTTCAGCATGGTTCTATCCACCAGACATACAGATGATATTAACTTGCCTTACCTGGATCATGAAGCCAGGCGTGGACCACTTATACGAAGGATTGCACAGACCTCTTCTCAGCGAGATAGAGAGATGAGAGATGTAGTATTTGAAAAGCGATAAAAAAAAAAAAAGGAATATTATACCAATGAGATCTGGTCTCAAATATCAACAATGAGATCTGGTCTCAATAATAAACAAAACCATTAAAGTACATTGTACGTTAGCAGACATTTTGCAAAGAAACATCTCATTTTTTGTCAAATCTATCAATATTTCTATCAAGGCTTTTCTAAAATTTTGCTGTGCTTGTTTTTGGGACATTGGATACACTACATCTTTTCTTTTTCCGTGTTTTGAAAATGGTGGTATATACAGCATGATCAAATTTAACGGCATCTTAAATGAATGAAGTTATACTCTTTCATTACTGTATACACATCTGTGAAAAAAAGGACAAAAATGTTATAAGCAGGACAATATCTTCGTAAGATAATCTAGTTGGGAATAAGCAATATTTTGAAAGAAGGCATACAGAAAGACTATTTATTAATCATGCTTTGTTGATTTTTTCTTATTTTAATTTAAATTTGTTGTTTAAATTATTCAGAGTTTATAAACGATATAATCATGATGTTTTGTTTTGTTTTTGTAAATCTTTGTTTAGATTTCTTACTTAATCAGGTATTCTTCACTGGTTTTTCTTCTCCCACTTTTCACTTGTTTGTTTTTTAATTAATAGTCATTTTTACCCATGATAATGGCATAATTTATATGAATTATATGTTTTATGAAGAGTTTTTTCAGTATACAATTTATCAAGAGCTATTTTCCTATTTATAAATTATATACATGTATATATATATTTAATTATTTATTTCTAAGACATTGGTTTTATTTACATGCCTGTGGTGATTATAAATCTTAATTGAATTAAAATTTTTCAAATCTATTTTGTAATTTTTTGAGATTTATTGATTCCAAACTTTAATACACATGTACAGTATTAATTGATGGTTAAAATTTGATGAACATGTACCAGGTTATTGTGTTTCCGTGAAAGATTGAAATCCTATACCTCTAAAAAATGTAAAAAATTCTTTATTGATATTACTTAATATTTAACAATTTTTGTTACATTTTAAAATTTTGTTGGTGCTTTCAATAATTTTTGTGCTAAAAACTGGTAAATGCAAGTTGAAGATGGTAAACCAGAACCATTACTTCCATCTATGGTGTACTGGTATATCCGTCTGTGGTGTACTGGTAGTTTTTGTCTAAAATGTGTTTACTGTACATGTATTTACCACAGTATGCTATCCTGAATGGAGGAATGGATTTTTGATGTGGAATTGACGTCTTTGGCTTTTTGGATTGAATGAGTAATGGAATAGAAGCATTTAGTTGATAAAATTTTGGAATGGATTTTAAAGGAATGGTTGGAAGAAATAATATTTTGTAAGAGATAAATTCTTAGGACATATGAGACATTTTGTCTGTCACATAGGGTAAGAAAGAGTTATTTATAACTAACATAACAATTCTTGGATACATGTTGCTGGTAGTCTGGATCATGTTTGCCAACAAACAGTTGAATGGTAACATTTAATCAAGTTTGAGAAAACCTAGAAATTTCAGTTTTACTCTTTCATTTCTTCACTCTGCTCTCCCCATGTGTGATACCCATAAAGGAACAATGATTTTCACTGCTCTAATACAATCAGAATCTATCAGTACTTTCTTTTGAATCTTGAAGCTAAACCAGGAAACAAGCATTTTATGTCAGTTCTTTTTATTATTAAATCTTGTAATTTTTATGTCAATGCTATTTAAAATTAAGTTATACTTGTATGTCCGCTCTAAGAGTGGTACATACTTTGTGATCACTTTACAATGTGGCTGTGTTAATGATGTGTTTTGTTTTTAAAGCTGATTTGTGATAAGGTTGTAAAACTGCAAAGTATAACAACACTGTAGTATAGTTATATGTTAATTATTTATTCATCAATATGTTCATTATGTTTCTTTGTCACATTAAAAAATAAACATCAAAATAAATTAAATGTTGATATTTTTTTATTTACATAAATATATTTTAAAAACTTGTATAAATAAATAAATAAATGTATTCATCAAGAATAACAATCTAATACAATAAATATGTAAGTCGAGACATTGTCAAGTCTTAAGGTAACAGGTTACTGATTCAGCAACCATGGCTTAAAGCTCCAGCTTAGCTGCATAGCAATGCATAATTTCATGTAGATCTAACCCATCTAGCTGATGTATGAATGGGTACCAGGCTAGGGTTACCAAGAAATGGAATAGCACCCTATCCTCCAAGGGGAGATTACTCCATGTAAATGAAACGGAGAAACACTAGGCTGATGAACATATATAAGTTCTGTAAAGACTTTTGAACTCCTGTAACTTTATAACAAGAAATAATGTAAAGTACTTGTTTGTGTAAAACTAAACATATTTGCAGAGGATGAAAAAATTCCTGAAAATGTTTCTTGTGTATGCAATACATGCCATGACAAATGTTTATCACCAGACACATTTGTGGCAATAAAAAAGTTTTGCATATTTTTTCATGTGGAAACTGTGAGAGGACAAAAGTTTACTAATTTTAACAATTAGAGCAGAATGTTAAGTCTGGTAACATTTTTTGTCATAAATACAATAAGTTTCAATAGTTTTCATAAACAGAACATAACAAAGTTTCCAAAATTTTTAAATTATTAGTAGCCAAATTTCCAAAATTAGTCCTTTTTAAAGTATTTTTCACAAATTTGCTAAAATAGATTTATTTTTTAAAAGAATTTCTCTTTGGTGATGATTTCGGCTATAGAAAATGGAAACACAGACATTAACTATTTTATGTTGTTTCTACATTCTTCCAATAATCTATTTAGCAAAATTAAAGTTCAAAAGAATTGCACAATTTACACTTCTTTTTTCTATTCTATATCAGGAAGCACCCATGTTCTTTTTAATTTCATCAATAACGGATTTCCTTTGACCTGGGGGCATTGCAAAGTAGTCTTTTTGCTCCTCAGAATACCTGCTATCAACGGGAACAATATCTCGAAATGTCCAGTCCTGCCAATGATAATTAAACCGTTCTAAAAGTTCTTTGCGTAACTCTGGTGTCTGTACAATATCTTGTGGTTCAGTCTTAACTAGATCATGTGCCAGAATGTCCTTGAATATAAGTACACCTCTGATAGCAAACCAACCTCCATATTTTGGATGGACGCTCACTCCAAAGATTTTCTGAAAATTATAAACAACAGTTACAAATGTGAAATACAATAGTGTAAGAAGTTACCCTTACCAAGGACATGGTCAATGGTTGACCTCTCATAAGAAGTGCATCATAAAGCAATTTAATGTTGCACATATAAACATGCCATGCCCGTCTTCTTGAGGTTTCTCAGTGGCCAACTAGGCTCATGTGAGAATATTAATTATAAATTTGTACCCATTCCATCGGAAATCTGTGAAAATTTGACTTTTTGCTTTCTCTGAAGTAGGATAAACAAACAGTATCTACAAACAAATACAATTTTATTGATGTTTTGTATATATACTGGTAATGCTCTGACCTCCATATTCTTAAAATAGTTCTAATAAAAGAAGGAACTTGCAACTGAAAAAGTAACAACACTAGGCAACAGCCATCAAAATTTAGTACACAAAACAATAGAAGTACATTTCTGCACCTGAACCAGTATCTGATGACGGCTCAATATAAGTGAAATATGTTTGACTAGGGTGCAAAAGCCTATTCAGTCAATTTTTATAACATATTACATATAGCTTCTCTTGGTAAGTTTCCTTAGTACACAAAACAATAGAAGTACATTTCTGCACCTGAACCAGTATCTGATGACGGCTCAATATAAGTGAAATATGTTTGACTAGGGTGCAAAAGCCTATTCAGTCAATTTTTATAACATATTACATATAGCTTCTCTTGGTAAGTTTCCTACAGGAAGCTTGAAAATTGTCACTATTCACACATACACACAAACTTACACACACAGTACCTGTTTTTCATTCCAAGTATTGTCGGGTAGGTCAGATTTCTGGTAATAATAAGCAGCCCCAGCTACATGTGCAGCTGTCTGTACAAGCACTTTAGGTCTACGATTATGATTCAGCTCAAAATCGTGAATCGCTTCAATTTCCATGTCCTTGTACTTCTGAAAGATCATCAAAGATTATTAGTTAGTCATGGATAGTAATATACAATAAATGGAATTCCAGAGGTTGTCACAAAATAAAATGGTATATCAGAAACAGTGGAAGGGGGGGAAAATGTGTAGACATACTGGCAATATTATGCAACCTAATTTTAATTTAGTAGTACCGGTATATAAATTTCATTTAAAATTGATTGCCAAACTGGTTTCCTCAACTATCCTGCAAATGACTACCAAAAATTTTAACTGGGATATTAAACACTGTTGATTCACCCCATTCTTGCACTTTGTAAAAGTGAGTTAAAAATGAATATATTATAAGCACTGTAAAACTTGTATATACCACCCACAGAATCTCTGAATTATGGACTTTCACTATAACAGATGATCCTTTTTTGGGTGCAATATGAGCGAAGGGACTTTACAACAATGACTTCAATTGATATATAGTCCTGTTGAGTGGAGTAATGGTGTTTTACACCCCATTCAAGATTCATTCAGTTCTATCAATGCACTCAGGACTTGGATTGTAGAGGAAACTAGATCATCAAGAGAAAACCACCAACTGTCGTAGGTGAACTGATAAAACGTTCTCACACTAAGATCTGTCCAGAGTGGTAACCAAACGTAGGTGGTGACAGGCAATGATCTGTAAGATTGTGCTTTAGACCACATGGTCATGGAGGCCTAGTGCCTTTGTTCATATATTCAGTAGGTGGCCACTATAGCTCTTACCTCTTTTATCATCTGGAAATAGTGTTTTATACATCTATCTAATGGATCTAAGGCACCTATACACTCCTCTCTACATATGAATGGTTTAAATGCTTTGTCAAACATGTCAGGTGTACTGATCACAACCAAGGCAAAGGTGTCGTAATCATACGGAAATACAAACGGCTTATGTACATAATCATTATACCAACCAATCTGAAAATTAAAATAAACAGAAGTTGTATAATTTAATTAATAAAGTGTTTACTTTATTGGCTTAGACAAATTGATCAGTCTTGTTGATAAAAGAAGCTCAAGTGTATCATGTTCTGTACATTAGTTTTATATAATTTGTCTCATTATAATTTTTAATTTTATTTGTATGCTATGATCAATTATTGTAATTGTATCGGTGCAATAAAATATTATTATTTGAACTAGTGGTGGAGAAAATCAAAGGTAATTTTATAGCCCCACCCAAGGTTGTAAGTGTTACATACTGGAATTTACCTCTGAACACCGAGGGAATTCTGTGAAAGGTATATGTTCAAGCCTAATGACCTTGTCTTGAACTTCCATTATCAACCCCTGAAGCTGAATCACATATCCACTGTAACTTTACATTTTGGGAACAGTCCTTCAAATACATATGGTACATCGTAATATACCAACTTTTAATAACAACCAACAAACTACACATTCTTACCATTTGACATAATATCAGCCTCTGCAATTGAAGCATATAAATACAATATATGTATCTAGTATGTGCTAATTTATCACTCATAACATGAACAAGATTACAATTAAAACAACCTGAACCTCATAAGGTGGGTTGTTGTTGTTGTATAACACTAAATTGTCTCCACAATATTCTGATATAAGTGTCATACAAAAAGTAAATGGTTTCTAAATATTTATTATTGCTATGTATCTATGACATTGACCTTTAAACTATGCCCTTTATTTACAGACCTAAAATGTTATATCGATATCTATGATATCCTAACACAAAAGATTATATAGCCCAACCTGTCTTAAAGGCCACCTCTATATAAGGGCCACCTGCTTATATTTAAGGCCAGAAGATATTGTATCCAATTGTTCTTTATTCATACTACTTGAACCTGTATATAAAGGTCATGCATCTGCCCATAAAGGCAACTTTTACTGGTTCCCTTGGGTGGCCTTTATAGACAGGTTTGACTGTACACAATTTTTTGTTGTCCATATAGTTCATTTATTTCAACCTTGAACTTTGACCCTATGACCTTTATCAAATAGATTGTTATCTCACATATCAACAATATTGTAATATACATGCCTATACAGAAAGTTAATAGTTTTCCGGATGATAAATAAAATTAGAAAGATAAAAAATTACTAGTAGGTCATGACAATTATGCCAATAAACCATTTCAATATATTCTTATTTATCTCAATTTACCTGTCATTGTGACTTTGACCTTTGCTATAACGGCAATACAGCTCATTTAAATTATTGCAAGGTTTTAATGTGTTGTGGCTCGGCTAATGTTCCAATTTTATTTTTTCAAATACCATAATACTTATAAACATGTTTTAATTTACCGTCATACTTCTCACTCACGAAAATCTCAATCTTAGACTCATTTCTTACCTTGAAGGGGTGAATTTCAAATCCATCTTTTTCTACGATATTTTTGACATCTTGCACCAGTACCTTTATATTTTCATCCATACCTAAGCACAGGAAATCGTTATAGTTGCTGTTTCCATCAATGACAAGGTTCTACTTTCAGTTTCATGTGGAGGAAAAATCAAGAAAAGAAAGATTGCAAAATACGGAAATTTTAGGAGTTGTCTCCCTTACGACCACTATAACAACTATACATGCACTTATTTTTTATGGGATTTTTCTTGGATTGTAAATTGTCGAGATTCGAAATACAATGAAACCAGCCTATAAAAGGGCTTGCTGTTTTTAAAGGCCAATACATTTTTTTCCTAATTGCTCTTTATTTGTACATATAAAGGCCACCTCCCCATGAAGGTCTACAGAGCTTGTTGTTTAAGTGTATCGACTATAAAAAGTTTATTGTATTGTATTGTAAGGCCAATTTTATTTGTTCCCTTAGATCAATACTCTGGGCAAATTTTATTTTTAATTTTTTAATTTTAAAGTGTGTATTTATCTGGCTAAGTGATTGGTAATTTATTATCCAAAGTTATGATTGTTGTTTGCATAATTATATATGTGTACATACTGGTCATCAATATTATTTTCTAGCTCATGTGAACTAATCATTACTGTATGGATTTCTGGTTCCAAAATATTGGTTTTGGCTAAAAGTTGTGCCACAGAAATTCACCAATTTAATTTTGATGCAGACAAAAATTGTTCTTTTTTTTTTTTTTAATTTTTACACAAATCAAAAAAAATTTTCTTAAAAAGGTTAGTGTTACAAACAGATACCGATTATCAAGAAAACAGAAATTTATACAGCAGATTAGAACTACATTTAGATCAGCCAGTTGTTGTTGCTATTTGTTTTGGAGTCTTACCAGTCCTTTAAAACTGGCTCCTTACTTTTGAAGTTGTGTATGTGGGAGGTTGTGGGTTTGACCCTGACCAGGGTCTAACCAAGATTTGAAAATAGGTAGCGACTGTTTTTTTGCCAAGCACTCTGCATTTACAAATAAGTCATTGGGTCCTTTGTAAGAGACCTTAAAGCCAATGTCTTGTGACATGTTAAAGAACTCTCCCTGCACATTGCCCTAAGTGCACTGCAAAGGTAAAAATTTCTGCAAGTTCACCTATAGCAGGTGAGGTCTCAATATAAGTGAAATACTCTTGAATGGGACATAAAATCCTATTCAATCAATCAATTTAAAGTTGGATGTACATGTATATATTTTTTGCTCCTATTTTTTGAGCGCCAGAGCTAACCCTGCAATGTTCAACATAAAATATAAGAAACACATTATAGCATGTTTTAGGTATCCTTTATTGCACTTTCATCCACAATTCATACAAGTTAGAACAATATATAGAAGTATACAGAGTTTGTCCAGTTCTGGACACAACACCAATGTAGTCAGATTATAATACTGAAGACTTCCTCCAAACAAACAAAAATCTGAATTAATTTAGTATTACATGTATCTATTTAAATGCAATATCTGGTAAATGAAACAAGCAATTTCATTTTGTTTATATATTGTCCAAGTTATTAGCAAATATATGTATCACAAAAATTTGAATTAAGACAAAAAATTATTTTTATAATGGGAATTTTAACGAGATTTTGTCTATTGCCCCAAGTTATTATAGGCAAGTACATGTGTAACTAAATACACTGTATAGTTATAACAAGGAAAATGAATATTTTGGAATTTTTTATGAGATGTAAAGCAGTTCTAATTAAGGTATGGACGGAGCTTTATCTATAAAATTAGGGATGAAATGCTAAATTTGTTTTCTGAAATTATCTGATATGCTGATCTTATTGGGTTTATTACAGTAGATACCACTGAGTAATCTCCTTGTCATAATAATCTTCTGTGCTATTGATGACATGTAAATTTAAGAATTAATTTGATGATGATGATAATGACACAATCAATAGAGTAAACATTAATTACCAGGTATTAGAATTTATGTCACAAAATAAAGTTAAAATGAATATTAATGCCCATCATAACACATGTATGAAAATAACTACATGTATTCTGTGTAAAGGGTGGAGAGAGAGAGCGTCTGAAGGTTAAGCTGTTACATTTTTACAAAATCAACACTTACAATTAAAAAGACGTAAGTGTATTGAAAAGTAAATTAGATTTTTTTATCATGCACAAAACAAAAATTCAGACTTGTCTGGTTGATATTTTTTATAAGATGTATAAAAATAATATGTTTTTAAGATTTGAATTGATATGCGTCTCAAAAACCAAAGGGGTAGGGATATTTGATTAACTACATGTAAAATACAAAAACATAATATATTTTACACCATAATAATTATATTATTTAATAAAACAGCTCAAGGCTTAGCAAACTGACCACCTTCATATTCCAAAAGACTTTAAAAGACAAAAGAAAAAGCTTGTTGTTTCCCTTCCTATAAACAAATTAGTTTTCAACATGGAACTTAAAATATCATCTGTATTCAAATATAACTTTTGTGTATTAAGCATTTCCTATGAGCAATAAACTTCTATCAGCATGCATAAACAAAACATGTATTTTATGAAAAATTCCACAGCTATAAAGTTTTACTACTACAAGAATGCCACAAAAAACTGATCTGAGAAGTTTTTAGCTTTGGATCAACCATGATTTATATTTTGTAGAATGTTCTTTGATGAATCTGTACGTCAAATTAAACTTTTTTTTTATAATTAACAGATTACAAAAAGGTGTGAATCATGAATCATGTGAATCATCACTGCATGGCTACTGTGTCTTCCATTTTTCAGGTGAAATAAAGATCTTTGGAAATACTTGAATTTAATGGCTTATTAAGAAAATTTTCAAAACAGCATAAAGCATTTCAAACATTTTCAATATCAAATACAACAAAAATGTTCTTTCACATCCATGCTAAATAAAACAGTCATCTGAAAGCTCTGAAAAGCAACAATCAATTATACAGCTACAAGATGTTATTGGTTATTCCAAGTGAAATATACAATAAGTCAATAATCAATATAACATCGAAAGTTTTAATGGATCGATTCTAATAAAAGACTTCTAAACTGCTTCAATTCATTTATCATGTGACGATGCCTAACAACAGTTATAAAGAAATTATCATTTCTACTGAACATGGAATCATAATACTAGTACCAGCAATTTAATGGGGTTTTTTCCAATCATAATGTTGAAAGTTACGGTATCATTTCTACTGTCCAATCATAATGTTGAAAGTTACGGTATCATTTCTACTGTCCAATCTTAATGTTGATTAGGATATGGTGGAATGATTTAGAAATGGTACAATAAATAGAGACACCAACAGTCCCACACATATGTTATAGATATGAATTTGTACATGTTTAAAACTATTTGATCCACCATGGAACATGGTTTGATAACACAGGATCAGTGTAACATTGTCACTAATCTAATAGGACAATTCCTTAAGTTTAATTAGACAGATGGAAAATTTCTGTAGTATAATTGGACAAATGGAACAATTTGACTGATGAAACATTATCACTACATTAATGCAACTCTTTGGAAATCATCTTCTGGTCCTATATATATTCCATTACACTTGCAGTTTTGACAATAAAATATACTAGATTTCGATCATAAAAATGTAATTTCAAGCAAAATACAAATGTCACATTTATCTGTTTTAATTAAGGTGTTTGCACATTACCTAACCAAGTAACATTAAAATGTCATGGATTTTTAAAAAAAAAGGAAAAAAAAAAATAAAAAAAAAGAAATGATATTTTAAGTTAAATTGAACTTTATAATTTGTTTTTAATACAAGTGTAATTATTATTCTAATTAAGAAATGACAATCTGATCACATGAGGTCCAAGTAATAGAGAAACATTTTGTCACCCTTCAAAGAAATTTCTCGCATAGTGATTGGTTAACTAGCCAGGATATATAGGACCATGTTGGTAAATCAGTCAGGATACGTAACATTAGGCTGTCAAAGGGGAGGTAACTTGTATGTTGGCGAAATGGTGACAAGGTACTTGCCGATAAGTTACACAAAATTCGAAATCAAATTGAAAAAGTTCTCAAGCTAGTGTCACTTTGAAGGGTGATCAAAAAAGTTATAGAGGTTTCTGGCAAGTTGCACAGACCGTATATCCAATCAAAAGATTAATGTACCAAGAGTCGCATAAATCTTTGACAGTTTAAATGGGATCTTGTAACTTGCTAAAATCTCTATGACTTATCATACCTTTATGAAGTACATAAATTCATTTTTGACTGTCTTGCTTTGGACTTATAAAATGAACTTTACCAATCCAAAAGCAAAAAATCCACGGGTCTAGAACATGTTACTCATTATAATATCTTCTAGAAAATGGACAGTCAGCAGAAAATTGTTCACTTGTCAAATTTGCCAAAGCTGAATCAATTCACTGGTCCAAAATGGCTGTGGATCTGTGATCACTGGATGATTTACCCTTCTACCAGCAACAACATGGTGTATTTAACACTGTATCTGTAGCTGATATAAAACCGTTATGAAGGAACATGTACATGTATTTAATTAATGGGGGGAGGGGGGGGGGGCAAATTAAAATATATCAGTATTAGAAGAAAGTACCTAGAACTGTCAAAAGAACAGCATAGCTTGCTTTCAAATTTATTCCATTCAAAATCCCATGTCAGGGGTATATGACATAAGCTTTTGTACTTTGTGTGGGCTAGTTCAATCAATGGGGTTCTCCAGTGTACCCATGATACCCCAAAGTCTTGTACAGAACAACAATTTTCATTGGCACCAAGCAGTTTAACTTGGCAATTTTTTAAAATTAGCATTCCATTTTGAAATTTCATGAGAATCATGGCCGAGTTTGTCACTTTGCTGTTACATTTTGACCATGACAAGTGGCCAAGATATGAGCTCTTAACTTAAACATTTTCCAAAACATTCTGCACAAACATCATGCGGTACACTGACGAACCTCATTCTGTATCAACTAAGACACACCATTCACTCCCTGCTTGCTTTTTTATCATTTTAAACACCTTCAAAAACACACTGATAAAGATAGAAACGACAATTTGTAAATGGATATCAAAAATCTAAGTCATTAATATAATGGATGAAAATGTAATATGGATATCTTTTTTTTTTTCTCCAAATAGAAATCAATTAAACTTTATGTGATCAAGTTGCTGCTTAGCAACAACAAACACATTGAAAAGTCTAAACAATTTCATCACATAATTCAAACTGGCACAATATTACCAAAAACAGCACTTTGAAATGAAATAAATCATATAATAGTTTATGTATCAGTTATAATATACTTATGTTATGTCTCATATGTCAAAAATAACACATGTATTTTTTGTATTTTGTATTATGATATATTTGAAAACTCTTCTCTTTCATATCATGGCTATTTACAAAGTCATTCCTTTACACAATAATATACACTTCTTTTTTTTTTTAAACACAAGTGTCACAGATATTACGGCTTATAAGACTAGTCCAACACAACCACCTGCATGTTATCGTGCCAACAAATCTATTATCTATTTTGATGTCTTGGATTTTGTAACTGAAGGAATTCTTCAAACGCAGCCTCAGCTTCTTCATCTAAGTAACACCCATTGTTTACCCTGAAATCAAAAAATAAATAAATAAATAAATAAATAAAAGTGAAAGAACCTTAGTGATTGAGCTCACATGCCCAATGCCCCCACGTTTCTCCAGAGTTCTCAAGTTATTTCTGTGAACTTGTTTTGACAAAATGAAGTGTAAACTTGATCTGCAATTCATTGTAGTAGACTCAAATACCAAAAATCAGTTTAAAAGCTGCATGTGTTTAGACAAAAGGGTGGAATACTGTTATTTAAATAAAATTATCGAAGAACAGGGACCTAGAATTATTACGTCCCCTCACCACTTTCAAACAGATGGACATACCCTTTTCGAACTGCCACAAGTATTTAGTAGTATTTAGTCTGAGAAATTATTTTATTAAAATTATCAAAGATCAAGGACTGTGATTGATACAATACATGAATTATTATGTCCCCTTCCCACTTTGTGAAGCTGGAGAATAATTACCCAACAACATAAATGTATATCATATGATGAACATACCCTTGATAATCATAATTTTCTTCAAAATCAGGATCCGACCAGGGTTGATAACCATTCTGTCCCCAATGTGAATCATCAATATCTCCAGCCTCCCATCTAGCGTATGTTTCTTGAGCTTCTTCGAATGCGTAATCGTTATATTCAGGTTGTTGGTAATATTGTGCTGCTTCCTCTCTGCTGATGGGCTGGCCTTGTAAGTTATAAAACACAGGCTCATTCTGAAATCATATAAATTAATACATTAAGACAAATCAGTTTATAATCATTAATCTATTAATCTTCCATTTGCAAAACAATAAATTGTTTAATCACTATGTATCCTAGAAGTCACAGCTTGAAAGTATTTTGAATAAACAGCCCTTACTTCTATTGTGTTGATGAAATTAAAATTAAATTTCTGTAAAGTTTCATAAAGTTTGGACCAATATAAGAAATATTTTTTATATTTTGTTGGTTTATGCTTCCATGGCATCAGTGGTCATTTTGAAAATTTAGAACTGAGAGAGAGAGAGAGAGAGAGAGAGAGAGAGAGGACTACCTACCTGTACATATGTGTTAGGATTCTGTGGATACATATTTTGTGTTGGCTGTTGGGTGGTGGTGGTGGATTGGAATATGGTGGCTGCTGTGATGTGTTGGGGTATGAAGGTTGAGGAGGAGGCGGTGTAGGAGCTACAGATGTGGGTGTTGACGATGACGTTGACAATGATCTCCCCCAGTTGTTGTCTTTCTGACTTAACACAGACTTTACTAACAGCTTACTTGTTCTGTAAAAAATAATGATTACAGTCATGATCAATCATCTACATCTATACTCATTCAGTTCTTTTCAGAATATTAACTCAACAAGAACAATGTACAATCAACCCTGAAAGAGTAACTTTAGTGACAAAGTCATCTTTACAGATTAAAGATTCAAATAATATAAATCCAGAGTTTTTACAGTCATGTTATTTTCATGGAAATTATCAAGTGTAACAATATTTGAAAAATATTAATTCCTGACTGACATTAAATGAGGTCAAACAGGTATGGTCTTTATAGGCAAGTGATCCTTACATAGCAAGTTTGATTGAACACATATTCTAGTCTTATATTACATGTGTCTATGTATTAGGAGCAAGCTTTTCACTTCTAACTTACAGTTAAAACTTGTAATCTCAAACTCAGAGGGGAAATGAAAATAGTTCATCTTCTATCAGGTTTAAAATTAAGAATGTTTGTCAGTTTGAGTTAAATAATGATAGTATTTATGATACAAACATATAATTTATTAATATATCTAGAGGCTCATTCAACAGTGTACGAGTGCAAAATCACAATGGCAAACTTACCATCCAACAATAATTGTCCACACACTTAAATAGCAGTGGTCATTTAAGAGATGATGGAGGAAACCAGAGTGCCAAGAGAAAAAACACTGACATTATACAGTAAGGAATTAAGTTCATCACCATCATATCAACTATTTTACTTACTGATTCAAATTTGGAAAACTTTCTAGCTGCCTCATTCTTAGATAAACTGTATCATAGCTACCCTCATCTGGCTTATTTAAATGAACTGTGTCTTCTATGGCTGCACCAGTTAACTAAAATAAAACGAAAATAAAAACTCTTAATTTCAATTGATATATCAGTTCATACAGCCACAGTTAAACTATGGTTCATGGCTGCAATTGTTCAATCTGATTTTGGCATTTATTGAGTGGGTTTGGTGATAAATTGAGGGATACTTTATTATGGAACACTATGTCAAAGTTTTATTTAAAATGTATATTGAATTCATCAAATTTATTGATAGAAAAGATTTTATAATTACCGTAGTTGTCTCATTAGGTGTTTATTAATTGCTTTGTGCTGGTAGTTTTTATTTATGTGATTTTTGTAGTGCATTCTTGGTGACTGGCAATTGTCAAGTACATATTATATGTTATTCAGCTGTGACTTTGTCATGTTCAAATGCAAATTCTGAACTACTTTTTGCTAGGATCACAATGGTGAAAACTCTAAACAATGGCAGAATAGATGGAAGATTATCATTTGTAGTCATTACATCTAAAAGTTAAAGAACAATCAATTAAAGAAAAACTGCAAGGAAATCACGATGACATTTAGGCAGGTCAGACCCAGTACTATAAAGAAGTAAAAACACTGTAGTCCCTTAAAACTGTATCCTAAACACTTATTGGGTATAGCAGTAAATGTTATCTGTCTTTTTATTTATGAGGGAAAGGAGTAGAGTATCCAAGTAGAGTAATGGTGTAATGATGCTATGCTCCAATCACGATTCTTATGCTTAATTAATAGGTTGTAAGTTCTGGAATACAAAAGAAGCAAGAGGGAACCACCAAGACAAACTGTCTCACACTGATATAATATTAAGGTGATCAGTTCTGCAAAAGAGAAGGAAACTTAAGTGCCTGGAGAACCACCAAGACAACTTTCTCACACTAGGATCTGCCCAAGTGTTATTTGAAACTAGGTGGTGAGAATTACTTTAGTCTGCAAGCTTTAGACCACTCTGCAATCAATAAGCCTCTTACATTATATCCAGGGGTCTCAATATTCTACGCGGACTAGTGGAAGCCCATAGTACTGTAAACATATTTAATTCACCATGTATTTATTTTCGCAGTATACAAACTTTAGACATATCTGCGTTAAATTTTTGTGTTTATGAAACATGCACTATAACATAATCAGTATAATATAGTTGTTTTTTGGTATTAATTTTGTGCCAAAAAAATGACCACAAAATACATCTACCATGTTATATAGTTCCCTTCATTATAAAATAAACAAACCTTTAGCAACTGTGAAGCTGTTTTAATTGTGACATCTGTTGGATTTGCCAATAGAGTTAATAATAATTCCCGCAAAACAAATCGTAAAATACCCATTTTCTCTACTGTTCCATCTGGCTTATCCACCTACAAATAGTAGATAAAACAAGAGGCCCATGGGCCTGATACGCTCACCTGATAACTAATGGCTAGCTGATAGATTTAAAGAACACATAAATACTAAACCCCAATGATTTTTTTCTTTACATCATGATAACCATTGTATCAATACCTACAACATTATAATATACATGCCTATACAAAAAGTTTAAAGTTTTCGAGATAATTAACCATTTTGGTATTGTTTTGCATCTGTGACCTTGACCTTTGAACCCATGACCTTTTTCTATACATCAAAATGATCATTGTATCGATGCCTACAACATTCTAATATACAAGCCTATACAAAAAGTTTATAGTTTTCGAGATAATTAACCATTTCGGTATTGTTTCACATCTGTGACCTTGACCTTTGAACCCATGTCCTTTTTCTATACATCAAAATGATCGTTGTATCGATACCTACAACATTCTAATATACATGCCTATACAAAAAGTTTAAAGTTTTCGAGATAATTAAACATTTCCGATTATTTCACATATGTGATCTTGACCTTTGAACCCATAACCTTTTTCTATATATCAAAATGATTGTTGTATCAATACCTACAACATTCTAATATACATGCCTATACAAAAAGTTTATAGTTTTCGAGATAATTAACCATTTCGGTATTGTTTTGCATCTGTGACCTTGACCTTTGAACCCATGACCTTTTTCTATACATCAAAATGATCGTTGTATCAATACCTACAACATTCTAATATATATGCCTATACAAAAAGTTTATTGTTTTTGAGATAATTAACCATTTTGGTATTCTTGCGCATCTGTGACCTTGACCTTTGAACCCATGACCTTTTTCTATACATCAAAATGATCATTGTATCAATACCTACAACATTCTAATATACATGCCTATACAAAAAGTTTATAGTTTTCGAGATAATTAACCATTTCAGTATTGTTTCGCATCTGTGACCTTGACCTTTGAACCCATGACCTTTTTCTATACATCAAAATGATTGTTGTATCGATACCTACAACATTCTAATATACATGCCTATACAAAAAGTTGATAGTTTTCGAGATAATAATTATAATCAGAGGTAAAAAAAAATTAGGTCACGACCTTCGCAATCGACCTTGACCTCATTTTGAAGATACTAACAAGAAGATGTCAAAACTGAAAACCCCATGTCATTATCTGGTCAAATAGTCAAGTTATAACAATTTGAAGCTATTTTACGATTTTTTTCAAAATTAAACGCAAAAACGCGTAACCTATTTTTTATTTGAATTTCACAAAATGAACAAACTATAGGCTTAAGACCCTAGAGAAGCCAAATATCACATCAGATTTTTTCTACAATCAGTACTTTCGGAGAAGAAGATTTTTTAAGATTTTTGCACCCCTAGGTCACCTTGACCTAGTTATGGTAGCCATAGCAACGCCAAGAACAAATCTGAATTGCACCGGCCCATATATACTTCTGACAAAGTTTCATTAAAAACTGTCCAGTAGTTTCAGAGGAGAAGTCGAAAATAGGTGTTAACGACGCACACACGCACACACGCACGCACATACACACGCTGCGCTATGCCATAAGCTCACATGACCTTTGGTCAGGTGAGCTAAAAATTGAAATTCAAAATATATGCAACTGCTATAATTTATATAGCTTGGCCATTGCCAGGTTAGAATTTACTGACCCTGTATAAACCATATAAGGTCACCAACACAATGTGTATGTAACTAATATTAACCTTTGTGACCTTGGCCTTTTAACCTTGGTTCAAGGCCATGTCACAGCTTTGGATCATGGAAATCATTTCATCATTTGTGTACAATTTCATGAAATTCCCCAAAACAATGCAATTTTGACCTCTGATATGACTTTGGATCAAATCTTGGACATACTCATAGACCAGGAGATTATTTGTGTGAAGTTTCATGACATTCCTCTGAAGCAGTAGCAAGTTGAACATGGTCGAGTGGTACTGTCACTGGCTGTTGAAGTCAAGGATTGCAGGTTTGAGCCTCGCTAAAATTTTTTGAGATGATTTTCATCTCCAGCCTATACTAGAGCTGTTAAAAGCTTGTCTTTAAGATAAGTCTCAAAACCAAGGTCCTATGTCTCGGTGCATGCTAAAGACACCTCTGTAGAGTTCGAAAAAAAAAGTTGGCCACTTTTGGTCGCTACAAAGGACACTTACAATTAGAAGTGATTGAAACAGACTGAGCAAAGTTATAGCCCAGATATGAATCAACAGACAGTCAGACACGATGATTCCTATATAACCCTCAAACTGATAACCACGTACCTCCATATTGAGAAAGAGTTCACCAATAAACATTGTAAATCCACATAACCTTGAAATGCCATCTGGAGATGATATCATCTCTTCACGCTTTAAATATTCTTCTTTACATCTGTAATAGTAACAAATTTAAAATCTAAATTTAAAGAAGCCTACATGTACATCTTCAGATCTAGAGAGGAGTAAAGGTGTTTTAGGTCTCAGTCAAAATTATGCAAATGTTAAAGTACCAAAATAAAGTGATGAACAAGGACACATCTGAGATTCTTTAATTACCATTAAATATGTGAAATCAATATCAGCACAGCATTCACAAAAAGGTAACCAAACATATTAATATTTCATGCTACAGCATACATGTAGGATCAAAACTTTACTAACAATGATAGCACAAAGAAATCAAATAACTTAACGGTAAGTGGTAAAAGAACATCTTTAACAAATCAAGTCTTACCTTGTGAGAAACTGTCCTCTGAAATCTGAGAAAGCTTTTGTGTTCCGAAGTTGTTTTGATAAATATTTACAAACTAAAGCTCCTGTGTAGCGAAAATTTGGTTCTGTTATACTCTGAAATAGGAAAATTGAATTTGGAATACTCATTGCTTTTTTCTAAACATTAAATTTGAAATACACGTTCAACTCTTTTGTTCAACCATTTTTACAATGAATTTTTGACATTCAAATTACAGCATATACATGTAGAATACTGGTACACATTTAATCACAAGATGAAAATCATCAATATACCTCTAATTTGATAAGAGTGAATGTGGTTTGATGCCAAGATTATTATTTCACTTATATTGAGACATAATCAGCTCCATGTTAACTTGTAAACACCTGTACTATACAATGTGATTATCCATACAGTCTTAAGACAACAAATAGCAAGGGATCTCTTTGAAGCCGATTTTAAAGTCTCAGATCAGACTCCAGCTGGAAAATCTGAACATTGACTTATCTCTGATTGAGCTACAGTAGCTTAGCTGTTCAAGAAGCTGATCATCTGCATCTATAAATGGAGGTATTCATCACATTACATCAACAACTTGTAACTGAAATTGGATGTAATTTTAAAAGTGCCCCACAAAGGAAACTTAAGTGTAAAACGGTACATCTACTCTACCCACGTTGTTCAGAACAGTTTCCTAAGGATCTGTTACAGTTTTTGCTAATAGTGACAGACAAAATGCTTGCATAAGAAAAGGAATAAACACAATTATATATATCTTTGTTTGAGGGACATAATTAAGAAGTACCTGATCAAATAATATCTCCACCATTTTTTGAGCTATATCACCATCAGCTACTTTCTTTAGTAAGTCTATTAATGGATCCATGTATTCTTCTATATTACCCGGCTGAATTGTTAATGTATGAAGTGTTGATGTGAATTCCATTAGAATCTGTTCTGATGCTGGGGCGTCAAACTGGGTGTTCAAATGCGGCGAGTTTATTGTCAGTAATCGCTGGAAATCATCGTAGAAATTTTGCTAAAAAATAAAAAGTTTTAGGACTTAATGACAAATTGAATGAAGTCAAGGTTATTTCACTTATATGTATGGTGACATTGAGATGTCAAGTGACACTGCAGAAACTTGTACCTATGTAATATCTTCACTACATTCTTTATCAAGAGCAACTACCATGACAAGGGGCATAGAGTGATTCATAAAATGACTACTAATTTCTGAGAATTTATTTCAAAAAGTAACCTATTTTAGCTTTGTTAAAAATATTTTAAAAAGAACTACTGAATTTTCACAATTTCAGAAATCTGGCTACTACCATGATAGTGATTCATAAGTTGTGTTCATATAATGTAGTTGTTAAATGAGATCTTTATTCTCCAACGTCAAAATGTGCTATGTCAAAAACTGAAAATCAACATATTTTGTCATCTTTAGGGTGCTTTCGTACAATAAGATCACAATTTTGCTACATATTCTTAAAAGACATATAGTTTTATACCAAATATGATCTTTAAGGCTTATACATGTATCTATTCTTATTGTGAAGAACAGAATTTCAGAATGGGTTACCTGACTGTGGCTGTGATTATTGTGGCTGGGTCTATTATGTCGTGGTGGAAATCTTTGTGGTACAAATTCCGAAGCATTGACAGATAACTGTGGAGGCATACCAGGATAACCAGGTGGGGGCACCTGTCTGTAGTTCTGAGGAAGTGGTGGTACCATTGGCTGTGCTGCTGGCGGTTGCTGCAATGATAAAAATAAAAATATCAATAATTATACATTTCACAAGCAGTACTAGATTCTAATACATAGATTTTATGTGAAAGTAATATGAGCATTTCATTTTAATAATAAACTTTACAGTAAATTCAACAAAGTATTTCTCAGAATACAAATGTAACAACTTTCTACTGGATTTCTATGTTCAATAGTGCTTGCATGACTGAATTCAAATTCTGAGTAGTGAACTGGTATTTCAACACAAGTCAAGAATCTATCAAACAGTTCTGGGATGGAGGAGCAAACCAAAGTTACTGGAGAAAACTGACAGAATTCCTCACACCAGGATCTGCCTGAGTACCGGTAAATCATGATATAATTTACACTACTAGGCCAAACCCTTCTTTAAATTTTTAATTCTAGGATTAACAGAGAAACCATGATTAACATAACAATTTAAAATATAATGTTACATTATACATATACTAGGAAATACCAACAAAGTACCGGTATATCACTGTGCCAATAGAAATTAATCAGTAACTGTGCTTTGGCAAGATGCATGCAAGAGAGTTGAGTTGAGCAATGGTGTTTAACATCCCAGTCAAGAACATTTCACTTATATAGGTGAAGGTACAGAATTTTTGTCTGTGTGCTGCGCTGATGGCATTAAGGTTCTTTATCATGCCAAGCCTAATGTGACACAAGACCTCATTTATTTTAAATTGCCATCTCAAATTAGTCAAAGAACAGTGGCTTCAATTTCGTAATGCCGAGTGATTGGCAAAAAAAACCCAGTCACTACCCACTTTCAAGTCTTGGGTCAGACCCGGTCAGGGTTCAAACCCACAACCTCCCACTTACGGAGTAAGCACTCTACCAACTGACCTACCGCAGTGGTTCAGATGCATGTAAGAGCTAAATGATAACTGAGCATGTGAAATTAATACTTTTAAGTTCAAAACACTGTACACATGTACATAAATTATTATTCATTATAATAATTTATTCATGTCACTTACTTGTACTGGCATAGCAAACTTTGGAACAAAAACTGGGGCATCAGCAGATAGTTTAGTCTTCACTGAATTGTAGTTGTTTCTCGGCTGACCTGGATAAACAGAAACTACAAAATTTAAAACAATTATATTATTATATTTGTGAAACAAAACACAATAGAAATCATCTGTTTTCAAAATAACTACAAGGTTATAATATAATGAATTAATATATAACATACTGAATATTAGGACAAAAAATTACTTCCTGCATTGCGGAGTGGAATACATGCCATGGAATTTTATGCCTTAGTCAAGATTCTTTCACCTATATCAAGGTGGTCACTTCTGTGAAGGTGGAGGAAGCCAGAATGCCTGAAAAAATCATTGACCTTTGGCAAGTTAACTGACAACTTTCTCACATTAGAATATGTCCAGAGTGGGATTCTAACCTAGGTAGTGAGAGGCACTGTTATCCTTAAGTACTAATTTTAGACCACTTGGCCGCCAAGACTCCTTTCTACATTGTGGTTGAAGAATACAAGCAGTGTGAGGAACTAAGAAAGGTGCACTTAGTATTCTGACAAATATTATATGCCTTAAGTTAGAACTAATGATTTACAAAGCACTGGAGGACACATGTCAAAGGCAAAAACAGAAAAATATTACCGGTAGTTCATCACCAGTTAAACATATTTTAACGGTATAAATGATAAATTATAAGGAAATACTTAAGTGTAATTTAATAATGATTCTGTAATGATTTATTTTAATTTCCTGTCTGTTTATGGATGATAATTTTACAGTATACATGTATTTGCTTTAAATACACCGCATGTTTTTATGACAATGAAATTTTTTTTCAACTCAGATGAAATGATTGTTCATGAAACTGACTCCTTGTCATTTAAAAAAATATTTGCATCTACTCTCTATATATTCTATATCTCTACGAAATTTCATAATCATATCTTTTTAAATTTAAACTTTATCTAATAACATGTTAATTTCAGTTAATTTCAGATTTTGCTCTGTCAAACTGAAAAGTTCATGAAACTGGTCCCAAGTATAAAGAAGTATTTCCAATTTTCATGTTTCTATGAAATTACAACTTTTTTTTTATTGTATGACCTTGACCCTTCAAGATGACCGACACATATAAAATGAAAAGTAAAAATCCAATTTGATTATTTCAAAAATACCCAAGACGTAGATCTAGGACGGGCAAAGGTCAAAAGGGACATTACCTATTAGTTATCAATAAAGGGCAATGAATGAAATTCAGGACAACAACTTTTGTGATAATCTTTCAAAAAAAGTATTGATCGTTGAAAGAAATAAAAAATATCTTGAATTAATGATTTCTCTTCATATTAATATTAAAAGGTTGAAACACATGCATGAAAAACTTATGATATATATTGCTATAAGTTTTACCCTTAAAATATGAAGCAGATCATCACGAATAAACAAAAAATATCTGATACAAGAAAATAAATGTACATACACATGTACATGTATCATAAATTACCATGAAAAAGAATAGAATTATGACGTGTCTTTACAACTACAAATGTGTACCATGCGGTGTATACAGTCCTAACAGTTCAAAGGTCATTGTTTTCTATAATGTGGCATGGCTTAATTGCATGTACCAGTATTATGCAAATACACATGTACATTGATAGGACTTTTGAATTTTTAAAATTTATTTTTAACAGAAATGTTCAGACTTAGAGTGGCTTGAATCTGTCATATTTATGTTTTTTTCAGTCTAAATTCAATTTCAGTGGAAGTTAATCCAATACCTTACCGTAATCATAATTCAACATAATGTCATGTACAAATTACAAGAGTAATATAATATAAACTCATAATTAGTTTTTAATGTATATGCAGGGGTTTGATCGAGTAACAGAAATGTGTCTTAGCTGTAACAATGGGCATTGGTTTAAATTTAGGTATTTTATCACATAAAGTAAAACTGCAATAAAGTCTCACTAATTGTATAAAAACACCTGTCCATAAAACCAGTGTTTTTAAAGTCATTCATCATAATTCGACACTAAAAATTTTATACAGACCACATGCCAATAAATTTTATATTTTTTTAGGTTCTTTGTGTAGATGTTATATAAAGGTTTTACTTCTGTAACATATATATAAAAGGGTATTAACTATTAAAGTGGATTTGGGTGCAAGTAGTTACAGTTATTGCCTGAATATAAGTATCAAAGCACAGTACAGGTATATATATCAGTCAGTCTTTTAGTAAACATAATCAATGGAATCCATAAGTGTCCTGTATGATAACGCTTAAGCATAACCATACACACATAAAACCTAGGTTTCCATAAATTTAAAATAATTAGTCGCCAAATTTCCAAAATTTGTGAAAATATAGTCTTTTTTAAAGTATTTTTCCACAAATTTGCTAAAATAGGTTACTTTTTGAAAGAATTCCTCAGAAATTAGTAGCCAATGGTGATTTTGGCTACCAGGAATGGAAACATAGTAAAACTACTCAAATCCCAAAGTAAACAGTATTCCAGCAAGGATTTCCATAGGATGGGGTACTTGTGTAGAAAAAATGCTCTTTATGATAGCATGTAACCAGTTTCGACTTTTTAAATGTGTTATGGGGGATTAAGTAAGCAAGCAACACTTTAACTGGGAGAAAATATTGTGCTTGTTGAACTTTATAGACGGATCACTAACAATTTCATCCTAGATCTATACTATACAATGATATGGGAATCAATTAATTTTTAAATATTAGTACTTAGGGACTAATAAAAAACTAGCTGGAACACTGGTAAAGAAAACATTTTCATGTAAAAACAAAAAGCAGACATTTTAATATTCATATACATGCAACCTGTATCCGGTTGCTGAACAACTTGTACCTAAGACAACTTATACCCATGCGTTTTTGACATCAAGACAACTTGTGCCCAGCCCAAGACAACTTGTAACTAGTAAAACAATTTAAGAAAATATCTTTTTTAAAAATTCATTTCAAAACTTAATGTGTATTTATTCTGAAATTCAAGCACACACACACAAACATCAAAGTTTACACTTGTTCTCCAGCAATTCAGCTGACAAACTTGTACTGGAAATATTAGCAGTGAAGAATTTGATGAAGAAATTAATTATGGGCGAGAGAGGGGGTTTTCTAATGATGCCTTATAACTTTGGAATAGTTAAATAAAACTTGCTTTTAAGAATAAAAGTAATTTAAATTATCTTTGATTAAAAAGAAATCTGTTAATTTTCTTCAATTGTTTTCTTGGGTAAAAGTTGTCTTAGTATGGGTATCAGTTGTCTTTGTGCACAAGATGTCTTGGTATGGGTACGGATTGTCTTGATACCATGTATTCATATTCCAAAATTTCCATAACAGTATGATATTTGGGTAGAATATGTGCAACAGTTATGTCATTAAATTGCTACAGGACAAAAAATATCATTAATTGGGTGCTTGTGACGTACAACATTGAGCTAATCTAGTTGTATAATCATGGTATTATTGTTAAAGATGATGATAGGATAATTCTACATATGGTGACAGTGTAAATATTATTTAGAAAATATATTTTTGTGAAAGCACACAAGCTTCAGTAGTTCTAGAAGGTGAAAAGATGCCCCAGCAAATTACATGAAGACAGAAGCGAATCGATTACACTTCATAAAATTTTATATACCGGCAGGAGGTCCATTTACGAGGCGGTCTTGAGTTGAAGGCTTCGGTCGCCTAAGCTGTCTATTGCCATTAGAATTCATGTTATTGGCACTGCTATTGGTACCTGTGTTTCCAGAGAGACTTTGCTGCCCTGGACCTTGGGCCGATGATGGTCTCGATCCATCATTCTGCTGTCCAGACATATTTGGTTATTTTGTTACTTGATGAGTGCAGACTGTCATACCAAATTCTGCTTTTTATGGGCAGATTTTAAATAAAATATTGCGAAACAGACGAAAAATTTGGCAATCCAAACAGATGTCGGTACTTTTCTCCGCACTTAATGCAAATTAATGAAGTACTAATGTCTTATTTTTCCATGCAATATTTTAGCATTTTTTTTCAATTAAAAATTCTTCACATTATAATAAAAGGCTTTTAATATTTAAATGAATTATTTTTGCTATAAAAATGGATTTTTCTACGCAAATTTTAGCGTAATTGAACAGATTTATAAAAAAATTATGTAGTACTTCAAACAAAAATTTATTGTCAATAAAATATTTCAGTAACACAAATAATTTAATTTTGTATATAATTGTTATTTTTATTAAATTATAAATAAAAATTAAAATTAAAAATGAATAATTAATAAACACACTAGAAATTAGCTCCGCAGCAAATCAGTAAACACAAAATGGTGAAACGAAAGAAAACACGTGAACAGGTTGAAGACCAAGTAACCAATGCGAAACGAAAAGATTCTGTCGTTCTCAAAGACACAATTTCATCAGACGAACCACCAGCCAAAAAGGTATATTGCTAAATTACTTCACTAATGCAAACATCAGTTCAAAGCAAAGGAAATATTGCCTTGGAAGTTATCGGAGTGAGAAAGTGGGGGGGGGGGGGGGGGGGGGGGGGGGGGGGGGGGGGGGGGGGGGGGCTATAATTAGGAGATAACTTTGTTACATTTGAAGAGTTCCGACCGTAAAACGTGGATTTTACTGTCGCAAAATGAGTTCTACCTGGCGACGCTTGCGGAGCCAGGTAAACGGTATTTGCGACAGTAAAATCCAAGTTTTACGGTCGGAACTCTTCAAATGTAACAAAGTTATCTCCATTCTAATGCAAATAAAAAAAATAATGCTCAAAATATTTGAATAAATGAAGATTTCCGATGCTACAGTTAGAGATTGAGTACAGACCTGTATCGTTGCGCCACAACACAAATATAGTTCTATCACTAAAGCACTGATATCCATAGGTAATATAATTTTATTGTTCAAAATACAGATGCCCAATAAATATTGGTATTTAAATATAATAAAATCTTTGTTTACAACGATGAATTATGCCATTACGTTTTGTAAGCAAAATCACGTGTACCGGCGTGTAGGAATACATGACGTAATCGTAGTATAGACAGCACGCGACGTCATAACTCCGACCGTAAAACGTAGATTTTACTGCGGTCGGGGTCCAAGCAAAACCCTGTTTACAAAATCTTTGCATTAGAATATTATTTTGTCTGAACATGTAATGAATGACAGTCTATTTTCACTATGTCCATTCGCCCCCATTTTTCACAGTTCGCCCTAGGACGATTCACCCTCTTTTCAGAAGTTCACAATTTTCAAGTTCAAATTTATAAAAAACAAACATACCAATCCATGTCCAAATCACAAAATCTACGGTTGAAGCCATAATTTTGTTTCTCTTTATTTCCATAGGCAGTCAAATATGACTTACTTGACTTATGTCCATCTCTCCTTGAGGAGAATTGGGCCAGATATCTTTCTCCTCCAAGAATTTCTGTTGGCAGCTATTTTAGCAGCTTCACTCCATGTCCCAAGTCCAAAATCTGATCTTTCCCTTTCAACAGTCCTGCGCCAGGTCTCTTTCGGCCGCCCTCGTCTTCTCTTTCCTTCTGCTGGTGTCCATTGCAGAGCAATCCTTGGATGTTCATCTGGCTTCTGTCTTAATATGTGTCCTATCCATTTCCACCTCCGATCTTTAACAAACTCGCTTATCTTTATCTTATTCAGGCAGTCAAATATACTTGAATAAAAATTGATATTTTTCACTTACTTGTACCTTGTCGTAACAGAAAATCTGTATGTGAATGAGTTGAGTAATGGTGTTGAATGTCCCAGTCAAAAATATTTCACTCATATCGAGACGTCGCCAAAGGCAAAGGTGCAGATATTTACCCTGTATGTTGTGCTGATGGCATTATACATCAGGGTTCTTTATTGTACCAAGCATACCATGACACAGGGCCATGTTTATTTTATGAACCATGACTTTCATTTCGTAATGCAGAATGCTTTGCAAAAGAACAATCACTACCCACTTTCAAGTCTTGGGTCGAATTATAGTCATTTCGCCCCAAATCCTATCCGCCCCATGTCGTTCCGCCCGAAACATAAACTTTTCGGCCCCAAATAAAATGTCATTCCGCCGATATAAATTTTCCGCCCCATGTTTTTAATTAATTATTTATTTATTTATTTTCAAATTTGTTTTTTTTTTAATGACTTTTATTCACATACTTTTTCTTGTTTAGCAAACTATTTTTGACCGACCTCTCTGACTGTTAAATTATTATTTTCATATTATTAGTTCTATATTGTAATTGTCATTTGTTTTTATATACTTATGATTATAATTATTATTATTATTCTACAAATAATGATTATACAGTAATTCATGTTACCTAATCTTATTCTGGATGGCTTTTTTTCGCCAGAGTATACATACATGGGTATAATGTTGTTTTTGCGCAAGGCAAAAGGGTGGTTCATGTCCGGGTGGCGTGGATAATGTTACTGTGTAATTCAGAAAGTGTGATTTCAATTATTATATATCAGATTAACTGGTGTCTTGAACATTAAAGATTTAAGTACCGCTAGATAGCCAGTATAACAGCTTCCTTGCACTGTCGATTGTGAATAAAGTATATGAATAAACTTGTTTTTGCAGGAAAATCAAATTAAAGTATAAGGAGAGACGCTGCAAAAAAATAATTTTAAAATTTGCATTTTTTCACAAAAAAATAAAAAGAACAAATTTGATAGTTTCATAGTTATTAGCCCAAAAATATAAAAAAATGGCATACTATTGATGCGAATTATGCATTTTGTTTTGTTAAAGTAGATCATTACTTTGACACAAATATTTAAGTTTTCGCTGAAATTTTACCACTACTCAACCATACACACAAATAAACTGTTACTCCAAAATTTGTATTTAAACATATTTTCAGGAAAATTACGGTTGCCATGCGAAAGCCATGCAAATACGAAGATAAAGAGGATATTTCTGTTTTATTTCACTTTATATTGCTATTTTCTTATATTGGCAGGTGCAAAATATATGACTTTTGCTAAATAATATCAAAGAAACTATTAAATACATTTGAATATGAAAGATGGTTTCACAGTTTCGCATGCCATCAAAAAATTAAAAAGTCAATTTCTAATGTATCGAAAGGGGCAAAATCAGATGAAGGCATAAAGTGGAGCGAGCAATTGTCCGATAAAGTTGAACCTGTGGCCACACATATTCATTGGGCTGTCCGTAGATGTGATGGCGACCCACAGAAACTGCAAAATTCCTTGACAAACATTGTTAATCATTACTCAAATGACCATAAATTATGTAGTGAATTTTCGCCGTGTACATTTGAAGCAGCACATGAACCATCAAGAATAATTTTGACCAGTAAAAATGCTAAAAAAATGTTGGAAATAATAATTAAAAAATCACCTATATATTCTTCTCCATCTGATTATATATTAGCCAAAGATACTTCTTACGTTGAAAGTTTCAATAAGGTTATGAATATATTTCAAGACAAACGTTTTTCATTCAGTGACGATCAGTACAAATTCGTGTCTGACTTGGCAGTTTGTCACTGGAATGAAAATGTAGACCGTGGATTCACCTCAATATGGAAATCTGGAAATCCAAGTGCACCACAAAATCAAAAAGGGAAGAAAAATTACAAAAAATTAACTTATAATTATAGATTAAATATCTGGAACAGAGTGATGAACAGTTTGTACTGAAATCTATATATATAAAACTATTTTTATTTACTTATTTATTTATTTATTTATTTATTTATTTATTTATTACCAATGTATCGAGTGAAAAGAGCGACAAAATGTCTCTGATTCAACGAAAAAATGGCTCTGATTCAACGAAAATGGCTCAATTATGGCTACATATATGTTGTGTATAGAATGTCCAGCTGTTATTATTTATATGTTATATATAATCTTTCTTACATAATGTTATCAATGGTTAGGAAGATGTAAATTTTAACGTGTATTGTATATTGTTATTAATGCATTGGTTAATTTGTTTCTATAGAATAAATTTATATTACCAATTTTTGTGTTTAGGCTCGTTTTTTAAATGTCAATAAGAACGCATATCTGAAGTACGTTACTTATTCAACATTGCAGCGTTCAACATTGAATAAGTAAACAGTTACTTATTCGACATTCGCAAATATTTTCGTTTCATTCATTAAACAACAAATAAAACAAATTTTATCACATTTCACGATTAAGTGTCACTACCAAGTATGAAGCTTTCACTGTGCTCAGAATTTCGAAATATCATTTTGTACTACTATGCTTAGGCAATGTCACTACCAAGTATGGTTACCCCAGTGCCTCGGAACACATTGGCTTAAAGCTTTAATGTAAGCCCATACCATTATACAGTATATTTCATATAGACGGAAAGTAAAGAGCCTGAGCAAAGTGTTCCGAAGAACTGAGGGTATTCATACTTGGTAGTGACATTGCTAAAGCTAAGTAGTACAAAATGATATTGCGAAATTCCCAGCACAATGAAAGCCTCACTTTGTTCAGGCACTTTACTTTCTTCCTATATGAAATGTACTGTATAATGGTATTGGCTTACATTAAAGCTTTAAGCCAATGTGTTCCGAGGCACTGGGGTAACCATACTTGGTAGTGACATTGTCTAAGCATAGTAGTACAAAATGATATTTCGAAATTTCGAGGACAGTGAAAGCTTCACTTTGCTCAGGCTCTTTACTTTCTGTCTATTTGAAATACACTCTATAATGGTATGGGCTTACATTGAAGCTTTAAGCCAATGTGTTCCGAGGCACTGAGGGTAACCATACTTGGTAGTGACATTGCCTATTTATAGTAGTACAAAATGATATTTCGAAATTCCCAGCACAGTGAAAGCTTCAGTTTCCTCAGACACTTTACTTTCCGTCTATATGAAATATACTGTATAACGGTATGGGCTTACATTGAAGCTTTAATTCAATATGTTCCGAAGCACTGAGGGTATTCATGCTTTGTAGTGACATTGCTAAAGCATAATAGTACAAAATGGTATTGCGAAATTCCCAGCACAGTGAAAGCCTCACTTTGTTCAGGCACTTTACTTTCTTTCTATATGAAATATACTGTATAATGGTATGGGCTTACATTAAAGCTTTAAGCCCATGTGTTCCGAGGCACTGATGGTAACCATACTTGGTAGTGACATTGCCTTTCCATAGCAGTACAAAATGATATTTCGAAATTCCCAGCACAGTGAAAGCTTTAGTTTGCTAAGACACTTTACTTTCTGTCTATATGAAATATACTGTATGATGGTATGGGCTTACATTAAAGCTTTAAGCCAATGTGTTCCGAGGCACTGAGGGTAACCATACTTGGTAGTGACATTGCCTATCCATAGCAGTACAAAATGATATTTCGAAATTCCACGCACAGTGAAAACTTCACTTTGCTTAGGCACTTTACTTTCCGTCTATTTGAAATACACTGTGTAATGGTATGGGCTTACATTGAAGCTTTAAGCCAATGTGTTCCGTAGCATTGGGGATAACCATACTTGGTAGTGACACTTAATCGTGAAATGTGATAAAATTTGTTTTATTTGATGTTTTATAAATGAAACGAAAATATTTGCGAATGTTGAATAAGTAACTGTTACTTATTCAATGTTGAACGCTGCAATGTTGAATAAGTAACGTACTTCAGATATGCGTTCTTATTGACATTTAAAAAACGAGCCTAAACACAAAGAACATACTTACTGCTAGTTAATGCAAAGGTCTTCCATAATTTGTGATGCAACAGACACTGACCTGTTTGATTGATTGATTGATTGATAAATCGGCGTTTTACGTCCCAGTCAAGATTATTTCACTGACATTGCAAAATCACCAATATAGCACAATTACATACATGATATAATGTATCAATGGTGCTAATCAATCACATCTCATGGTATAAGTGAAAGTCTCGACGGTCACGGAAATGATGTTACGCAGGGTGATAGTTCAGAGATGTGTAAAAAACTAATAATATTCGGTAACCTTGTGAAATCTTTATTTATTTCAGATAAAGCCATATAGATCTATTTTTAAAATATAGTTATATATATAACATATGGTATGATATGAAATAAATAAGGATTTTACAAAGTGACTGAGAATAGTTTTTGCGCAATATTCTGTAAATCGGGAATCCCCCCGATTATCAGCCCGAGTCGAAGTTGAGGCGAGAAAAAATTTATATTCCAATTGCTTAAAAAGGCAACAAGACTTTGGAAATATATGTTAAATACAAAATAAAAAAGGCAACGAGACATTGGAAATTTGGGCGGAAACACACTGGACTTAGGTCGGTCAAGATATAGACTATAGTAGTTTGCTAAATAAAGAAAAAAGAACGTAAATAAATTTTTTTGTCTTACAAAAAAAACTTGAAAATAAATAAAAAAAATAGACGAAAAAATGAATTTTAAAAAAATGGGGCGGAAAATTCATTTGGGGCGGAAAAGCTTGGGGCGGAATGACCTTTTATTTGGGGCGGAAAAGATTATGTTTGGGGCGGAATGTCTTGGGGCGGAAATGTAATGGGGCGAAACGACCAGCACCCCTTGGGTCAGACCTGGTAGGGGTTCAAACACACAACCTATCACTTAAGGAGTGAGCACTCTACCAACTGAGCTACAACAGTGGTTGTGTATGCACATGGATCTGCAATTAGTCTAGGATATTTTTACACAGAATAAAACATTGGCGCTATGGGGATTTAACATGTTAAAAAAACCATGCAAATGGCAGATACTGTTGCACGTCAAATGTCACCAAGGTTTGGCATCACCTAGGATATCACTTCCTGTGTAAACATCACATTTTAGCCATGTAAAATTCCCATACTTTCTACAGAAATACTTTATGACAATTGCGGATGTGCATACAGATTTTCAGTTACAACTAGGTACAAGCAAGTGAACAGCATCAATCTGTCACAAACAGAGTGGCTTAAATTGTAAGTAAACATTTTGAAAAGAGACAAATTAAGTTAAACACATTAACTTCCACCAGGGAAGTGACGCCAGGTGCTCGAGAACAGTAAGCACCCTCCTGTTTAGCTAGCTACACCTACCACATGTGTACCAGTAATTAAGTCACCCCAACATAAGTTGGGGTGACTTATTGATTTATAGTCTGTCAGCGATATATTGGCAGAGTGTTTATAAACATGGAAGAGTAAATAAAATGTAAATGGGAATCATATAAAGGTGATTTTGATAAACAAACGCATACAGGCATGAATATACACATATGATAACACAGTATTAACACCTACTCGTGTATAATAGATTCACAATATCGCTGACGGACTATACCCTTTATTATTATTATTATTCCATATTTTTCCGCCACACTTTTGTAAAGAGCATAGCTCAAAAACGATTTGATGGAATGGGATGAAACTTTGTACATTTGTTCCCTATGACACGTAGTTGTGCCTTTTGGGGGTCACATCTCATTGGTTGAAATGGAAAGGGAGATAATAATGATGTCACATTCTACTGATTTTGCACTTTAGAAAAGAAACTAATTGACCAATTTTGTTGAAAATTAGTTTATATGTACAATTTTAGATGCTCTACATGTTGCACCATAAAGTCGGTCATTGTGACCTAGTTTTCATGGTCCATTGATGTCCGTATTTTCCCCCACACTTCTATAAAGACCATAGCTCAAAAATGGTTTTGTGGAATGTGATGAAACTTTATACACTTGTTCCCTATGACATGTAGTTGTGCCTTTTGGGGGTCACATCTCATTGAAATGGACAGGGAGATAATAACAATGTCACATTCTACTGATTTTGCACTCTAGATAAGAAACTAATTGACCGATCTTGATGAAACTTGGTTTATAGGAACAATGTTAGATGCTCTACATGTTGCACCATTAAGTCGGTCATTTGTAAAGAAAGCCCTCTATCATTTTGCCTGAAAGGTAGCCCGTCAGTATTAATATTTCTTCGTATTTTAGTATTAATATTTCATGTACATAGTACATACTACACATGTAGCTATATCGCTAGTACATATATGCACACACAGCTTTCTATGTCAATTAACACTTGTTTCACAATTTGTATTTTCACTTTTTATGCTTTCAGTCAAAATGGGTGAACAAACAAAGAGTCCTAGTTTTTTCCTCTCGTGGTATCACATTCAGGTCCAGACACTTGATGAATGATCTACGGACAATGATGCCACATTCAAAATCAGGTATGTTTTAGACTATTATAATGGCCATAGATATTGGAGTTAGAAGTACAGTAAATGTATTTATTTTCGCAGTGTACTAGTTTTCCCTTATTTCACTGTTGTTTGTTTTGTCCGAAAATTAATACCTAGTGAAAATTAAATTATGCTTATTGTGTTATAGTGAAACACAAAAAATGTAACTGCGGAAATGTCTAAATTTCATATAAATCAAAAATAAATACACACAAACAGTTTTACTTCTGTGTTAAAAGAAGGTCAGCCAATGCTTTTATTCTACAATATATTTCTATAACATTTTAATTCCATTTAAATCACAGAAGTAGCCAAAATTCTGTTTGTGAAAATATTGTTAATAGTGATTTTGGCAATCAGGAATGGAAACATACTAGTAGGTTAAATTTCAAAGACTCAAAAATATTTTTTTTTACAAATATTTACTAAAATGGGTTACTTTTTGAAAAAAAAAAACAATTCTCAGAAATTAGTAGTCATTGGTGATTTTGGCTATCAGGAATAGATACATAGTTTCAATCAATCAATCAATATTTGTGAACATTGGTGTAAAATATTGAGATTCAATGATTGAACATCAATTGATTTGAATTTTCTTATTTCAGAATCTAAAATGGACAGAAAGGACCAACTGTTTGTTATAAATGAGGTATGTAATGTTATATGTACCCTATTTTATTTACAGTGTATATATATTTCAGTGAACATGGAAATGTCTCAAACCATGACTTGATCTTGATGTTACAAAATTTAAAAATGAGAATGAATGAATGGGGTTTGCCAGTGTACCACATGATACCCCATAACATTTCTTTTGAAAAATTATTTGCATTGTTCATGTTTTCCCGTACAAATGGCGTACGTCCAGGAAATTTCAACGAAAAAGTTTTCCAAAATGTTCCGCACATTTATTAAGCAGTATTGATCAGGCTTAAACATATTACTAATATCATACAGAAAATCAGAGTGGAGTGGAGAAATAGTGTGCTTCCACACTTGTCAAATTTGAAATGTAGAAAGTAAATGTTTGGGGATTAAATATAAACATATATAAATGTGACAGATATTTTTCATACAATTTGTTGTTGGCCCAATTTTGGGTTCGGTTTTAAACCAAATCTTTGAAAATGTAATGTCTTCCTTTGAAAAAAATGAAGTCATTTGGAACCAAATTTGGTATGGAAGATCCTTGACTAATGATGATTTTAATTCATATCTGACATGTTCATCCTAAATCCAAGATAGCTTACATTACTATAAATTGAAAAAAAAAACAACAATATTAAATTGCCTTTACATGTTCATTATGCACAAATTTAGTTCAAATTTTAAATATGGATAACAGAATTCAGGAGATTAAACACATATAAACACATATAATGGTTTTCTGTACAATTTATTGTTGACTCACCTGATTTTGACAGATTATGCAAATACGTTTCAGTTTTAAGCCAGATTGTTGAAAACCATCTCTGACCACATGACCTATTGAACCCAAACTTGATACAGATATTTTTATTTATTCATAAAAATTTTGATGTTTACATTTCAGATCTGTGAAATGAAGAATTGTAATAAATGTTTGTTCTTTGAAGGAAAAAAGAAACAAGATTTATACCTTTGGTAAATATTATCATTTATCTCAATAGTGTATTTTTAGCAAGAAAATAAAATAAAATCAGAAGAAATAAAAAACACAGGAAACTCGCCTTTAAACCATACTTATACACTTCTGTACATGTTGCATTAAACAAGGTGACAAAGTTATCAAATCAGAAGAAACCAAATAAAAGCCCAGGAAACTAACCTTTAAATTATGCTTTAAATGGCATGGTGTGTAGACTTTTGTACATGTTGCATTAAATAAGGTGGCAAAGTTATCAAGTGGCATTATAACAAGATTTAAATGTAATTAAGAATTGCTCTTGGCTCCAATGATAATTTCACTGATTCAGCAGACTGGTCCTGAATACTTGTACAACCCTTATTTGAATGGAACATGCACTGTAAATAAATCATTTGCAGACAATTTGCAACACCTGTATATAGGATCCATAGGAATCACCATGTCTGTCTGTTTAAAATCGTGCCGGGCCATATCTCATAATTGCTTTGGACGACTGTCATAAAATTCACACGAATAATCTTCATGATTGAATGGTGTGTCATGACCTTGAACAAAGGTCATATCAGAAAGGTCAAGGTCATGGGAAACCATTAAACCCCTGTAGATGTTGGGGGACTGGGAGTATTTGGCTCTCAAGAGACAGTTCTAGTTCCTCTCTCTCTCTCTCTCTCTCCATGTATATTTGTCTTCAAGTATATTAATTGACCAGTGTTTAGTTTGAGCTATAATTGTAACTGAGAGTATGTTGTTCTTGTCCATTATTGTTTAAGAAATAATCAACATCTACCCGTGGTATATCATCAAATAATACACGGGCCGGAATTCGACACTTAGACATCAGTGAGTGATATATTCGCCGCATGTTAATGATGACCTGTGTATTATACGAGGATATACCACGGGTAAATGTTGATCATTTCAATTCTAACATGACTTAGATAGAAAGGATTGAAATAAACATTGCATACTCTTTCTTTGGAAGTACATTTTACTATCTATTTGTGAAAAGGTCCATTCAAACAATTCGGCTGTTGAGATTATCTCCATTGACATAAATGATTTTATGAATGAAAATTACGCCACAACCATTGTTCGCTACACATAGTATGACGTCATAAGATAAGCAAGGGAGTACATCTTAAAACAGAACAGCAATTGGTATATCGTTTGTTATACCACGGCTGGCTCTCTTCATGTTTCATATGAAGGAAAACGCAGGTCATGTTAGAATTATAATTTTGTATTTGTAAATAAATGCCACCTGATGTCTAAGTGTCGTTAGACATTATTAAACATTAAATTAAGAAATGTTTTTGTTTACTTTGTATAGGGCAGCAAATACTCCAAAAGGACCATCAGCTAAATTTTTGGTTGAAAATAGTAAGTATATCTTGAAGGCCCGGTCAAGATTTTTTTAATTACTGATATATTGAGGCTATCAGTTCAAAGATAGTGGAGGAAACTGGGGTGCCCAGAGAAAAACCCTGGCATGCGGCAAATTAACTGGAAACTATCTAACATTAAATTATGTCTTGATTCGATTCTAGGCAGTGAAAGGCACTGCATTCCAAGTGGTTTAGACAATTTGACAACCGAGGCTCTAAGTAGTAAAACATTTGCTGATAATGATTCTGTATACCAGCAGTAAAAAGTAATAAATATCCATGTAGATGTTTAAACACTTCAGTAGTTTAGTTGGTGTAGTTCTTACTCTGTATATGGGAGGTTGGGGTTTAGAAATGAAAGTCACTTGGCCTCTTGACTTGACCCGAGTTGACACTTCAGTAACACATGGAATTTTATTTACACTCGGTGCAGTACCAAATACCGGTAGATTATCTGTCAAAGATTGTCCAAATTGCCAAAATTTAATGCTTAAATAATAATAGAAAATATAAAATTACATCGTTTTCTAGTGCAAAGTTACAACATCAGATTACTTTTTAGAGTGCCAAGCAGTTGGAAAATTTTCATCTGGACCCTGTATTAACACTGATTGTAGTTTGCTTATAAAAAGTAGTGGTTACGCTTTTCTGTTAACATTTCATTTTGTACTTTATTACAGTTCATACGATGTCAGAATTAAAGATGACAGGAAACTGTCTGAAAGGGTCACGACCTTTGTTGTCTTTTGATAAGGTTAGTTTTTAGCTCACCTGACCGAAGGTCATGTGAGCTTATGGCATAGCGCAGCGTGTGTATGTGCGTGCGTGTGTGCGTGCGTGTGTGCGTGTGTGCGTGCGTGTGTGCGTCGTTAACACCTATTTTCGACTTCTCCTCTGAAACTAGTGGACAGTTTTTAATGAAACTTTGTCAGAAGTATATATGGGCCGGTGCAATTCAGATTTGTTCGTGGCGTTGCTATGGCTACCATAACTAGGTCAAGGTGACCTAGGGGTTCAAAAATCTTAAAAAATCTTCTTCTCCGAAAGTACTAATTGGAGAAAAAATCTGATGTGATATTTGGCTTCTCTAGGGTCTTAAGCCTATAGTTTGTTCATTTTGTGAAATTCGGATAAAAAATAGGTTACGCGTTTTTGCGTTTAATTTTTAAAAAATCGTAAAATAGCTTCAAATTGTTATAACTTGACTATTTGACCAGATAATGACATGGGGTTTTCAGTTTTGACATCTTCTTGTCAGTATCTTCAAAATGAGGTCAAGGTCAATTGTGAAGGTCGTGACCTAATTTTTTTTACCTCTGATTATAACTATTATCTCGAAAACTATAAACTTTTTGTATAGGCATGTATATTAGAATGTTGTAGGTATCGATACAACGATCATTTTGATGTATAGAAAAAGGTCATGGGTTCAAAGGTCAAGGTCACAGATGTGAAACAATACTGAAATGGTTAATTATCTCGAAAACTATAAACTTTTTGTAGAGGCATGTATATTAGAATATTGTAGGTATTGATACAATGGTTATCATGATGTAAAGAAAAAAGTCATTGGGGTTTAGTATTTATGTTTTCTTTAAATCTATCAGCTAGCCATTAGTTATCAGGTGAGCGTATCAGGCCCATGGGCCTCTTGTTAAATTTATAGAAAAATATAATTTGTGTGTGTGTATTCATTTGATATTTATGGATGAAGTCAGTCAATGATATTTTGGCAGTACATCTGTTAATGTGTAATAGTCATTGAGATTGTTAAATGCATAAGTAAAAAATTGTCCAGTATTTGTAAGAAAAATGTCCAGCAAACCAGACTCTAAGCTAGTTAATATGTTCTTATGTTTACATTTGTGCTATTTTATTGTATTAAACTGTGTTTGAGAGCAAATGTAATTATAGGAGTATAACCATTGCTATTGTGACATCGCTAATTTCTTGTGTAAGCTTATACGTGTGACATCAATGGGTGGCTTTTCCAATGACTAGAAATGCATGTCATACATGACAATGGTTTTAATGTATTTCAGGATTAAAGGAGGAAAATAAGATTTTCAAAAAATGCGAAATGTAAATATTACCATTGTACTGTCTAGAAATGATGTTTATAGTTGTATAACTTTCATTGCCGTGCAAAACAAGCTGAAGAACAATCATAGTAACCAGATATTGAGTTATTAATCACAAGATTGTTGGATGTAACAACTTTCTCTGATGCCAAATTCAGATGAAATTTCAAGACAGTCACGCATATTGAACAGACAGGCAGTCACACATATTGAACAGACTACCTGTACTAACTTGTCAAACAAACAAAAAATTATGTTTAATTTTCTTTTCTTCCACAGAATTTTGATAATGAACCACATTGGAGTTTACTGAAAGAATTATTTATACAGGTATGATAGAATCTTTTGTTTGTCAATGTTACAATAAAACTGTAGGGACCACCTGTTATTTTCACAATAAAAGTGTAGTCATCACCTCTGTATAAACACTTTTTAGTGACCACGTCTATAAAAGATCACCTGTCCATTTGATCATTGTTATATATTTAAACACACTGTAATATTGACCACCTCTGTAAAAGATTACCTGTCCATTAAGATCAATGTCACACATTTAAATCTGCTATAGCGACCACCTCAGTGTCCATTAAGGAAAGTGTTGTACAAAAACATTTTAAGTGGCCCACCTCTATAAACCTTCTACCTGCCTGTTAAGAATTGTGGCGTTTAAAGGTTCGTACCAACCTTTAAACACAGTTCTTAATGGACAGGTGGTCGTTACTATAAATGTGTTTTAATTTATTACCAGGGAAGTGACTGTTTCTTTTCGAAATTCTTAAATATGTGTATTGTGATAAAACACTTGTATGCATTCATAGCAGACAGATTCCTTTTTATGGGTGTCTTTTATTGGTGAAATGTTAAAAAAAATATTGTAACTGTTTTCTTGGTGGCTGAGTAGTCTACAGGGTCACAACACTTTTCACCACCTAAGTTGGAATCCCCCGAGGCAGATCCTAAGAAAGTTTGGTAGTTCACTTACTGAAGGTTATTGTTTTCTTTGGGCATTCAGGTTTTTTCTACCATCCCAGAATTGTTTGTTTGGATATACATGTAAATGAAATTAACTGGGGCATAAATGCCATTCATCAAATTCAATTCAATATTCCCAGTGTTCAATCTAGAACTGTTATTGATAGGGTCATCATGGCCCAAAATTTGAAAAATGGGTGCCATTTTCTCAAAAATTGAGTCCATTTTATAACATATCTGAGGCAGTTTTTTTTAAATGATCAGTATTAAGTGGAAAAAAATATAAATTTGAAAGAAGTAGAAATGTGTTTATTCAAAACTCAACTTAGACTGAAAAGATGGGCCAGTGGTGACCCAGAGACAGTATTTTTGTGGGACAAAATTATTATTTTAATGGTGCAAGGGCTCCTTCTAGATTGAACACTGTTTCCACATATCAAACACACATGCTGTGTATAAGACAGATTTTACAGTCTGCACATTGGTTGACATTTGACAATCATCATTGATTGATTAAGTTACAATAATCTTTAATTATGACAATACTGCTTTTGTTTTCGTAGATTTTTAGTACACCTAACCAACACCCCAAGAGTCAGCCATTCATAGACCATGTATATACGTTTTCAATAGCTGATAACAGAATCTGGTTTAGAAACTATCAAATTCTGGAAGAAGACGGTTCACTAGCAGAAATAGGTAAATATTAAAATAAAATGGTTATGAAGCTATAGATGATGTTTTACCTGTCTGACTTAGCAGTTGTTCAACTTAGCTCCCTAGTAGAGCTGTTGTTACCTGTCAGACTTAGCAGTTGTTCAACTTAGCTCCCTAGTAGAGCTGTTGTTACCTGTCTGACTTAGCAGTTGTTCAACTTAGCTCCCTAGTAGAGCTGTTGTTGCGAGACAAGGCATCACAGTATCGCCAAACATTTGACGATATTATGATAATATTTCCAAATAAATATTTTTAAATATGAAATTGTTGGCTAATATATACTTTGAACATGGTATGCATTGATAGATTGTATATTTATGAAGTTACTTGTCAGCAGTGATTTGTTTGTGGTTAACGGCAAAACCATATGTTTAATCTGCTGTGACTCCAAGGCTTTGTTTAAACACCTCAGCTGAGCTTACCTAAAGAATTACAGATGTAAAGACTGTTCTCACAACTGTAAAGCACTTGGAAAGAATCGTATGGGTAGTTTGTCTGTATTTTAGTACATATGGATGGAGGATTCTGGTACTATGTCCTCTTGTACAGCTGGTACTATACATTTATTGCCTTTGTGTGAGGGAGATATGAACATTTGTTCACCCGCAACGAGTCATATTTCCCGAGGGCGTTCCGAAGAGTTGGGATATGATGTTTTCAGAGGGATACACGATGTTTTCTCCACCCTGATCACATGATCCAATCAAATTACAGATAGCATCGTATTTTTCTGATGAGGTATAATAATAGATATTAGTCTGGTGGTACATCATTGATGTTGTTGTGGATCTTATACAGCATGACTATTCTTTATGGCTGTTGATGATGTCTGGTTTGAATTTTTTTGTCCAAAGGTGTTGGCTCTGATACCAATCATTTAGCCATGTATGATCTACCCTGCATCTCCACTTTTTGTACTGCCATTTACAAAATAAAGTGTTTCAAGTACCTAGAGTTTTGATAAGAAATTTGAATTATATTTTACTGAATTTTAATACATGTATAATGTTTCCTTGACTCTCATCAAATACTCAAAGAACAGGCTAGATATGGGTGTTACATTTTCAGAATCAGCAGGAACATAAGTCATCAACATTTATTTTAAATTTTAATGGTTTTGACATTCGGAACATAGTCATCAACATTTACTGGTATTTTAAATTTTAATGGTTTTCACATTCTACTCATGACCTGTTACTAAGGGCAGAACCAGCAGATATACATGTAGCTATGAGTAATTCTTATTTGTAGGTAAGTACTTTTTAAAAAATACTTATTTGCCTACAATGTACTTTTTTTAGGACCAAGATTTGTTCTGAATCCAATCAGAATATTTGAAGGAAGCTTTGGAGGAACAACATTATACCAAAACCCTCACTATGTATCACCTAATGATGTAAGTACATCTTATCTACCTACTGTCCCGTTTACTGTATGTGTCTCAAAGAAAATGGAAATATTTCACATGTTTAAAAAAAAGGGGGGAGGGCAAAATACCTATTCAGTAAATAAATAATTTGGTATACACACATACCCTGGTTCCATTTCAAATCCAAGAAACATTTAAATTTTTTATTCTCTGAATCACAGTGAAAATTTCCTATTTTGTGATATGTCTATGATTTTAGAAGTAAAATATCATCTATTATTTCAGCTGTTTTGCTCTGTGAATGCCATGGGATGGTTAGATATTTCCGTCTTGGCATAATAAAGAAATGGAGACGATACATAGACATTCTAGTGGTGTCCGTGTCATATAGTTATGTGCCCCAAACCGTACTTGCCCCATTTCTTCCTCCAACATCTTGACCACCACTTTTCTCAAAAACTTTTTTAAAGATCTGTATGAAACTTCACATGAACAATTTTTGGGTAGAGTAGTTGTGCCATTGGCATTTTGATCATGTGAATGGTAGGTGATTTCCCAATTGAAGTTCATTTGGGGGACAATTTTGAAGATGATCCACAATTTTACCCAAATCATAATTTGCACTTAAACTAAAATTAATACACTTGCATTATTAATTGAAACATAGTGTAGCTAAACCAGTTTAATTTGTAAAAGAAGTCTGTTTCTTCTTTATCATCATCACAATATTGTTTATACATATGATGTCTATGTATCCAAAATTACCGTGGATATATTTACATTCTACAGTTCCAGTGTTCCTTCCATTCTCAGTTTAATTACACACTTGGCAGGCAAAGCTAGCTATTTAGGTGCTTACCTTTATGGAGCACCTGGCCTCACTTCCCTGGTGGAAGTTTATGTTGATGTTAAGTTAATTTTATTTGCCAGCTTCAAAGTTTTTATAGGCAAACAACATTGACCTGTCCACTTGACCTTTGATTTAAATATTCATTATGGACGAGTTAATTTAAGAATAGAGATCACGTGTGTAACCTTGGTCTATATTATATGAACACTAATCATTTGCAATGTACATTGTATATATGTATTAACTGTGAATCTTAATTCGTCGTCCTATATGAATATTCCTAATGAAAGATCAAGCTGACAGGTCAATGTTGTTTACCTATACTTTGCTTTTGGGATTGTGAGTTGGACATTGACCGGTGTGTTTGTGTTTGATTAAATTTGTCACTTGAATCGGTACAAAAAGTAACATAAATAAGTTTTGTATATGTAGCTTTCACATTGCTAAAAATTTTACTTGACAGTATCGAAGAATGTTGAAGAAGAAGGTCGCAGAGAAGTACATATCTAGAGTGTATGCCAAGAAATCACTAGACAGCAGACGTTCACAGGACACATATAAATCAGACATTACAGATGATGTTTTTGTGACGATAAAACCAGAAGATGCGAAAGGCGCAGCTAAAAATACTTTTTATAGAAACGCTTAAAACTATTTAAAATGGATTGAATCTATGTTTTATTGAAAATTTACTGAAGAGGCAGCAGTATGAAAATCTAGGCATGTAGGTGTTCAGTTAAACAACATTTGGTGTTGAAATGATTCTGGGAGGATTTGTAAAAAAAGTGAGGAATGACGATCATCAATGTTGGAGAGAATATTGAAATTATTCAATAGTTGAAGAGTTGGTATCATACCCTGGAGGTGATGGTTTTCATTTATGTCAATGTGCTCTTCCAATGTTTAAAAGTCTGAAAACATTTAGCAATACAAGGATGTGTTCAAGTTTATTTTTGAGTTGTTCAGTCTGTTATACAAAATGTACTTTGTAACTTTTTCAAACACAAAATTAAAAATTGTAAGAAAATGTGCTGAAAAATTATCTTAGCAGAATGATGTTCCACAAAAATAAGATTAAAACCAGTATTATCCCTGTTTAAGATGTGTTCATCTAGTCAGTAATGAAGGTCTGTAATATGGTGTCCTATATACAAGTGACAGAGAAGCACAGACTTCTCAAATGTTATATGGCAATACAGATGGTGAATTTACTCTGTGAAGTACATTTTATTCAGTTCAATCCATGACCTAAAAACAAATAGGGACTAATTTGTATTCAAATGAGACCTTATAATTAGTGCCCTATGTGCTCAAAAACAAACTTCCAATTTTCAGTTGTCATAAGTTTGTAGGATGTTGTCATGTCAACAATTTTACACCTATTTGCATCAAGATAAAGTTTATTAATCTCTAAGGATTAAATCTAATAACAGATTTGTGAATATGCGAGTGTGTTTTATGATGTCTTGTACTAGCACACACTCCTAGTGCTAGCCCACGATGTCATTATGCCTTCGACAAGCACACCACTCTCCTAGGCACATTGTACCGACACCAGGCGATACAATCTATACTGCACATTGTACCGACACCAGGCGATACAATCTATACTTTAGCAATCTTAATAAAGAATGTCAGGCAAGGAAGCAATATCTCAAATTTTATAAATTCTTAAGTATGACCTGGCCAGGTTTGAACCCATGACCTTCATTGCTCGAAGTGGATGCTCTATCACTGAGCCACAGAGATGGACATGTGTAAATTGAATCCTTCATAGAAGTCACTGTCTGGTTCTTGTAGATACATGTACCAGTAGTTTTCATAAATGGGCTCGACTGTAAACCTAGCTTTTAGCATGATGTGATTCACCAGCATATCACGTAATAAACGCCCCATAACATTTTGCGTGAAGCTATTATTTCTAGTGGATATTGAATTGTGCAAATTTTCCAGTAAAACCAATTTTATCCCTAAAAAGGTAACATAATCAGTTTTCAAAATATTCTTCCAAATATTAAGGGGTATTTATAATGTGGTATGTTGGAGAAGCTCTATAATTAACAGGGGCGTCGATGCCTGAATGGCTTAAGGATCACAGTGCCTCTCACCACCGACTCAAACCCCACTAGGGACGATCCTAGTGAGACGAAAGTTTGTCGGTTCACTTACTGAAGGTTGGTTGTTTTCTCCAGTTTCCCCCCACCATCTTAGCTGACTGCCTCAATATGAGTGAAAGAATTTTGACTGGAGCATAAAACTTCATTACTCCACTCTACTATTAATCTATTATAGACCTCTACCGAGGGAACTGTTCTCCTATAGTGTTGTCTGGAGAGTTTCCAAACGAATTATTTACTTTATTCAACATTATGAACACGTCTCAAGCCCAGACAGATGGCAATCATCAAACTTTTGTAATAAATTTCATTCTCCTTGGCTCGGAATTTTGATAAAAATCATATTGATGATTTGGTCGGTTTCCATAGATCTAAACTCACCATCAATTTTTCTGGCTCCGAGAAATTCATTTAAAATATTAATGAAAAACTTTGTGTCCTGCTTTGTGCAAGTCATCTGAATATACATTCGTAAAACGCGCGTCGTAGGATGCCATTTTCTATCCGACGACAATAAACAGTGCCACCTGGACAAAGGGAAGTAACTTTGTTTTGTTTTACTGGGGGGCGGGGAGGGGGGGGGGGGGGCGGCGGGCACACGAGGGACTATACTTGGATGTCGGGCACTATACCTAGGTTGTCAAGGACAGAAATAGTATTCATGTAGTTATCCAATGATTATTCAACAAATTTATATGTGATGTACTAAATATGTAGAACTACCATCAAAATGCATTCCAAGGATCTATAGTATCAGCATCTTTATAACCATAAGTTTATTGTCTAATAATGCATGTCTTGAAATATAATTCAAAATAATGACATAAACAACTGGTGTACTTAAATATATTTTACTGACATATGTATACATAAATATTACAGATAGGAAAATAAATCCATTATGTGATGTCTTGTACAAATCGAATGAAATCAAACATAAATTTTTAATATTGGTAAATTTTGAAATTTTTAATTTCATCTGTGGGCTTAGTTTACATAATTTTTTTTCCAAGACTGACATTTTACATATTTCATTAAGGTTGCAATTCAAACAAGGATTTCAATGAAAGTAAAATCCTGCTGAGAAGAAAAGAATTCTTTAGGATTTATAAATGAATCTTGTCTTCTTTAACTGATTAAATAATGAACCCAAGCATGACAGTAATGTGTATGGTACAGATAAATGTGAATTCATAGACAAACACTACACTATTACTATAACCTTCATCAAAGTACTTTGTTGGTAGATAATAAAAATAATGATCCCCAATTTATGATCAAAATTCATTTTCAAAAGAACTTATTTTGAATGCTACTGTGATTAGCACAAATTTACAGCAATTTTTGTGATATCTGAATTTTCAGTTGTTAAAAATTCACATAAATGAAAGCAAACAACAAATAGTAATTATACAACATAAGAAAATGTAGTACCTACATACAGCAACATACACTCAGAAATATCTCTTTCTACATATAAAATTTTAATCTTTAACTTGCTTACAAACTTTCCATCATCCCTTTTTTGAAGATATAACCTTGACAACATATCAACATTTTCCTTTCTTTCCATCTAAAACAAAGCTACGTAGAAATCATTGCACACACAAAAATATGAAACAACAATGAAAAATATGAATATTAAAAACCTGATATTAAACAAGAAAGTTTTTGTTTCTTTCGATGAATCTTGCTTCTAAAGACATTGCAGTATCTACAGTCTAAAAATTGATCATGAACATGTCCTTGATGATTTCAGCACTTAAATCTTTTTGAAAATTTCAAATTTCACGATACATACATATACATCGTATGATAAATTGTCTTTAAATTTCCAATGTATCAACATCAATGATACACTATAACTAGTGATGAAATTGGGAAACCGTTGAAAACTGAATTTAATGATGAATGTTTACTGTATATACAAGTTCGCACTGTATGAGAAATTGTCAGCATCTTAACATTGATGATGCTTTGAAGCTGGTGATGAAACTTGAAAACTGAATGATGCCTTTTATATATACAACTCCACAATGTATGATAAATCGTCTGAAATTGTTAGCACCTCAGCGTCGACGATGACCTGGAGCCGGTGATGAAACCCGTGAAGAACTTCTACTTGAACTAGGACAAGGCTCTGTATCTTCGTCATCTGAATCCTATAGACACATTAAATAGTTATTCATACTGCTCCTGTAAATAATTAGCAGGCAAAACAAATATAAATAAGAGCAAAGCGTGCTAAGTTAAAAATTTAAAACAAGCACTAAAAAAAAAAGACTGGCATAATATTATTGCAGCTTATTAAAAATGCTAGAAATTAAATAATTGTTATTTAAAAGCTAGCATCCATAAACTTTGGTAAAGTTAATGTCATGTTTCTTAAATTAATGAAACAACAAGAGGGCCATAAGACCCTGGGTGCTCGCCTCAGAATAAATTGAATTCTGCACATTTTTCCAATAATGCAATGAAGTTCTTTGTAGTTTATATGAGCTTGACCTAGCTTTTGTCATGAACATCGTTCTGGACAAATTGTATGAAGATTGGTGATTGATGAAAATATGGACTCTAGCATGTTAACATGTTTTTTCTGATTTGACCTAGTGACCTACCAGGGATTTATCAAGGGCCTAGTTAGGGCCGAAATTCGGCCCCATTCCCAATGGAAAAGACATAGATTTTTTCCCAAAATGGGCTGAGAAAATTCCCAATTAGAAAATCGTACCAGATACATAGCTGAAGTCTGGCCATAAATGTGGCTGCTTTTCTCAATCTTCAATTAACTCAATACACTAAACACTAAAAGCATTAGATTTAATCATTAATGGCATCAAATATGATGTCAAAGTTTTCCCAAAATGAGCAAAAAATTGATAGTTTTTCCCAATTTTTAGTCTAGGGCATTTTCCCAAAAGACCCTGATAAATCCCTGCCTACCTATTGATCCAACATGACCCTTATACAAACTTGACCTAGCTTTGTCATGAACATTGTTCTGGAGAAATTATATGGAGATTAGACAAAAAATATGGACTCTAGCATGTTAACATGGTTTTTCTATGATTTGACCTAGTGACCTACTTATTGATCCAACATGCCCCATATACGAACTTGACCTTGCTTTTTTCAAGAAGATTATTCTGGACAAGTTTGATGAAGATATAACTAAAACTGTGGCCTCTAGGGTGTTAACAATGAAAAGTTGATGCATGTCACACGGCAGACAAAGACTGATCACAGTAGCACAGGTGAGCTAAAATTATGTAGGTTTAAAAATAACAAGAGGCCCATGGGCCTGATACGCTCACCTGACAACTAATGGCTAGCTGATAGATTTAAAGAAAACATAAATACTAAACCCCAATGACTTTTTTCTTTAAATCATGATAACTGTTGTATCAATACCTACAACATTCTAATATAAATGCCTATACAAAAAGTTAATAGTTTTCAAGATAGTTAACCATTTCAGTATTGTTTCACATCTGTGACCTTGACCTTTGAACTCATGACCTTTTTCTATACATCAATATGATCGTTGTATCAATACCTACAACATTCTAATATACATGCCTATACAAAAAGTTTATAGTTTTCGAGATAATTAACCAATTCGGTATTGTTTCGCATATGTGACCTTGACCTTTAAACCCATAACCTTTTTCTATACATCAAAATGATTGTTGTATCAATATCTACAACATTCTAATATACATGCATATACAAAAAGTTTATAGTTTTCGAGATAATTAACCATTACGGTATTGTTTCGCATCTGTGACCTTGACCTTTGAACCCATGACCTTTTTCTATACATCAATATGATCGTTGTATCAATACTTACAACATTCTAATATACATGCCTATACAAAAAGTTTATAGTTTTTGAGATAATTAACCATTTGGGTATTGTTTTGCATCTGTGACCTTGACCTTTGAACCCATGACCTTTTTCTATACATCAAAATGATCGTTGTATCAATACTTACAACATTCTAATATACATGCCTATACAAAAAGTTTATAGTTTTCGAGATAATTAACCATTTCAGTATTGTTTCGCATATGTGACCTTGACCTTTGAACCTATGACCTTTTTCTATACATCAAAATCATTGTTGTATCAATACCTACAACATTCTAATATACATGCCTATACAAAAAAATTATAGTTTTCGAGATAATTAACCATTTTGGTATTGTTTCACATCTGTGACCTTGACCTTTGAACCCATGACCTTTTTCTATACATCAAAATGATCATTGTATCAATACCTACAACATTCTAATATACATGCCTATACAAAATGTTAATAGTTTTCGAGATAATTAACCATTTCTGTATTGTTTCGCATCTGTGACCTTGACCTTTGAACCCATGACCTTTTTCTATACATCAAAATGATCGTTGTATCAATACCTACAACATTCTAATATACATGCCTATACAAAAAGTTTATAGTTTTCGAGATAATTAACCATTTTGGTATTGTTTCGCATCTGTGACCTTGACCTTTGAACCCATGACCTTTTTCTATACATCAAAATGATCGTTGTATCAATACCTACAACATTCTAATATACATGCCTATACAAAATGTTTATAGTTTTCGAGATAATTAACCATTTGGGTATTGTTTCGCATCTGTGACCTTGACCTTTAAACCCATGACCTTTTTCTATACATCAAAATGATCGTTGTATCAATACCTACAACATTCTAATATACATGCCTATACAAAAAGTTTATAGTTTTCAAGATAATTAACCATTTCGGTATTGTTTCACATCTGTGACCTTGACCTTTGAACCCATGACCTTTTTCTATACATCAAAATGATCGTTGTATCAATACCTACAACATTCTAATATACATGCCTATACAAAAAGTTTATAGTTTTCGAGATAATAATTATAATCAGAGGTAAAAAAAATTAGGTCACGACCTTCACAATTGACCTTGACCTCAATTTGAAGATACTAACAAGAAGATGTCAAAACTGAAAACCCCATGTCATTATCTGGTCAAATAGTCAAGTTATAACAATTTGAAGCTATTTTACGATTTTTTCAAAATTAAACGCAAAAACGCGTAACCTATTTTTTATCCGAATTTCACAAAATGAACAAACTATAGGCTTAAGACCCTAGAGAAGCCAAATATCACATCAGATTTTTTCTCCAATCAGTACTTTCGGAGAAGAAGATTTTTTAAGATTTTTGCACCCCTAGGTCACCTTGACCTAGTTATGGTAGCCATGGCAACGCCACGAACAAATCTGAATTGCACCGGCCCATATATACTTCTGACAAAGTTTCATTAAAAACTGTCCAGTAGTTTCAGAGGAGAAGTCGAAAATAGGTGTTAACGACGCACACACGCACACACGCACATACACACGCTGCGCTATGCCATAAGCTCACATGACCTTCGGTCAGGTGAGCTAAAAAGACAATTTCTTCTTAATTATATAACCAATAAGCCTCTTGAATAAATGCATACATGTAAATCTTGCACGTACATGTATATCGCCCAAATCATCACAAAACGCACAAAAGCAGTCGACAGACAACAAAGCTTGCCAACTTAGTACAATAATCAAAGTAATTAGCCTAAGTATGTTATTTTTATCCAGACTGGTAGATCTTATATGAATTTATGGTATTGTGAAAAAAATATTGATTAACATCATTTTAAAATAATGTACCCCAATTTTGTCTGTATGCTAGCTGGTTTGGATCTTTGTATTGTATTACCAAGAAGCAAAAGTGTAGTTTTAAGCATCTGCTAAATACAATACCAAATAGTGCCAACAAATAAAATATACAGAATCTGTATTGACTTGACTAATCCATCTAATGCAGCACTGACTAGTCACCAAATATAGCAAAACAAACTATAAAGCAGCTAAGTTAGCATACATACTTAAAATTAAAAAAACCCATTTTATTCTTAATTATAGAGAAAAAAATTGTAAAACACATGCCACTGAACCCTAATATAAATCGCAAACTGGGAATCTCATCAAAGCAAACTTTATTTGTATGAAAACCATTAATTTACTTGGTGACGGTGAAAATAAATAGGTTTCTTCCTTGCAAGAATATCTGTCAGTGTTTAAAGTTTGATGAAATTCCATCAAAGCAAACTTCTAAAATTATTTTACAGAGACCAATGTATATCAGACATTAAGTACAAAGAGACAAGACCACAAAGAAAATAGTATGTGGTGACATTACAAAACTGTGATATACATGATTAATTATTATACAATGAATGGTTCTATCATCTGTATGTACATGTGTGGACCAGATTGTACAATGAGTTTTAACATTTCATTACTGTCTATCTAGCAGTCACTGGCTGAATAATCTGGAGTCCAATGGTGTGGGTATGACCTTGATAAGCGCATTTGAGAATGAGTACTTTCCCTTGTCACGGGCCTTCACTAATTAAATAGATACTATTACTAGCACTCTAAAAGTCCCCATGAACATGCACTAGCAGATCATAAACACTTGACCATTAAACTCCCAGAACACATGCATCTGTTATGTTAAGATTAAACTGTGCCTCAGTAAGTACAGCTAACAATTTGCTGATGTGGCATTAAACTATTTTTGCCAAGATTAAACTAGCTAAAATTTGTTGATGTGGTGTTAAACTATGGGTAACTGACCTATTTTCTACAAACATTTGAATTTTAGAAATTCTCTGTTAAATACAAACCTCTTCCTCGTCTTCATCTTCATCATCGCTGATAATCCTTGTTTTACCACGAGATTTACGCTTGGCTCTACCCTCGTCTTTCTTCTGTATAAATATATAAAGTGATATATTAAAAGAATCATAAACATTGTTTGAATAACCCACATTACTAGCACCTTTAGATTTGACATTAACATAGGATGTATAACTTGAAAGAATTTAACATGCGTAAGCCTAAGGTTTGTATAGGCACATTTTAATCTTTGCACTGTGATACTAGTGTTAGCCAGATCTCACTAAGCTACCTCAATGTGACCATGACTGACAATGTGTACTATGTGATGTCTGCTTTGTGTGCTACCCCACTGAGACAGCAGATGCAGAGGTTACTTCCCCACCAGTCCATTATCCTGACACTGGTAAGTCAGAAACAATGTGAAATGAAGTAACACTTAACTTATTTAAAGTTACAAAATGCCATGATTGGAATTCGAACCCACATCCCTTGGATTTGAAACAAGACACTCTACCATCTGAGCTACATATGCTTTCAATTGCACTGTTAGTTTAATAGTTGTCATATGTGTACTAACAGGTGATAGTATCCCATAAAATATTGTACCTAGTTTTTATTTCCACGTTATTTTCCTGTAAAATTATCCAGGAACTATGTTACATTACAAGAGCTTTTTGGCTTTAACATCCAGTCAAGTAATCACCACCTATAGGAAGCTGCAGAAACTGTTCTACATTGTATTTCTGAATCTAAAATTACAACATGCATGTATATGTATACCAACCTTTTTGGACGATGAAGATTCTCTCTTTTTCAATTTTGCTGATTGATCTGAAAATACAAATGTCAGAAATACACAAACTTCTTAGAACACTGTAAGAACTTAGAAGCCTTCATGGCTAAGTGGTCTAAGCATGCTTATAGATCACCATGCCTCTCATCAACTAGGTTTGAATCCAAGAACAGATCTAGGTTAAGGGAATTTTTCAGTTTGCTACTGAAGGTAGGTTATTTCCTCTAGTCACTCCAGTTTCCTCAACTATCCCTGACCTGACCACCTCAATATAAGTGAAAATGAGAAAATTTGTCTCTTCATATGCCAAAAGCCAGTGGTGTCCTCTAGATACTTAAATTGCCTCATTCTTCACAAAAATGACTGCCTCAAAAAGAAAGAATCTTTCCTAGGGTGTCTAACACTAATACTGCACTCCACTCCAAACAAAATTTTGTCGTTGCAAATAAAGTTTTGATTGAGGAATCGTGAATGTAAATACTTGCAGAAGTTTACATTACCATTGAAATTAAGTAACTCTTCTCAAACACCAGTATTTGGTTAGAAACTTAATTTGGATTCAAGAACTTAAATACCGTCACTAAGTCAAAGTCATCACTTATTCTTCTCAAAGGTAAAATCAAAAGTCCAATGTATGAGTTATTACCCAGTGTCACTGCAAATGTATACTGTTAGAACCATGAGAACAGGAATGAAACTGAACTATTTAGATTTGAAGCCCAGCTCACTACAGAAAAGTTGTAATAAATAGCTAAAATGTGTCAAGTTTAGGAGCCAAGACTGATTATTAGAAGTCATGAACTACTGGACCCCTGATAATTGTAATCCCTAATATTACAATTGCTACATACTAGTATCCTCGTCATCTTCATCATCATCATCTTGACGACTTTCATCATCTTCTTCTTCACTACTACTTTCTTCTGAAGAATCACCATATCCTTCTTTGATTAACCTCTCACGGGCATTAGTAAATACAGACTGAAGCACTATAGAGTCCTCATATATCTGAAATTATACGTTATAAAATTTTATAATTGTAACCCACTTCCTCTAAATAGTAAGCTAAATATTGAATGCCAGATATTTTGTGTCTTTTCAAGCATTGATATTTATTTGGTGAGAATGCAATGGTATTTATCTTTTGACAAGATTCAATTCTATACAAGTAAACACATTGAAATTAAAAAGTAAACACACAGTATTTAATTAAGGACTAGTTCATAAGTATGGATTACCATGTTAGACTTTTATACACATCCCTAACCTGTTACCACTATCAATCACATCCTACTTCAAGTGAAATCATTGTTTTTATTTATTTATTTGTTTTAATTTCCCAGAAAAAAGGCCTTGGTGTTTGATTTCCTCCATCAATGGAAAATGAAGATATGACATGATCCAGAATATACTTACCAATGAACCTTCAATGTTGTAAGTCTGGGCATTTTCACATAGTAACATAATGTCAGTTTCTAAATCCACTAATTTACGATATCTGTGATCCTTTATTCTTTGCTGAAATAAATAAATTTTTCATTAGTTTTTCCATATTAGTAAACTTAATTATTTCATCAAATAAAATAATGAACATACTTAAAATTGTAGTTGGAATCCAATATTGTAAAATGGATGCTTCTTTGTTCAATCTCTCATCAATAATGTTCTCTCATCATGCCCTGGTTGAATAATTAAAGTTGTGTTTGGTGGCAAAATAGGAGACAGATAATAAATCCTACAAAGCCTCAGTAGCCGAGTGGTCTAAAGTGAATGCTTACAAATCACAGTGTCCCATACCCCCAAGGTTTGAATCCCACTCAGGACAAATCGAAATTTGAGAAAGTTTGTCAGTTCACTTACCAAAAGGTGGATGGTTTTCTAAGGACACTCCAGTTTCTTCCACCATCCATGAACTGCCTTGATATAAGTAAAAGATTTTGACTGGAGCATAAAACTCCATTACTCAATGCCACTTCACTGATCTACATGTACAATCTACTAAATACCTATTGAATTGCATTATTAGACTGAAGCATCAATATTCTTCTATAAATTAACTTGTATAAGTTAAATAAACTGGACATTAGTTTGCTCAGATGCTGTAATGTTTAAGGGGATTGTATTGTCATACTTACTTTAATTTTTCTGAAATCCACAGGTTTCTGAATGATTTCATAATACTCTGGTAAGTCTTTCTTTGATGGAAGATGCATAAACACTTCACTTAAAACTCTACCATCACTGAAAATAAATGTATATTACATATTACAATGTACATTAAAAATGCATTTAAACCTTTTGATAATGCCCCTCAAAACTAACTAACTTGACACAGTTATTTTCTCTTAGGTTTTCTTTATCTTCAAACCCTTTTATTACCCAAACGTCTGAACACACAAATCATGGCAATGGATTGAGGTTTCACTGTAACTGCCATAAAATAGCCTGCATTTCAACTTCATTCATCAAAAAGTTTTGGTTCCTATTTTTAGAGATTCAAGAATCGACCCTGATATGTAAAGTAACAATGCAGACACCAAAAGAGTAGATGTGGATGTTATTATTTACCTGTCTTTGTAGTTCAGAACCACATCTAGTAACTTCTTTAATGTTTTTGTTAATTTGGGAGGATTTGGTGGCATTTTCTCTACTGGTGGTCTACCACGTTTTTTCTTTGGTTTATCCTTAGCTGGAGTGTCATCATCATTCTTTTCTGCCTTTCGCTTTCTTGGTTTTTTTGTTTTACTCTTCTCTTCTGCTTGATCTAAATTTCCATCTTCAATGGCCTGCAAAGACAAATTAGAAATATATGATGAGAAATCCATGCTTAATAACATGTGTATACATTGTGCTGGAATACATGCAGTTTGAATGTTATTCAATGTCACAAAGTTTAATTCTTGACATTGGCTATTATAACAATGAATTAAGGCTACTGAAGTAATGAATAGAGATGTAACAATATGCCAAAAATTGTATTGTGATATACTGCAGAAATACTTAACTATACTGCAAAACACGTACAAACTGAATACATACATATAAACAAGACCCAAAAGTAGTTTTAAGCCTTTGGTTTGTTGAGTCTCTTGAACTGTTCTTGTTTTATTACTGTAACATTACAATATTGTATCTCAGCATTTGATTGGAGACCCAATAAACTGGTTTTACTGGTATATCAGCATACTGTTACATCACTAACAATGACAATACTTTTTAATAGATGACACATCTTTTTTATAAGAGTATAAGAAACTGCATCAAGCATAACAATGATTCATCAGAACATAAAAGATAAAATTGTGTAACTGTTTTATGTGAATTATAGTGCTTTTAATTCTCCATGCAAATGATCTTAATGGTTGTTAGAATTTGGTAACTTAACAAGAATTAATTTATATGTAAACAGAAAAGTAACACCTTTGTCATTTCTCCATTCCTTATTCCTGTAGAACAAATAATGAAAAAACCCTACTTACCTTAATCCATTGCTTTTCAGTAAGTGAATCAGAATAATCCACTTCTTTTCTCTGTCTAGAACCACGACCAAACAACTTCTCTTCCTCTTCTTCATATGTAAGTCTTTCCACCTAAAATGGTAAAATATATTACTTCATAAAGCTTCAGTACCTATAACAACAATTACAATTCACTAATGTTAGAAATTACTACTACAACTGTAATTAATCATCACTCTTACTAAGGTGGCTAGTGATTGGCTACACAAAGGTTAAAAATGGCTGATGATTGGCTAAACAATCAATGAAAAAAAAAGAATGAAGAGACATTGAGAAAGGATAGGGATCAATATAAGACAAATTGAAAAAGAACAGACAAAGATACGATTTAAATAGTTATAAGATAGGAACAAACACTAGAGACCCAAAAGGCCCCGAGATGCTCAAAATGTTGTTTTAATTACAAATTAAGGCAAAATTAGGTACGTTCATTCAGTTGTTACAGAGAAGAATTTTAAAAAATTCTGCCATAGCCAGTTAGCTAAAAATGGATAAAATACTCAAAGATCTAGCAAACAGCTTTAATGGGATGTATATGTATCAATTTTTCAATTATCAAATTACCTCATCTTCATTCTTAAGCATCCAAGCAGGAAGTTCATCTTCTTCCATTAGACGTGGTTTACGTTTAGGATTCCTAGCTTCCTCTCTCCGTCTCTCAATATCCATTGTCTATAAAAGAATATACAAATTACAATTTATAAATTTTAAACTTTGAATTGGAAGTAAAATCAAGTTTAGTAAAGTAGCTAATTGAACAAGAGGCCCATGGACCTGAATTAGCTCACCTGAGAAAATCTGAAGTGAAATAATATTATGATGAATCTTGGTTCCTAGGTAAAGCTATAGGGTGCATGATATACACATATTTTTAAAACAAAATGATTTTGTAGCACTTTTCTTGGTTACTGCAATCTGTCTAAATACAGAAACATCTTGTACACAAATATATAAACATGATTATTACCACTTACGGGACCTAAGAAAGACATGTAGGAACTTTATACACAGATGACTGTTATATAGAGGTTCTTTTTTACAGCAAAGTGACCATAAAGAACAAGTTAATGGACAGGTGGTCTTTATGTAAATTGTCACTAAACCAGGTTTTACTGAACTGTATTATATACTCTTACAAAATTACATATGTGAATATTGAAGTACTCCAGTGTCAGTTTTCTTTATACAAAGTGCTTCAGTAACAGGTTTTACTGTATTACCTGATAAAGATCAAATTCTTCTTCTGTTCTAGCCAACATCTGATTGATAGTTTCATCATCTGGTACCTCATCCTCCTCCTTAACAACAAAAACACAAATTATATCATTATTTAATCAAGTATATGTATACGCTAAGGTAAACCAAATAGCTTTAAATTTATCTTCTTGTAACACAACCACAAAAAGTCCTTCTACTATGACTAGGTGCTTGCTATTTAATAATAAAATGGGTCAAAGACTCAATGGGTCGGGATGTTTTTTAAATTTCTATTGAATGGGTTTAAAGTGTGGAAGAAATCTTAAATAATTGCACAAAGCAAGGTGCACAAGTTGTTTTTTTAATACCACACAGAATGTCATGAAAAATGGGGAATAGGTCCAACAATGACAATACAGTCGAAACCACTTAATTGCATATCGGATAATCGCATAGGATTTTAAAATCCAAAACCATTTCTTATTTATTCTATTGAAAATTACCCGCATAATTGCATAGCCAAAAATGCCCAACTCCGGTTAATCGCATAGAAAATTTCCAGACCAGATCCCAAAACCCTAGGATTTTTTTAGGATTTAAAAAAAAATCCTAATTTTTCTTCAAAATTTGATGTGCACTTCATTTCATTTCCAGGTTTTGTGACAAACCCAAGATCGTCACCGTTATCGAGGGAAAGTATCAAATATGTATATTATACAGACGTACAAGAACATTTTTATTTAACGAATAAAATATGTTGTATAAATTGTGTTTACTTGTTTGTGTTTTGTATTTTTTCCTTCTTTCTGAACATCGCGGTACTCCAGTAAAACAGCCGCCATTTTGAATATTTTATTGGTTTGTCTCCCTTATCGGAAACTTACTAAAATGTGTATCGCCGATGACACAAAACCTAACAGAACTCAGGTGTTTAACTTATTTACAATGGGTCATTCCGATTAGCCATTTAGAGCTGTTTGAAGTTTTTATTGTGTAAATATTCTGATACAAACAGCAGTAACTTCAGTGACATATGTCAGTTATAATTTTAATTGTTAAAAAAACACAGTGGTAGGTTAAGAAACGGAAACCAATGATAGTAAAGTAAACATCGGGGATTATTCTATGATCACAGGAGACAACACTTTGATTATTGAAATAACAACGATTGGAATAAAAACTGCTTTTATAATTAGAGAAAGTTCTAATGTTGTTAATCACGATCTTTGATGGTGATCCGAAAAAAGAAGGAACTTACAAAAAGTTCAGTTAAGTTACTTCACCAATAGACGGAATTTATTTTCATGCAATTTTCCCTAAGTTTTTTTATTTTACAACTTAAAAATTATTACAACTTAATAAAATTATTTTTAAAAAAATATTGTTTTAATAACTTGATGTAGATGCCATTTCATGACACATTATTGAGCACATGTTACACTTCTTAGTAATACTCTGAAAACGGAAGTTATGAAGTTTTATTCCATTCAACTCGTGGCTAAAAAAACGACAACAACGAACACTTTTTAAATTATTTTATTCTCGGGATTATCGTCTTTCTTTTTGTTTAACACAAGAAGTGTGGACATGTTACTTATTCTGAAATTATATACAAGTACATTGTATTTGATGACAACAGTTTCTGTAGATGCAGATGCTCCCCCCGGAAAACGGAAGTTATGAAGTTTTATTCCATTCAACTCGTGGCTAAAAAAACGACAACAACGAACACTTTTTAAATTATTTTATTCTCGGGATTATCGTCTTTCTTTTTGTTTAACACAAGAAGTGTGGACATGTTACTTATTCTGAAATTATATACAAGTACATTGTATTTGATGACAACAGTTTCTGTAGATGCAGATGCTCCCCCCCCCCCCCCCCCCCCAGCATGCGTCTCGAGTCCCGACATCGGTTATCCTTGCATATCGGTTAATCGCATAGGATTTTGAATCACGGAGCCTATGCGATTAACCGGGTTCGACTGTATATATGAAAGAGTAATGAAACAAGTATATATATATGTAATAGAATAATCTCAATCATTTTAACATTTTCTAAACCTACAGTAAATTGAAACAAGAGGCCCATGGGCCTTAGCGCTCACCTGTGACCTTGACCTTTGAACCCATAACCCTCATTCATATATCAAAACGATCATTAGGCCAATACCTACAATTTCTAGCATAGATGCCTATACAAAATATTTATACTTTTCAAGATAATTAACCAATTCAGTATTAATTTGCATCCGTGACCTTGACCTTTGGACTCATGACCTTTATTCATATATCAAAATTATCATTAGACCAATACCTACAATATTCCAATATATATGCCTACACAAGGAGTTTATAGTTTTTGAGATAATCAACCATTTCAGTACTTGCTTGCATCTGTGACCTTGACCTTTGAACCCATGACCTTTATTAATATATCAAAATGGCCATTGTGCCATTACCTACAATATTCCAATATGTATGCCTATACAAAAAGTTAATAGTTTTGCAGATAATCAACTACAACGGTAATAGTTGTGCATCTTTGACCTTGACCTTTGAACCCATGACCTTGATCGATGTATCAAAATGATCGTCATGTCAATACCTACAATTAACTGAAAATCCCATGCCATTATCACCTGAAATGTTTAAAAAATAGCATTTTTATCAAAGGTCAAAACCAGGGACATGACCTTGACCTTTGACATCTTTTGGTAGAAAATAGCAAGACAAGATCAACAGTGAAAACTCCATACAATTATCTTCAGCCGTTATTGAGTTATAACAATAAATGTCTCATTTTAAAAATTACATACTTTTACGCAAAAAACGCGTAACCTATTTTTCGTTCAATTTTCATGAAAAACACAATTTTAATGTTCCCAGGTATGCTGAATCTAAATATCCAATCAAAATTTGCCTGCACCTTTTGGTTTCAGAGAAGAAGATTTTTTTGTCTTTTTGCTATTTTTAGTAACGGCGACCATCTTGTTGGGTGTGGCCAAACCCCGAACAAAATTTTGAAAGGCTGTTACCCAGGCATGATAATTGCCAAGTTTCATCAAATTTGGCCCAAAAGTTTTGGAGGAGAAGATTAAAATGTAAAGTTTACGCACGAGGGATGACGCACGACGGACGATGATAGATTGCAATAGCTCATCTGAGCCTTTGGCTCAGGTGAGCTAAAAACATGCACCAGAAATTTTACATTGGAATGGACTGGACGAAATGGACAGTACAGGACAGATAGGCAACAGAGTGACAGCACTAGCTTTATAGCAATGGCTGCCATCTTAGAAAATTCTAAGAAGTCATTAAAATGAATATTTGTTTAAACACTAAAATGCTTATGTTCTTGAAGTCATTGGTTTATTGTTAACTACTATCATAGTTTTGTACCAAACACACACACACATACACATATATATATACTTTAAATAGTCTTTTGCATTCCTCCAGAGACAAGTTGTCAACCTATCATGCAGAATAAAATGGACCTTAAATATAATCTTTCCATTTTTATACATATATATATATATATCTTTGTGAAACAATGTAGGAGGAGTTATTTAACAAAATAGGTACCCTTTTTTCAAACTCTGGAAAACAAATGCCATTAAGTCAGGTGCACAACTTTGATAATCTTTTGATATATACAGTACAAAGTAACTAAGTTTCAAAGTCTGGAACAATGGGAAAAAATCCTGAAATATTCCCAAACATCAGGTGCACATCTTCAATATTTATAGAAACATTCTGTGAAGTTTAAAGGTTTTTGATAGAAAACTGTAGGAGGAGTTGAGTTCACAAAGTATGTACCCCCAGTTCAAATACTTGCTAAAAAGTGACTAAGTTTCAAAGTCTGGAAAAATGGGGAAAAAAATCTTGAAATATTTCCATAAAGTCAGGTGCACATCTTCAATATATATATATATAAACATTCTGTGGAGTTTCAAGGTTTTTGATTGAAAACTGGGAGGAATTGAGTTCACAAAGTAGGTACCCCCGTTCAAAAACTTGCTGAAAAGTGACTAAGTTTCAAAGTCTGGAAAAATGGGGAAAAAATCCTGAAATATTTCCATAAAGGCAGGTGCACATCTTCAATATATATATAGAAACATTCTGTGAAGTTTCAAGGTTTTTGATAGAAAACTGTAGGGGGAGTTGAGATCACAAAGTAGGTACCCCCGTTCAAAAACTTGCTAAAAAGTGACTAAGTTTCAAAGTCTGGAAAAATGGGAAAAAAATCTTGAAATATTTCCATAAAGTCAGGTGCACATCTTCAATATATATAGACACATTCTGTGAAGTTTTAAGGTTTTTGGTTGAAAACTGTAGATGGAGTTTAGTTCACAAAGTTGGTACCCTATTATCCCCGCCCGCCTGCCATTCACCATACTATAAACCGGATTTGCACTCCGTGCAACCCGGCCAAAATTTGCAAAACAGTGGGGAGCATCTAATAATTAGTCAAAAACAACAATAAAATGTCAATGCAAATCTTTTTTTGTTTTACACATGTTCCAATATAGTTTCCCAAATTACCAAATTTTACATTGAAATACATTTAAATTCCAAATTTAGCACTTTAAATTTTTGGCCCTTATCAATGCATGGGTGTAACAGTGAAGTAATCTGGGTGGTTCTAGTGTTACAGTACTTAATAAAAAAAGTGAAAATCCAAGGTCACACTACATTTCATTTCTTTCCTGCTAAATCACTAACAGAATCAAAGGAAGAGGTCTAAACTCAACCCCACATATTCTCTTTCATGTATCAAAAGACATAACAAATTCAGTGAATTAGGATTCCCTGCCAGCAGGTTCTATTTTTGTGACATGCACTTATGTTCAAAAGGCGATAACTCCCAGGAAAATGAGCAAACTAACTAGGGTTAACAATATGCTCATCTCCTATCAATGTTGATGCTTTGCACCAAGTTTTATGCTTCATAGTTATGGAGAATTTGCGCAGAAATGAATTTCAGACAGACGGACGGAAACTAGAATTTAATAATTAAAACTAACCTCTTCTTCTGTGCTGTCACGGAGTAAGATCTGATGTAACATCTGACGTCTTTCATATCCTGTTGATTTCTGATCAAACATACCAGCCTGGATGACCTTTTCATCAACATTAAGTTTGTATCTTGCAGCAGCCAGGATTTTCTCTTCAACACTGTTAACTGTCATTAAGCGTAACACTCGTACCTCATTCTTCTGACCAATTCTGTGAGCTCTGTCTTGAGCTTGCATGTCCTAGAATAATAATTTTTGAACATGTACATGTAATACAATGCCAATAATCATAGCTATAATACAATATTAAACTGCAATATCAAAATTAAACGGAAATTTTAATTTTGACTGAAGAAGTCCAAAAACAACTAATAAAAGCAACATTTTTTATGCTACATTTTTTCAATTTGGCTGATAAGATATTCTTTGTATCTTTTTTTTTTCTTTGGATACCACTTATGTAGGGACTATTCCATCATAATCTAAAGTGCATTTTAAACAATGTAATCAGTCTAAGTCACATGCAAACACTTGTAAGCTAATCATGATGGTTTTCCTCACATTTTTATGTCCCCAAAACATAATCACAATGATCATGATAAGACTCAGACATCAAATGGCACCGTAAAGATACTGAGCGAGTGCTGTTAAAAAGAGATTCACTGTTAAAATGTGATGGCGCATTTTGTATCTACATTGGGGAAGAATAACCCTTCATGAACAAGGCTCTACGATTGCAATTTTTTTCACTAGCCTCCTCGCTAGTAAACCCGAGATGTTTACTAGCCAGAGCAAAAATGTTACTCGCCACATATTTGTTTTATAAATACAATTTAACTGGGATTCAATGACTGGAAACATTTCCCATTATTGCTTAATTTTGAAGATACATGCACAGCAGATGGGCCCAATGTTTTTAAAAAATATTTTCCATTCAATTTACTTTTATTGTGGTATCAAACACAAAAATCGCAGTGTATGTCCAAGGCTCTACGATTGCAAATTTTTTCACTAGCCTCCTGGCTAGTAAACCCGAGATGTTTACTAGCCACAGCAAAAATGTTACTCGCCACATATTTGTTTTAAAAATACAATTTAAAGGGGATTCAATATTAGACTGGAAACATTTCCCATTGTTGCTTAATTTTGAAGATGCAGGCACAGCAGATGGGCCCAATGTTTTTAAAAAATATTTTTCAATTACATGTAATTTACTTTTATTGTGGTATGAAACACAAAAATCGCAGTGCAAGTCCAAAAGCAAAGCAAAAATTTTGAAAAACGGCAAATTAAGTTAAAAACACGTGAACTTAATTCAGAGGTTTGAGGCGAGTCGCTCCAGGAATGTAAGCATTTTCTGTCTAGCCAGATACACCTGCCTCATGTAAAATTTAACAGCATATCTTTTAAATATACTTTTGCCGGTTTAAAACTGTTTTCCAGGCCAACTCGGGACCCGGCTTTCCGTCATCGCTTTAGTCAGTTTAGAGGATTACGTTTGTTTTTCCATCGAGTTATCACTGGCACCAGGTCGTAGACGAGGTCGTTTCTTCCTGGTCATTGATAACATTAGAATTCTCGAAGCTTCTGGATTTTTATTCGTACTTGTGGCTTGAAAAATAAATATATTTGCCGATTTTGTTTACGACTCATAGCGATGAAATTGACACTTGAAAACGTGATCACACAAACGCTTAACAAATTTACAGATTGGAGCTATATGATTTAAAGCGCTTTAAAGATTAAGCTTGATGAGAGTAATTTCGTTGTCGAAAACGGAAAGGAAAATCCGGAGTTGACTTTCTACTTTATACTCGCACATGGGCGAGTGAATTTGACATATCCACTCGCATTTACAAATAATTACTCGCAAATGCGAGTGTTTTACTCGCACTGTAGAGCCCTGATGTCCAAAAGCAAAGCAAAAACTTTGAAAAACGGCAAATTAAGTTTAAAACACGTGAACTTAATTCAGAGGTGCGAGGCGAGTCGCTACAGGAATGTAAGCATTTTCTGTCTAGCTAGATACATCTGCCTCATGTAAAACTTAACAGCATATCTTTTAAACATACTTTTGCCGGTTTAAAACTGTTTTCCAGGCCAACTCGGGACCCGGCTTTCCGTCATCGCTTTAGTCAGTTTAGAGGATTACGTTTGTTTTTCCATCGAGTGATCACTAGCACCAAGTGGTAGACGATGTCGTTTCTTCCTGGTCATTGATAACATTAGAATTCTCGAAGCTTCTGGATTTTATTCGTACTCGTGGCTTGAACAAGAAATATATTTGTCGATTTTGTTTACAACTCATAGCGATGAAATTGACACTTGAAAACGTGATCACACAAACGCTTAACAACTTAACAGATTGGAGCTACATGATTTAAAGCGCTTTAAAGATTAAGCTTGATGAGAGTAATTTCGTTGTCGAAAACGGAAAGGAAAATCCGGATTTGACTTTCTACTTTATACTCGCAAATGGGCGAGTGAATTTGACATATCCACTCGCATTTACAAATAATTACTCGCAAATGCGAGTGTTTTACTCGCATTGTAGAGCCCTGATGAATTGTGTCTTGAATGTACTAATTTTGAACACTACAACATTAAACCACAAAATGTTGTGATAGAATCAAGCTAACGACTCACTCTTAATATTCAAAATCAAATAACCCTACCTGATGAGGATTCCAATCTGAGTCAAAGATGATAACAGTATCAGCTGTCTGTAAATTAAGACCAAGTCCACCAGCTCTGGTACTCAATATGAACACAAAATAAGGTGAATCCTTGTCGTTAAACATCTGTAACAACTGTCCTCTATCCTCAGATTTAGTAGTACCATCCAAACGAAGATAACGATAACCTGAAAGATATCAAATATTGTAGATTTAGTGTTTAAATCCAACAAATTGCACTGTTACTGTTTAGGATTTAAACTGTTTAATCTTCTAAATGAGTACAATGGAAAGACCCATCAATCTTAAAGTAGGTAAGAAAGTGGATTAAAGGATCTAAATCAGTGCAAATGTCAGGATACTTACTGGAGAAGTGGGCTTGGTAGCTGAGTGGCCTAAAGAGCCACTTACTGATCTCAGCCCAGATTGCTGCCCAGGTGTGAATCCAACTCAAGCAGATCCTAGTGTGAGAAAGTAGGAGCGCTTGTCAATGTACTCACACTAGTTTCCTCCACCATCCCAGAACTGATTGCCTCGATATCAGTGAAAGAATCTTAACTTGAGCATGAAACACCATAAGTCCACTTCACTTCATGAAGAATCAGAAGATTTTAATGACTTGGGTAACCCTGAATATTTCATTTATAATGCAGAATCTGTGGATTTTGTCTACTTTTGGAATCCTATAACTTCTTTTCATATTCTGTCTGCAGATGAAAACTTAAAGCAGAAAATTCAACAGTTTTATATTTTTCAAAGGAATTCTTTTTTATATACAGTGGATATTTTACCTCTAAAGACAAAGTAATCCTCCATAATACTCATAAGGGATGTCATCTGACAAAACAGTAAAACTTTGTGACCTGTAGCCTTTAATTTTGGTAACATTCTGTCTATCAGTTCAAACTTTCCTGCTGCTCTGTACAATTCAGGTCTGTAAATTAAATAATAATAGTCAATAAAAAACTTCTAAGTAGCGAAATCTGATTGTCTAAGCTGAACATCTACATGTGCCGATGTGCAGACTCGGAGTTGTGAAAGGTGCAATATTAAATAAATTGAAGCTATCCATTTACATGTATCTTTTTAACAACTGAAAGTGTACTAGTAATTCATTTTAGTAACTACAGATTTATGACACACATTTTAAGTCTTCAGAATGATGAAATTACATTCCCCTTTGACTCTAAACAACCCAGACCACATTGTCCTAGTAGTCCAAAGCACCAGTTTACATATCACAGCACCATTCACACACAGACTAGGTTCAAATCCAACTAGGACAATGCTTCCTGAAGATTTTCTCGAGATGTGCTTGTTTTCAGAATTGACCATTACAATATAACTGAAATACAGTATTCTTGTAAAACATAAAATTGCTATAAACCACCAAACTAAGCACACAATGATGATTGGTCTAACATTTGGCATAATTAACTATTGTCTCCAGTCTTTATATACACATACATGTATATATACCAGTTACATTGGTAATTCCCATCCCACCCACCTCTCTATGTATGACATAACAAAATCCTAGTAGATGTATAAATACATACCCACTGAGAACAGAACCTGTTAATCCCATATGATCTACTATAGCCTCTTCTAGATGAGGAAATATAAATGGATGATTACAGATTTTGCGTAGCTGCATGATTGTGTTCATCAAAACTTTAGCACCTCCACGGCCCTGAAATTATAAATTTATAAATTTATACAGTACTGCAACTGAATTTTTTTTAATAAATTTAAATATAAAGTTTAGTCTTCCTCTTTTAAACTAAAATATTTTGCCCTTTTGTACAAAGCTTCTTACATTACTGTCATAGCCAGTCTGTTTGTTACACTTTTTTCCATAGAAAATCAAATAAATCTAAATAAAAATTGATACTATTCACTTCCTTGTACCTAGTCATAGCAGGAAATCAGTATGCCCATCCGGGATTAGCTTAGAATATATCTGCTCAGAGCAAAACGTTGACGCTATGGGGATTTAACATGTTGAAAAACCAGGCAAATGGCGGACCCTGTTGTGCATTTGACGTAAAACGTCACCAAGGACATCATTTCCAGTGTAAACATCGTCATTTTCGCCATGTAAAATCCTCGTACTGCTAACATTTTTCCTTTCTTTAGGATTGCTTTATGACAATCATGGATGCGATTTTCAGTTACGACTAGGTACAAGTTAGTGAATAATATCAATTTTTAGTTAGATTTATTTGATTTTCTATGAAAAAAGGTGTAATTTCACTGTCACAATCACATTGGCTCTGACAGTAAGTAAATCACAAAAAAATTAATATTACAACTTTATAAAGAATTCAAACCTGAAGGATTGTACTAAGATTGCTGGATTTTAACCTGCAAATAATTACATCATTTAAGTCATTCTTATACAAATACTGTCTGAAACAGTTTTATAAAACAATAGCATTGCAAATGTAAATCTAAATATAGCCGATTAACTAAAGATTCAGTTACCTTTTTGTCTTTTTCTGAGCCATCAGTAAGTAGAACACCTTTACTATGCATGTGTCTGTATACTAATCTCTGTAGAGCCGACATATCACACTTAATCACATACTCAACCTAAATACAAACAAATGTCATGTTAAAATGATACCGTAGAGCTGACATATCACACTTAATCACATACTCAACCTAAATACAAACAATTGTCATGTTAAAATGAAGTGATATTTAAATGATACATACATGTACTCTCACTCTATTAAAATCAGTGAACCAATAAAAAGACAGGTATCAGTAAACAACAGTAAAACACATGTACTTAGCTCAAAATGTTTAAAATTTTACGAGGAAAAACTAAGTGCTATCCAAATTTTGATGGTAAGGTATAGTATGGAAAGATTTTTGAAAACATAAGAGTACAATAAAACCTAAATAGGTTGATGAAGCAACACTGGGGTTAATGGACAGGTGGTCTTTATATTATATAGAGGTGAATACAAAAGTATATATTACTGTATGTTAAAGCTGAAGTTGACCCATTTGAAATAACACACGTCTCTTTTCTAATTCTTTGTTGTGATAAGACAAGAGATCTCTGTTGCCTCAACACATAACTTTGTAGATAAATGTGAAGTCTCACCCATCCTTAACAGGAAAATATATGCTCTCATTAAATGCACAAACTTTTTTCAAAATGTGAAATTGTTTAGGTAGACAAGCAAATTAAGTGAATTAGGATCCCCCGCCAGTAGATACTTTTTTGTGATTTGAAGTTGTGTTCAAAGGGCCAAAGACACTGAGCAAACCAGCTCAGGTTAATTAAAAATATGCATCCCTATCAATGTTAATACATGTAGCACTAAGTTTCATAAAGAAGTGCTTCATAGTTTTGGAGAATTACTCTGGACATAAAGTGTCTGGGATGAAAGTTCAAATTTAATAACTCCTTCATCTTTCATAAAGAGGGTGATACAAGTTAAGCACAAAAGAATCACCAACATTTAATAACATCATGTGTTGTATACAATATTTTATGTAACAAACCTTTTCAGGTAATTGCGACTCTACTTCTTTCTTTAATCTTCTCAACAAGAAAGGTCGAAGGACCTTGTGTAAACGACGGATGATAAGAAGGGTTTCTTCTTGATTCAGTTCTACTTTTTCTCCAGTCATTGCAAACGGGGTGTTGAACCATTGCTCAAATGTGGAACAGGATTTGAAAATTTGTGGCAACAGGAAATTCAACAATGCCCATAACTCAGGTAGTTTGTTCTGAAAGTAAACCAAGATATATTCATTTCATGTATGATGGATTAAAATGTAGATTAATTAAAATTCACTCCCACTGAGATCCAAATACAGCTAGTAGACATATGAATAATATGCATATGGTCCAGTTTGTTTCTGCCTTGAATTTCTTGTGTTATTATACAATTAGCCCTTTGTTATTCAAAATATCAACATGTACTATCACAATAACTAGAGATGATTTTTTTTTGGTTTCAGACTTAAAAGTGCAGCAAATTTTAACATTTACACCCGACACTGCCAACTATGCAAAAACCTACCTAACGATAAGCAATCATTTGAACAAAACGTGTACTTAATTGTAAATTGTTAAAAGTCAGCAGAAGTAATAACATGGGCACTTTGGCCAGAATGACTTCATTACCTTCAGTTGATTGAACAGAAACAACAATACCAGACATCTATGCCTACCTGTAAAGGCGTTCCGGTAAGTAGAAGTCTGTTTGGTGCTGTGTAGTGAGTGTTTAAAATCTGTGTCAATTTACAGTGATGATTTTTCATACGATGCCCTTCATCAATAATCATGTATTTCCAGCGGATCTAAAAGAACAACAAAAACATGAAAGTATTAAATACTGACTTGCATTCACTGGCAAGCACCTGTTTAAAGTTCACATATAAAATGAAATGTACATGTAGCACTTCATAAAATGGGATTCATATGTTTACCATGTGATCAATACCTTGTAAAAATTTTGTGGAATGATATGGAAAACTTCCATGTTATAAACTCCTCCATATCCAATGGAAATGATTCTTCTACACTAATATTATGAAGTAACACATCATAATTCCATCACAGGGTATGATGGTGAGCCCCAATAACTGAAATAGAACTTTTTCTAATTTATAGCAGTAGAAGTCCTGCCTACCTTTGCAAGCACAGCCTTGTCCTTTATGATGTATTCATATGTTGTCAACAATACATTAAACTTTCCACTTTTCAACTGAGGAGCGATTGCTCTTCTTGATAATGGTGATCCTTTATATGAAACAACAACTACCGATGGTGCCCACTTCTCAAACTCATAAACCCAATTTGTTAATGTACTGTAAATAGAGAACAAGTTACATTTAAACATACTGTCATGGTCATTAAAATGATTATATCAAAATGAGAACCACTTAAATGTTTACAAAAGTATAATGGACAAGATGACCTCAAACAAACCTAGAGTGTTACTATAAGATTAAAATATTATGAACATAAAATGTACCGTAAAATCATTAATCATTCATTCTTGCAGTGTCAAAATGTGCATCTTTTCCAAGAATATTGCTTTGTACATTGTAGGTACCCATTCAGAAATACTTCCAACATGTTATAACTGAAATGACATTTCATTTCTGAAGTGTCCCTAAAACAAACCCCAAATAGGAAAGCCCCAACCATGTGCACTATCAAAATATGATTAGCCAATGGAAAATCTACTCCACCCAAAGATTGTTCCTGTACAATTTCATAAACATCTGTTAAAATTATTTCGAGGATAGTAGCAGACAAAATGTTGGTTGAAGAAATGGAGTAAACACTTTATTTGGGGACACAATTATTGACAGTATGAACAATTAAAATACATGTAAATGTTGAGAAAAGAATTCAAACTATAAAAGGCAAGGTTTTTCATTTTTATAATTCATCATAATGTTTTTTTAATGCTACTTACGACAATGGTACAATGATTAAGAATGGACCGTTTACTCGTTTACACTCCATCAGGTAGGTAATCAGACCTATTGTCTGGATAGTTTTACCCAGACCCATTTCATCAGCCAGGATACCATTCAAACTATTGTTATACAGCGACACCAGCCACTCCAATCCTTTTATCTGTAAATCATTCAACATTCAATATTACAATATTTGATAAATACATGCTACAAATAATTTGACATAAAATGGAGCTCACAAGTGTACCTGATATATATATTTCTTTTATATTTTTATTTTGGAACAATACCCAAAATGTTGACATTGCATATTCCCAGAATGACATCATTTTTACAGGAAAACAATAAATTGTGCAATTCGATATCTAATGGAAATTTTAATTTCGCAAAAATTTTAAGGGATCTCATACGGTACATGTACACTGGTGAAACCCATTCATTACTGTAGACATGGTTATTTAAGCAATCTCATGAAGATGTGATTTAATTTTGTGTTTTTATCTGTCTAAGACCAAATGATATCAAATCAGTTATGAAATAGAAAATGAAGATGTAGAGAAATACATGTAGTTCTTGTTTTGTAAGTTCAATTGACTTCCACTAGTTCTACTGCTGGCATTTTCAGGAATGACAAACTAATTTTATATGTGATAAGATACAATCTGTGGTTGATTAAGAATCATGCACGCAACTTGATTTTTTTTTTTTTTTCATATTATACAACATGTATAAAAAGGCAAAATGTTACTAAGTTACATATAAATCTATGTTATTGTAATTATGCTACGAGTCAAGATTTACAATACACATGTACATATAAAAGATAGTAAGTATGTTAATAACACGTAGACCTACCTGATATTCTTTTAGTTTTCCATTGACCAGTATAGATGGTTGTTCATGTATTCCCTCTCTAACTGTGTGAGCTATACCATAGTAATTCTTACCAGCATCTTTATGATACTCATCATCTTCCACAGCAGATGACCTGGTTATTATAATAATAATGTAAATATCAACATTCAGATAAGACAAAATAATATATCAAGAATTAATATATAAAAATAAATATAATGGTAAAAAGACAACATTTTTAAGAAGCTTTTAGAACACTTTCATTTTTAAAATGCTCATAATATTGTTGTTAAAGTATTTGATAAACTTAATCTTATACAGCAATACAACTGAACAGTCAAACCCTTTCTTTATTTTCCATAGTAGTTTTCTATTAATGAAGACTCAAATCAGGACATATTCCCAGAAACAGCCTGTACTTACTTAATAATTTCTTTAGCTGCATTTTCATCCAACTCATCAGCAGAGCGTATGGTGACAGTTGGTTTTTCTATAACTGTTTTAATTTCAGTTTCTTCTTCCTAATTAAAAAAATCAATGTACATTCAATCACAAGATTACAGATTTCAGTTTTACAAATTACCTTACATTTTTATTGCATTATGTCAACATTTTCAATGCAATACACCAATACATGTATTTTTATGCCAACGTTCTAAATGTGATATGCCAATATTTTAAGAACCATTCAAGTTGAAGTTATTTTTAATCTCTAATTTTATGGAATCCAAAATGTATTTTTCTGTTTATAAATATTAAGTTTTGCAACTTTACTGTCTGCTGTTATCAATCAGTTAAATTTTCTTGACTGAAATATTGAAGGGGGTTTCAGTACACAACAAGATGTTGAAGCTAGTGGTTTAGTAATACAGGTGAACTAGTAATATATATACAGCCAGGCATACATGTACCTCCTCTTCTTCCTCTTCATCGTCCTCATCATCTTCATCTCGAGGAGCAACTTCATAACTAAATATAAAATCACAATAATCAATAATATTTACATTTATGGTGTTTGATTGTATTAAACTCTGTTTTAGACCAAATGAAGTTATAGGACTATAATTACATTTGCTAATGCGACATCACATACTAAAAATCATTTATACCATTTCCAACACTTAAAAATAAATTGTGTAATTTTATCTAATACAAGACATTTTTTCTTTTCAGCATTTGTAAAATGGTTCTGCAGAAGAAATCATTTAAAAGAAAAGTTTATGACAGATGACTCCAGATGCATTGTTTCTATTTAGCTTTACTAAGAACAACTAGATTACAAGTATAAAACATTCCACTCTGGCTAACCTTTACCCCTTCTCTCTAGGGATAAGGGGGAAATTAATTGTGCTCATGCACACCACAGCAAATAAGATTGAAATCTGACAAAGTAAATAGCGTAAAAGAGAAGAACGGACAAAGGTGAAAAAATATCTTAACTGTCAATTGAAACATTTATATCCGAAAGAGATCAAGACCATATAAATATACTAATTGATTCTATAGTTACCCTGGATTAACTTCCAACCAGGTCTCCAGCTGACTAGCTAATGGTGCTTCATCTCCTCGTAAAACTTTACCAGTAGCTGTTTCTATAACATGGATTCGCATGTCACTCATATTGGAATTTTCATCATTATTCTACAAATATAAATACCGGTACATACACTGCAACTAAAGTAAACCTTGTATATGAAGACCATCCACACAGCATTTATACATGTAGATAGGTGGTATTTCTATCAAAGTTCTTTTTGGTGAAAATATGAAGCATACGAAACGTAAAACACTCTTAATGGACAGGTGGTCTTTATATTACATAGATGTGTATGCTATATATAGAAATTGCACTTATTTTAAAACATGCAACATGCAAGGAACTTTATATCTGTTGTTGTCTGTTTAGTTATACAACATACTACAAACCCTGCTGAAGATAGTTAGTTGTATCAATTATTATCACAATTTACACATACCTCTAATGCATCTGGTGCATCAGTCTTCTTCTTTTTCTTTTTCTTCTTCATTCTTCTTCTTCTTTCTGGTCTCTTCCTTGTGTTGTTGTACAAGCTGCATCAGATTTGATATATACTCATCTGTTTGATGTAGTAGGTACGCCAGACGTTTATCTTTCTTCTGATCAATCAACTTCCTGTAACCTTCTTCATCTTCAGCCTAGATATAGATAAGTTTACCATGCATTAAGTTATGAAACACACAAGAATTACTTTTTAATATTCACGCTTTTCTCTCAAATCACTGTCCAAACAATGATGACAAGAATAGTGAAAATATGAAAACTTATAAATACTGACAATGACAAAGGAAAAGTGACAAACATCTACATGGTCCTTTGAAAAGGTGGAATATCCTAATTCATGAATCTTTATTGAATGTTATCTTAAAAGATCTAGCTAAGTACACTTAACTAATACAAATTCTTATAGAATATTTTATAGTTTTAGCATTTTTTTTACCAGCATAACTCTCACGTTCTTTTATAATCAATATCTCATCTCTAGAGGCAAATGTACTTCTATCTTAGATTATGTTTGTACAAAATCATATTTACATGTATATATATTTTTATTGATCAAACTATCTTTGACCATCACAACATCTCTAAATGTCTAGGTTAAAATCATGCCCTAGGGTTCAAAATTCCCTGGGACATAGGTCCTGGACTTTCTGATTTTACATTGGGACTCTTGATACTTTACTGTTAAAGTGATGGACCTGCCATTTTTTTACCAGGATAATCCTACTTTTTCTACACGATATAAAATTGCACTTATTTCAATGTTGACATTGGACTTTCAAATTTACATATCATGCGATAATATCACAATATTTACGGATGAATATTGTCAAATGATGGGCTTGGTTTTCACTGGACTGCAATAAAGTCAAACATAATGAAAGAATAATAAGATATAAAATTGCAAATTTTATCAAAATTAATGAAGATTCATGGCAAAACCATGTGTTTAATCTGCTTAATCATGATCAATACACAAGTGATGCCATGATTTGAAAGAATTTTGTTGTAAGTAATAGGGTTCTACGATATCGTGATGTATGCTTTTTTCCACATATTGTCATCGGCAAATTCTCGGTGACGATAATCGCGATGATATATATAATAACATCTCTAGAATCCAGTATTCTACTCAATTCCATCTGTTAACTTACCATGAGTCTTCTCATACGCTCTTTCTCCAATCTTTCTTGTTCCTTCTTCTGTTCTCTTTCTGTGTTAGCATGGTGCATCATTATTGCTTTGTTTACCTTGCTGATTTTACCAGAGACATTACGATGGAATTCCTTGAAATCTTTAGCATGTTGTAACACTGCATTTAGATATTCCTTGAACAAACAATATTATCTTTTTTAATTTTTAAGTTAAAATATTCGTTTGATTTAAATCTATAAAATTATAAAATTTCTTTGCAAAAAAAAAAAAGCAAGAATTTACAGCCCCAAATAGTTAAAACTGACAAATATTTTTAAAAAAATCTTCTTACCAAGAAATTGTTTATTTCAAACAAAATTATTTTGTGATAATAAGATTTTCACTTAATTTATAATAGTTATGATAAGTTATAATAATTCATATATGGCAAACTTAGTTTACTGGAAGTAAAGTTTTCTTCAAGACAATGGATATCTGATATCAAAATTTCGCCCAGATAATTTTTATCCTTCAACTTTGATAATATGAAAATCCTATAAACTTCAAGCCTGATACACTCAAAGCTGTTATTTCTTTTTTTCCATATTTAAACACTCAAAGCTGTTATTTCTTTTTTTCCATATTTAAATGTTTAAGTTTTATTGAATTAATTACTACATTGTATTGTTTGTACCTGATGTTTTTGTCTTCGTTTTCTTTCCTGTTCTAGTTTCTGTTGTTTTTCTAATTTCTCTGTTACTCTAGCCTCCCTCAGCGATTGTCTCTTACTTCGTTTATATGCCTTTGTATTTAATGCTGTTTCTAGTGTTGTATCTTTTCTCATACTTGCAACAACCTCTTGTCTCAACTGAAAGCATTAAAGTTAAATCAGGGATTAAGATAAGACCATCATAGATGATGATGGGTGCTATTAGACTATATAGGTGCAACATATTTTCAAACAAAACAAATTGTTATACATTTAACTTTGTAAATTACTGTTTATATAAATCATTATAATAAAAAGTCCAGCATTTAAAATGTTGACAGATGTAACCAGCATCCCCAAAAATTGAAGGTAAAGCGGATTGTGCAATTTTGTCAGTTTATGACAAGTGAGAGTGACAATAATTGCAATTGTTTTTGTATTTAAATGTCCATTTGATTGCAGCTTTTCCAGCTTAGGTTTAGTCAAATATATAATACAGCATTACTGAAAAGTGTAGACTTTAAATATCGTGATCTTCTCTGTCATGTAACATTTATACATTAAGAAATTTTCATTTTTCAGAATGCAGTTTAACCTTTTACTGGGAGTTTATGTTAGTAGCTAACCAATGATCACAGAAATCAAGAACATTAAATATTTGTTATATAGTATGCCATCACATCACAATCAAACTAGACAAATAGATACATTATTGATTTTACCTGTCTTTGAAAGTTAAGCAGTCTTAAAGCTCTCATTTCAATCATAGCTTTAGTTTTTAAATCTTCAGGCATGTTCATGGGTAATTTCTGCAATTCTAATATTCTTGAAGAAATCCTGGCACACACTCTAGAATCAACAATAAAATGTATTACATTAAGTACAATTAAATCTTGTTATCTCAAACTCCATGGGGAAATGACAGTGTAATGTTTGAACTAATAGATTGAATGGAGTTTTACGCCCCAGTCAAGAATACATACATGTACATATACCCTAAACTACATGCATAGGTAAAACTGGTTTAGGACTGTCATATTTGCAATTAACATCAGATAGTAACTTTAAAAACATGTAACAAAATAAAATCAAATTATGCATTAATTACTGAATTCAAATATTTGACAAGGTAATCTGACATGGAATTGAAAACTTAAACAAAGATTAAAACAATATGCCAATCAATCTTTACGTTAAGGAGAACAGCTGTCAGAAGATCAGCTTAGCTTGCTTATATTGCTTCCATTAAAACACTCTAATATTGGATGTTGAGGCTCATACCACAGTAGGAAATAAACTCTGTCCCCTTTATACAAATGAGCTAAAAATGTTCCAACTGTATCAATATCATATGGTACCTGTTTTCTCTCTCATTGAGAATTTCAATCGGATCCAAGCCCTGAGGCTTAGCAACGGGTGCTATCCGACTTTTCTGTCCCATGGACATGACAGACTGACCAGGAAAAAAAAAAAGGAACCTGTTGTCCTTGCTGGGGCTGAATTGGTCTCTGACCAGGTTGTCCAGCTGGTGTTGCTGACTGATTTGGAGGCATCTGTCCACCAGGGTGGCTTCCTTGGCTTTGTTGTGGCATGTGAGGTTGTTGCTGTTGAGGTGGCATTCTTCCTGGTGTTTGCTGATGAGGTTCTGAATATTTACAAAATCATGTAAAAATACATGTATATGTAGTATCATTAGAATATCAAATACTTCTCTAAATGCCTAAACCAGATTATTATCTTTAAATTCTATAATTGTTATGCAACCATGGCATTTTAAAATTAAATATTCTAATATTCTTAACATTTTTTTTCTGCACTGACTGCTTTAAAACAAAGAGGATGATACCAGCATCTCTTTTAAGCATTCACAAAAATTATGTAATGTCACCAACAGGACTAAGAAATTCCACTATTTTATGCATAAAACTATCACATCCTGTTAAAAAAAGACACAATAAGACAGAAAGTTACAACAAGTATCATTTTTTTCTCTCCCTTTTTATTATTTAAGCAATGATTTCAAATTTTTGTTCATGTGTATGAAATTAATTCTTCAATGTGTAATATCCGAATTGTAATGCCACAGAGCATATTTAAATGTGATTTACCTTGTGTTCTAGGCATCTGATTGTATGCTCTTTGTTTCCCTTCTAATGCAATTCTGACAGCGTCAGGAATTGGCTGATTACGAGCCAGTAACTTGTATGCCATGATCTGTGCTCGTAATTGAGACAACTGTACTGGATTAAATGCTGTTGGTCTAGATCCTCCACCAGGCATCTGTCCACCCATTCCTGTCTGACCTGTGTAACAAGGTCACAATTATTGACTTTGTTATTTATTTAAGATGCTGCTTTACTGTTACATTTACATACTAGTATTCATATTACCAAGCTTGTTCAAATTCATATTTTGAGAAAATAAGAGCAACACATAAAACATTTTTATGATTAAAAAAATACTTAATATCTGTATACATAATGCACTACCAATAACTGATGACGGCATGCAACAAAAATATAATTAATAATGATTAAATGCTATTTCTAAATGTGTCAAAAATGATTTGATTTAGGAAAATCATACAATTACTTGAACAATAAGGAAAACTTTCATCAGAACCTTGAGGTTATGTTTTTGCATTTTTTGAATATAAATTAAGACTTAAAATTTTGAAGAAAGTTGATCTGACCCCTGAAAGTTAAGGATCCATTGCAAGCCCTGCATTAAAATGCTAATTTTTACTTTGTTAACAAGTTCTAGATAAAAATGTGATTATTTTACCTTTATGCTAACTAGGTTTCCACAAATTTAAAATAATTACGGTAGTAGCCAAATTTCCAAAATTTGTGAAAATATAGTCCTTTTTAAAGTATTTTTCCACAAATTTGCTAAAATAGGTTACTTTTTGAAAGAATTCCTCAGAAATTAGTAGCCAATGGCGATTTTGGCTACCAGGAATGGGAACATAGGCTAAATATCAAGCACTATTTTACCTTGTTGATTTTGATCGCCTTCCATCCTCTGTCCACCTGGACCCATCTGCTGTCCTGTACCTCTTGGCATGCTACCAGATGGTCCTGTCATTCCATGACCATTGGACCAGCAGATCCTCCCATACCATGTGAAGGCATGTTGGCCTGGGGCGTGTTCATTCCTTGACCTGGGATACCACCAGCTGATCCCATATTTGTAGTTTGTGCTGGCATATTCTGAGGATTCATACCATATCCACCCATATTAGGACCACCTCCCATATTTGATACAGGTGGTTGCCCTATGGGTGGAGCTCCAACATTGGCACCACTTTGCATACTTGGTGGTGCTGTCATATTTGGCCCTCCTAAAGCGGGATTGCCCATGCTTTGTCCTGCTCCTGGCATTCCACTTGAATTTTGCATTCCTTGTGATCCCATACCCTGAGGTGGAACTCCAGGCATGCCTTGCTGCATTCCACCCATTCTGTGTTGGCCAACATTCATACCTTGATTAGGCGGACCCGACATCCCCTGTGGCTGTCCACTATGCATGCCCTGGGGACCTCCTGGCATCCCAGACATACCCTGAGGACCACTCTGCATACCATGAGCTCCTCCCATTCCTTGTGATGGACTCGCTGACATTCTTTGGCCTTGTGGTCCTCCCATACTATGATGAGGTCCCTGCATACCTTGAGGATGCATTCCTCCTCCTCTTGCCCGATCTGCCATGGCCATTAATTGAGCATAACGGGGATCATCTTGCATCCCCTTTTCTTCCATCTGATTGATTGCCTGTAATGAACATGATACATTTATATTGAATAAATTACATGTATAATTAACTAAACCAGTATGCAAGTTTATATTTAAGAATACTTGATAGCACTCAGAATGCCTTAAGAAGAATTCCATAAACTTCAATTGTTACTATTACTATTAGTTGTTGTTGACCAGAACCACTAACCTTAGTTCAACTACCAACCCCTGATCTATCTTTGATTAACAACTTTCAGCAAAGGGAAAGATCTCAAATAAATCTGAAAACTGACAACCATATTATCTCATTTCGCATTTGTATTCTGCTGCTTATATCTTAGTTCAGCAATGACATCGGATAAGTAGAGTTCCATTGGATAAGAAGCTTTTTCATTAATTGTATTTTTGTTATTTACCCACCTTTAATTTACTGGTAATCAAATCCTTACAACAACTTAACCCTATTGTTTGACTGGTTGATTGTTGTCAATGCGTCTTTTGTCAATTTTTGAACAACAGTTTTTTTAGGGTGGCAGTTTGTAAAGCACTTTACTTTAGTCAACTGACAAATGATAAATTGGATTATCAGTAAGTATGTCTACCTGTATGTTTGAGCATTCTAAGGGGAACAACAATTTCAATGAAGTCCATCAATGTTTCTTGTAACTGACCTTATTAAAGTCCAACACCAACATTAGATCTGACAGTCAATGACTCAGTATAACTGGCTAACACTTCTAGAAAGGGGTGTAGATGATGAATCTTTTAAGAATAATTATCCAAAACTTTTGACATCACTGATTCAATCACAAGGTGGAGTTGCGTTGAATTGATTAATGGTGTTTAATGTCCCAGTCAAGAATATTTCACTTATATTGAGACATCACCTGGTATAGGTGAAGGTGTAGAAATTATGCAGGTGCGCTGCACTGATGGCATTATACAGCAGGGTTCTTTACCGCACCATGCCTAGTCCCATGACACAGGACCTTGTTTATTATAAGTTCCCATCCGAAAGAACTGTGACGGCGAGTGCTTGGCAAAAGAAAGTCATTACCCACTTTCTAGTCTTGGGTCAGACCTCATCTGGGTTTGAATCCACGACCTCCAACTTACTGAGCGAGCATAACCAACTGAGCTACCGCAGACAGTAGTTATCACAAGGACATCAGAAGAGTATAAAAATGTGACTACCCAGAAACACAGTCACATTGAGCAAGTTTAGTGGTTGAAAATTCTTACAAAGAACCTGTTTTCCATAAACAGTTGGTTGTGACTTTGTTGTTTCAATCACTACTGTAACAGTAACATTTATGTTTCTTTGATATTGGCTTGAATAAAATGTATATATATCATTCCACTTGATTGTATCAGAACAAAATGAAAAACTTAAAAGCATGCTAACAACAACATTCATACAAAAAAAAAATATTTTTAAAAACAAAAACATTATAATTTTGCAAAAGTACCATAAAAATTGAAACAAAATAATCATAAATAATGATTCATTTCAAAAGTGTACCTGATAGGCGGATATCAAGTATATTTAATTGGTAGTGTGCATTCTCATGTGGTACTATAATACATGTATCAGAAAAGTCCACTTCCATACCTAAGTTTCCACAAATTTAAAATAATTAGTAGCCAAATTTCCAAAATTTGTGAAAATATAGTCCTTTTCAAAGCATTTTTCCACAAATTTGCTAAAATAGGTTACTTTTTGAAAGAATTCCTCAGAAATTAGTAGCCAATGGTGATTTTGGCTACCAGGAATGGAAACATAGCCATACTTAATGCCACAGATAAACACTGAATTTGGCAATAAGCTTCCAGATTTAGTGTGTTACAATACAGCTTAGATACCTTGACCAGAAAAATTCTGGTAGTAAATGACTCATCTTTATAATATATTATAGTTACAATGACGTAATTATTTCATTACAGTAACCTTTTTAATCCTATAAATTACTCGTAATTAAATTACTAGAGAGCCACTTCTGCTCAACTTTCGAGTTGCCCTATCTATTTAACTTTTTAAGACAGTTTTAAATTACCGGTATCAGTGTTTTAATGTACACATCTATATTATATACCTTTTGAATCATCATACATTGTCCTGAGGTTGACCATGCTGAGGATAGGCTGGTCCAGGAGGTGGTGCTGTCATCATCCCAGTATCCTCCCCAGTAGCCATGATGGCTTATGGCTAAATGGGAGTTTTCTTACCCAATCAACTGTTGAATGAAAAATCTATAATTAAGGCCAAAGAAATAAAAAATATGTGTTTCCACTAATGCTCTTGAAAAAAACATGATTGGAAGGTATTTGTTTTTTATTATCCGGCAATTAATTTTCCTTTGAAAAATAATGGGCAAAGATGCCAAATTTAAGTGCTGGTCAAAATATTGTGATAAATTTTTTTTGGTAGGCATAAACATTTAGGGTAAGTCTGGTTAGTGGAAGCACAGATATTTTTAAGGCCCAATAAATAACATAGTTACCACAACAGAATCCATACAAAGTTTTCCTTGTGTATTTCAGATGCAGTTCATACAAAATTGTAATTTTAAAGAAACTTAAAATCATCTTTTGCTCATCAACGGTAAACTTAATTTTTATTTATTCTTAACAGCAAAAATCATCTTGTTGTAAACCTAAAATGTCTAATCTATAATTAAATCAATTTCAAAATTTTTTTAAAAATGATTACAAAATAATGTTTTGCATCGTGAATTAACAAATTTGTAGTGGAATTGAAATTAAAGAACAGTACAAAAATACCATGGATTATTTCTATTTCTGCTGACCCCTTTCTATTATACATAAAAAAATTAGTTAACAATCTTTTCCAGTATTTCGGTTGTTCCACTTGGAAATACTGGCAGCTTCAAGTTTATGACATTGCGATGTGTTAAACCTAGATATATTGTGCACCAAGCAAAAGTATTCCATGGAACAAAACCTTCCAAGTTTGACACCAAATTTATAACCATTTCCTGTGTAAAAAAGTGGTGAGCATGTTTAGATATTGTGGTTCTGAATTTTACACGGCTACTGTTGTAAATAAAACAAGCTAAACAACTTATTTTGATGAAACCGAAAGCAGAATATGCATGCTTAACTAAGAATTGATAACATGCAAAAATGAAACAAGAGACAACAACCAAATGAGGCAGAGATGCCAGCCACAGCCAGAGACCGGCAGACAAAGAATCTACCACTGAAATAGATCATAAACACCGTCCCTCTTTGACAAATCCATCCACTTTATCATATAGGTTATACATCGGATACACAGACGCCGCATTATACATACCGGTAGATTGTTGATTGTCGGTAAATTAAAGACTTTTCAATAATCCTGTACACTGCGTGTATTCGATAATAATCTTCCTTTTGCGCATGTGTTTCGCGCACCGACTCACTTTGTCCGTTTTATAGTCTATATCAGAAATGTTGGTGAACAGACGACTCAAGATTTAAACAAGTGGAATGATAACCTTTCTAAAATTAAAAAATAAACTTGAAATAGTTGAAAAGGTCAATTTATTCCAATTAAAATAGTTTCCATCTTTAGATTTCTTTAGATGCAGGAATTATTTTTCAAAAATACATTTTTTGAATTTTCTTATTTTTGTATTTGCTTTTCAGAAGTTTTTATCCATTTTAATTTATGGACTAAATTATATAAAACACAAGTTTTGTTGTCTTTCTTGATAAATAGATTAAATTTCGACTAATGCTAAATGTGAATTATCGTGTATTGGGTCATTATTTTAGAATGAACTTTAGAATACACTGGATAATCTCCCTTCCTGATTGACCAATAAAAACATTCGAAATTATGGCGTCCATAGAAGCGGGTGCTTTAACATTCAGTCGGCAATTTTAATCATAATATTTGCTGTGGATCTAGAATAGTTATTGCAATGTAAGATTTAACATGTGCTATAAGTTTTTAGTCAAATCCCACGATATTAATGGTAAACTGATATCATGTCTATGTTTCAGAATAAGAAATATTTGCAGAAAGTTGATGTCAGAAAAAACAGGCAGTAACATGCTATGGGAGGGGGAGGGGGGGGGGGGGTTAAATGTTATTGATTGTATTTATTTCAGTTAGAACACGCAGTCTTGTTTATATGTTTTAAATTGATTAATTGTTCGTAGAAAATAAATTAAAACCTTTATAGAATTTTTTTAATTAAAAAATAAATTGATGCAGCTGAATCAAGGATGACCAACACTGGCACCAGTGTTTTTCGGCTTGACACTCATAGGCATTGCTGTAAATTGAACACCTGTCTGACCATCCAGCTTCTACTCGTCATAGAACACACATATTTTCACCACATTCTTGATTCTAGCAATATAAAATAATTTTAAATCCCTTCTCTGGTTTTTCAAATATGATTGTTCTGTGTTTTGGAATAAATAAAATGTTAGCATAAAACAATTTAGAACAGATCATTTTCACAATATATGCACTTTAATTTTAAGATTAGATTTACTTCCTTTTTTCAGCTTTAAAAACTCACTGCCAGTAACTATTCAATTAGATTTTTTAAAATTTTGGGGTTATAACTCAAAAAAGCTCTTTTAAAAATATCCTCGTGTGTCCTAAGTTCGTGGTACTAACAGTTTGTGTCAAAAAATTAATGGGCAATCGTCAGCAAACAATGAATATTTGAGTCTTACTTCAAATTTCTTGTCACTTCACTTTCAAAATCGGAAATAACATCGGCTATTTTCGTTATATACCGGTAAACATCATTTGTAAACAATACCCTCGAGTTAGATGCTACATGTATTTTGAAGAATGTGTGGAAAGTTCGTGGGAGGTCTCCCGGATCACGTGATTTCACATGATCAATTTCTAAAAATCTGATTTTATCTAAAAGCAATATTTTAAGTGGTCTAGTTTAGATTAACAACAGAATTTGTTAAAAAATAACATCTGTATTAAGAAAAAACGATCATACACTTCCGGTATGACATGAGCAATACATTGACCTCGTTTTTACACCCGTTTTTACATCATAATATATAATGAAAAATGCATATATTTTACTGAAAATGGCATAAGTGTCACACGTTTTTGATTTCATTAAAAACTATATTTACCTGGTACTAAATGTTTCAAACCAGGATCGGATAAATAAGCCAGAGACTCCATTTGCAGACAACATAGCTTACATCTTGATTTATTTTACATGTGACGAAAAAATAATGAGATAGTTTAAGAATAATTTGGGAATAGTAAACTCTGTCTAAAAATTAAAATTTCCAATAGTTTTACATATTTTCATAATTTTCAAACATATTTTAAAATTTTTATAACAAAAATGGAAAGTTGAACACTTATGGCGCCTTTTTGACTTTGAACATGTGCAGTGATGTGCTTCCTATGATTGATATCCAGTATAAACAAAATACCACGAACTTGACGCTACCACAAAGTTAAAGCACATGAGGATACTGGTAAAACCAGATTCAACTAACCTGACTTTATATGTTTAGTTATCTTGACCTTACAAACCCTTTATATGATAAACTAGAACTCTAAAAACCAAATTGAAACATTTCTTTATGTGTACATTTTTAAAAAAATATAGTTAGTCTAGTTGGTCTCCAAGACAGACTTTCATTGTTGTTTTGTTTTTCTTTCAGAATCAGAAGTTCATAGATTGATTTATCAAAGATGTCATTTGTCAGAATTAGAAGACCACACTCAGCTGCTGGGTATCCAACAAAAAAGAAGAGACATCTTAAAAAACCAGTATGGGATGTGAGTCCTTTATATGAAATGCTATTTATTTATCTATCAAAAAAGTTTGGACTGAATTACTTACTTAAACTTATCCTCTTCACCCCCACTGGGACATAAGGCACCAACAAGTGTCATCCATTTGTCTCTGTCCTTTGCCATATGTTGAGCTTGCCGCAAAGTGTATAAGTGCTAAACTTAAACAATCAGTATAAGTATATTTTGTATGAAAAAAACATGATACTTGTAGTGTTAAATCACTTCAACATATTTCTTAATTTTCACAAAATTTCAAAATACTATAAAAACTGGTACCCTTTGTAGTACCACAGTTTGCACCATCAGAGGGAAAAAAGGGTGAAAAAATCATAACAGTAATACATGCACAGTACATCAGATCTCCACATTGACATATTGAAATAAATATAAATCTTTCTAAGATTAAAACAAATTTTTATTTATTTACACCATGTTTTAAAGCCAAATTTTGAAAGTCAAAAGACTTAGAATTAACATAATGTCATTATTATTATTATTATTATTATTATTTATACCAGCATATTTATGTTATATTTTAGGATACAATTCAAGATTTAACTCAGTTGAAAGCCACACCAGAAGAAATTGTAAGTTAAACATGTTTATTCACAAGTTTCAAAAATAGGATTTGAGAACTAAGTCACTGGGTATTCTTTTTATTGTCCTTAAATGTTAGTAATTATTGGCAAGTTAATGTTTAAACTTCCAAATTGTTATGGGCTCGTAAGGCGTTTTCGATCACCAGGTGTTTCCGATCACTTATGCAAATTCCGAATGGCGAGCATGCGCGGTCGAATTTTTTAGGCCGTACGATCTATTTATAACTACGGAAGCACGTTTTTTCCACCAGTGTAAACAAATAGTCAAAAGTACTTTCTAGGAAGGTAAAATAACTCACATTCTGTCCATGTTGATAAAAACCGCCATTTTTGTTATTCCCGTTTTTCTTGTATCACAATATGTCCAATTTATTTTGATCAAATCATTTTCATACAATCCAGTGTTGTCTGTTTACTATCTCTGAGCGTTTTAACAAATGTCAGTTCATGTGACGTCACCAGTTATAGTCTGTTTCAAGAAAACCGAGGCTGTAAAGTGGCACCACGTGTTATAGCATAATTGTTATATATGGGGAGCAAGATTATACAACACTTGGTTCTATAAATGCAATTCAACACCATAAAGTGATAACCGATACCTGCTCCATGGTTCACAACACATTCTCAACAGATTTTTGCAGTTAAAACTATTGATGTTGCATCAGTATACATGTATATATTTATATAATGTATATAGACATATGTCAATATAAGGTTTCTAATTGTTATGAAATCGATGGATGACACACAAATGGGTGAATGGTTTCTGGAATATTACTTAACTTAGGATTTACATGAGGTAAGATATAATGTTCATGTTTCATGTTAACAATGGCCCGTTTTGAGCCTCAAACACTTTTACTTTCTTGTGTAATACGTCACTACATCATGTGATCGGATTCACCTTTCCGCCATTTTGTTTACATAGAAATGAGGACCGGTAGGGATTTAGATAAAACATGCTGTGTAATGCTTTGATTGAACTTTTTGTCAGTATAAAAGCATCCATATTAATTAGTATTAACTACGCTGATGTACATTTGATTCAGTATTATTTAGCAAGCTAAACAATTATTCCAAAATCCACTAAGTGATCGAAATCCCCTAATTCCTCCATACAGCTACTGTTTTTGAAAGACTCAGCAAATTATCTGTGTTGATTAAATATAATGAACATCCAATGTATTGTAATCACTGGTCTCAATTTGTTTATCATTACCTATCTGCCTTCAAAGTAATTTTTCAATAAGCAATTGGTTTATGTACCTGAGCAGGTATGGACCACTGTGGTAGCTCAGTTGGTAGAGTGCTCGCACTGTAGGTGGGAGATTGCAGGTTCAAACCCAAACCGTGTCTAACCAAGACTTACAAGTGGGTAGTGACTGTAGCTCAGTTGGTAGAGTGCTCGCTCCGTAAGTGGAAGGTCGTGGGTTCGAACCCCGGCCGGGTCTGACCCAAGACTTGAAAGTGGGTAGTGACTGTTCTTTCGCCAAGCACTCAGCATTACAAAATGAAAGTCACGGTTCTTTCGGATGGGAACTTAAAATAAACGAGGTCCCGTGTCACGGTGGGCTTGGCACGCTAAAGAACCCTGCCGTATAATGCCATAAGCCCAACACACAGGCAAAATTTCTGCACATTCGCCTATAGCTGGCGACATCTCGATATAAGTGAAATATTCTTGACTGGGACGTTAAACACCATTACTCAACTCAACTCTTTCGGCAAGCACTTGGCTTTACAATATGAAAATCATGATTCTTTTAGATTGGAACTTAAAATAAACAAGGTCCAATGTCACAGAAGGCAAGGCATGATAAAAAAAACCCTGCGGTATAATGCCATCAGCCCAACGCACATGCAAAATATCTGCACTTTCGCCTATAGCTGGTGACTTCTCAATATACATGAAATATTCTTGACTGGAACATTGATCACCATTACTTGACTAACCTCTGAGCAGGTTTGGGGTATCACATGGTACACTGACTAACCTTATTTATACATTGTTAAAGCATCAGCCATGCTGAATGCTTTATAGCGATCGTTGGATTTTTTCGTATTTAGCGCCGCTCTCATTTCACCTTGACAGCCAATCAAATCCTTCGTTTCGACTGAAATTACGGGAATTTCCATATAGGGTATCCCAGGTATGTATAAACTCTAATCTGAGTGATTGGGTCTCCCGGAAAGTTACGAAAGCAATGTTTTCATCATGTACACATGTGCCGATCTGAAATGTATTCATACGCGTATTAGTCCGTTATTTGTTTTTGCTGGATATATATTTTAATTCTTCACTTTTGTATGATAATTTTAAGATAAAAACCATAAAATCCATTAAGTATACGCCCCTCGGAAAACCCAACAAAAATGACGATCTTGTCAGTTCGCGCCGACGTTCTTCTTTTTGACCTACAGTGGTGCTGTACATGTGGTTGTTTTACAGTCGCCGCCATATTGAATTTTTTTAATTTACGCAAAGTGACATCGATAAATAAACACAAAGTATGCTCATTAAACAGTTTTTAAGTTAAATAACTTTAAACATGGATCACATTTGATGATAAATTATATATATTTTATTAAAAATTGATTGTCCATAATATTTCGTGTATGGGATATCCCGACCTGGTTCATTAATATTCATCATAACGTCACGAGGATTTTCCCGCTTTCATTGGGTGGGTATGTCAGTTTGCCGGTAGCAAAATTATGCATAACAAAAAAGTAGAAATCAAAGATTATTCCCAAAAATGTGATACGAAACTGAAAGAAGAAGTTTATTTACAAGTTATTGGCTATGTTGATAAATCGTTTGTAATTTGTGAAGTTGTGTAGGATATCGATACCGTAGTTCGTATGCAAATTAGCCATGTGTTTGGGGGCATGCCTGCATTTGACACCCGATGCCCCTGCTCAAATGTATTCACATAGCGTAGTGACTCCTTTTTAGTCCAGTACACCCTTGCCCCTTTTAAAATGATCATGACACCCTGTCCTTTTCAGTTATCAGTTTAATATAAAAACGACATGCTTTATTCTCGAATCTCTGCTACATACTTCCGATCTTCCGCACACACTCCACGTCTCACCATATGTCTCCGAAGACAGACAATTTCATCATAAATGTTCATTTAAATACATTTTCCAGTTGTTTATTTTGAATCAACAAAATAAATCGCAAGAAAGAACAACTTGAAATCAAAATCTAAACAAAACTGAAAAAAAACGATGTTTTAAAATTTTCAGATAAAATTTATTTACCTTGTTACAAGTCCTTATTAGATCGTTTTTACAGTGGATATCCGATTAAAGTTGTTGTCAGTAGTTTAATCCATGGTTTTTACAACCCTCAATTTCTTTTCATGAGGCCATAGTACTTTATTTCGCATAAAATGTGGCCACTGGACATGCAGGAAAACAATATTGTACTTTCTTAAGTTCTTCCGATTTCTAGAGCACCGTTGGTGAAGTAGAACAGAAACTAAGGGCAGGGAAAATATGGTACCAATCTTGTGAACTCAACTCCTCTTACAGTTTTCAACCAAAAACCTTGAAACTTCACAGAATGTTTATATATATATTGAAGATGTGCACCTGACTTTATGGAAATATTTCAAGATTTTTTCCCCCATTTTTCCAGACTTTAAAACTTAGTCACTTTTTAGCAAGTATTTGAATGGGGGTACCTACTTTGTGAACTCAACTCCTCTTACAGTTTTAACCAAAAGCCTTGAAACTTCACAGAATGTTTATATATATATATTGAAGATGTGCACCTGACTTTATGGAAATATTTCAAGATTTTTCCCCATTTTTCCCGACTTTAAAACTTAGTCACTTTTTAGCAAGTATTTGAATGGGGGTACCTACTTTGTGAACTCAACTGCTCTTACAGTTTTCAACCAAAAGCCTTGAAACTTCACAGAATGTTTATATATATATTGAAGATGTGCACCTGACTTTATGGAAATATTTCAAGATTTTTTCTCCATTTTTACAGACTTTAAAACTTAGTCACTTTTTAGCAAGTATTAGAATGGGGGTACCTACTTTGTGAACTCAACTCCTCTTACAGTTTCTCTTAAATTCAAAGTAATTTTATTGTAACATTTTAGTTGTCTAAATAATAATCAATTAATTTTCAATTAATCGTATTCAGAAATATTTACCCCTTTTGTACACAATACTTGTCAACAAACTTTTTTGAAAGAGACAGTTGCCTGGACAACTTCTGTAATTGGGAGGTACAGATTATTAGCTTATTGTGTCAGGATGGTTTATACCAATTCAGGCTTTTGAAGCTCACTTGGACAATTTATATATATTCAACAATAATTTTAAATACATTTAAATTATTTCTAAAACAAAGGTTTTATTTTTATTTTTATTTTTTTTTTCAAATTAATTGAGAATTCAATGAATAAAATTAATGACGTTTTGTGATGATGGCACTATGTCGATGATGATGTGGCATGATGATCTGGTGAAGATGATGACAATAATAATGATGATGATGACATTCAGTTCTGCTGCTGCCGATGATGATGATGATGATGATGTCACCATGATGATGATGATATGACATGAGGAGATATAATGATGATGATGATGATGATGATGATGATGATGTGACATGAGATATGATGATGATGTCACCATGATGATGATGTGACACGAGGAGATATGATAATGATGTTGATGATGGTGATGACATGAGTTCTGTTGATGCGGATTATGATAATGATTATTGTGATGAAGAAGATGATAGTGATGGTGGTGATGAAAATAAGCTCTGCTGCTATGAATAATGATGGCGATGAATACGATGTGACTTGAGGAACTATGATGATGATTATGATGGTGACATGAGTTCTGTTGCTACCGATGATGATGATGGTGGCAATGATGACATTCAGTACTGCTGAGCACTGCCGATAGTATGATGATGATGATGATGATGATGATGATGATGGTGGTGGTGATGACATTCAGTTCTGCTGCTGTCGATGATGATAATAATTCACGATGATGATGATGATAACAAAGCCAATGTCTTCATGCTGATGATGTGACAAGATGATGATGATGATGATGACATTCAGTACTGCTGCTGCTGATAATGATGATGATTATGTGACACGAAGAGCTATGATGATGATGTGACCATATTAATGATGTAACATGAGGATTTCTGAAAATGATTAATATAATGGTGGTGGTGATTGTCATGGCTTGGGTTCTACTGCTGCTGCTAATGACGATGATGATGATATCTTCATGTTGATGATCAAAATGTGATATGAGGAGTGATAATGATGATGATGATGGTGATTACAGATCCAGTTTGGGTTTTCTTCCAGTCAACTGCGTTTAGTGGAGTTATGCCCCTTTCACTTTGTGAATTTTATCAAAATGATGGTTTCTCTGGACTTTTTTCAGTTACGCTTGAGATATTTCACTCAGATTTGGGGTCGGGTCTTTAGTAGCCTCTCTTGGTTTTTGAAAAATTGAAAATTTGTATTTATGCGAATTACTTAGTTTACTCAATTGATGAACATTCCGTGGCATGTCCATTTTGACCATTGTAACATATTTATATGTTAGAACCTAACAACTTGCATAAAAAGCAGACTTGTTGTTAGAAGCTTCCCGATCACAGTATCTATTATTTGCATGATTTTCATTTGTTACTGATTCATTAGACAAATCTTAGTTTCAAGTGCACATTTTTTTTTATCAAATTGCTCAGTTTAGCTGATGCTTCAGTACCTTCAGGACTTTGATTTTTATATTGTTCCTTTATAGGAAGATAGAAAGGAGAGACACAAATCAAAACATGCCGTAGGAGTAAAACTTAACAGCCAAAATAGAGGTAAATTTTGGACATATAATTAAGATTTATGGTATACCCTCAGTCATTGTGGTTTTTTTTTCTGAATATGCTACATTCATACATGTCTATAAAGGCCACCCAAGGGTACCAGTAAAAGTGGCCTTTATGGGCAGTGGTCTTTATATACAAGTTCAAATAATATGATTTAGAAAAATTAGGATACATTTCTACTGGCCTTTATAAGCAGGTGGCCTTTATAAGCAGGTGACCTTTATATAAAGGTGGCCTTGAAGGCAGATTGGACTGTATTGTGACTATGTTAAAATTCATTAAGAGCAGAATGAACTTATACCAGTGAGTTTAGACTTTCTGATATTGTTGATGTATAACGTAGGAATGATTACGGTAGTTATTGACATGTGAAGGGCCTCATCTAATAGAATACAACAAATATCCTAGTTTCTTTGTTAATGTTTACATAATGTATTGATGGTGAAAAAAAGAATTTCATTGATGGTGAAATAAGTGCTAATCAATAAGTGCTACATGTCTTTCTCTTTTAACAAAAAAATGTGTGTAATACTACTACTACTAAAACTGGCAATGATAATAATAATGTTAAACTGCCCCTCAATAACTTTGCTATTGCAAAACTATGTGTTTTTTTCATAAGCCATTTCTTTGATTTATCACTTAACCACTTAATAATGCCAAAATTTGTCAGAACAAATGGTGTGATTTACATATGTAATTTCACATGTTGTTTTATATATACAGGAGGAGGTAAAAACCTAAGTATAGCTAGTAATGATGCCAGACAGTTAGCTATAATGAAAGAAGTATTGTACAACCAGCAACAGGTACTGACACTAGTATAACTTACTTCTGTCTCATGTTGTTATTTAACCATTGAACTGTCTAGAAATGGCGTTTATAATGCTATAACTGCCATTGCCGTGCAACTCAAACTGAATAATGCATGTTAACATTATGATTAGTTTGCTTTGCACGGCAATGACAGTTATAGCATTATAAACGCCATTTCTAGACAGTTCAATGGTTATATTTACGTTTCCCATTTTTTTGAAAATCTTACTTTGGTATTTTAATCCAAAAAAACCCTTTAAAACACATCCCTGTAACAGAGTAATAAAATTGCCTTGTCTATCTGTCCATCCATCAGGAGCCTCTGGTCAATTGGTCTAAATCGTATACCGGTACATATGGATCACACTTCTCACTGCCTAGGTTCGCATCCCAATTGGGACAGGTCCTAGTGTGAAAAAGTTTGTCAGTTCACTTATTTACTTATATCTTTAGGTCCAAGCTTAAATGGGTAAGCTGTAGAGGGGTCTCTGTAAATTATTTAAAAACCATCTTTAATACAAAAGCTAGACAGTATTTAATTCTTGGGTGTGGATTCCATAAGGAGAAACTTTAGGAGGACCTTTACAAATTTTATTTTTACAACTTTTAAATATTGTAAAGAAAGGGAAATGTCCTTTAGGTGAGCTATGCGGAATGTCAGTGGTTTTTCTCTGGGTAGCGCTGTTTCCTTCACCATCCAAGAACTGACCATCTTGATCGGCATAAAACACCATTTCTCCATTCTACTTCTCTAGGTTAATGATAAGATTCATAGCCTTTTGTTTCTTTTTAAGTTTCAGAATGTTCTTGCCAAGTCAGACAAGATGATGTCTGTAGTAAATGATTTGTTTGGTGACGATCCTAAGGTAAGGATTTAAGAATCGGGCCTCAGTTTCACAATAGGGTTTGCCAATGTACCAAGTAATATCCCATAATGTTTCTGCTGAACAATTATTTTCATTGGAGATGAAACCGCTTCAGTTCACATTTTCCCATAAAAATGACATTACGCTGGGAAAATTTCATCATAATCGCTTTCCAAAACATTTGGCGCAATGTTAAGGGGTATTGATAACATGGAAGGCTGGCAAACTCTATTCTTCCTTTATTAAGATTTTCCTTAACTTAAATCGGGTAAATTTAAAATCTTAATAATTTTGTTAATTTTTAGAGATATCCAGGAATTTAAGGTGTCTTTTTGAAAATCACTTCAAGCTAAAATGTTATTTTTAGGTCTAAAACATTTTGCTAAAATTTAAGTTAAAGTACCGGTAGATCTCAGTTGAGAAATGATTGTGAAACTGGGGCCGGTACTACCAGTATATTAAAATTTGACATTTTCTTTTCTGTTTACATTCGTTTGTACAAAGTGTACATCAGCAGTCATTATATAAGTTTTTTGCTACTATGTTTTTTTTACAAGATGTACAAGCCAACTTGGCTATTATTATTTCATGTTCGTATCTTGTGATCTTGATTTCACATGTTGGAAAAAATGTTAAGCTAAGTCACATGAAAATTACTACCGGTAATTCTACAGTGTAGCATAGGTCTTAGGTCATAGGTGTGAATAGGCACAACACAAGAATGGGAAAACTGTTAGTACTTTTTTTACTTTATCAACAGTGGAAGATTAATTGTTCTCATGCATGACCTTTTTGAATACGACAATCCTTTAATGTTTTTTGACAAATTTTAATAATTTTATTTTCAAGTATTTTGAACAGTAGAGAATTATACATTTGGAAAATATGGAGAGTTCAAATATTTAGAGGTGTCTGAAGAAATAGAGATATATTTAGGAACTGATTTCTGATCATATGGTTCTTCCTGTTTTAATACCTGTTTTTACCGTATATTAATAAAATGCATACCGGTTTGTGTATACATATTGTATGACTAGTTCAGTAGTTGTATAATGTTGTATATTTTAGAGATATACAGGGATACCACACATTACAACTGCCCCTGGTGGAGAAGATGCAGAAAGGTAAATATTACAAACAAACAAAGATGTATAAGTAAAATACTTGTTATAATCACAGTGTCTGAAATTATTCTGAAATTCTAAACCAGAATGAATTTACAAAAGTTTCAATGTTTTCTATGAAAAAACATGTGAGAATTTGTAAAATCTTACATGTCCAAATAAAAATTTATAGGTCTCAGGGGTTGTATCAGAACATGCTACACTTCTAACCTTATTTTAACACATATAATGCCCTGTGCTGTGACTACAAATGTACTTTGTCACCATCATAACAGTTTTTCAGACTCTTGGGTGAAAAGTTTGTCAGTTTACTTGTATTATGTTAATGGTTTTCACCATGTACCCAGCTTTCCTCCACCCTTCCAGGACTGTCTCTCTGCAATATAAGTAAAAAATCTTGCTGGGACTTAAAACGCCATTACTCCAATACACTCGGACTTAAAATGCCATTACTCCAATACACTCACATGCAGACTTAAAATGCCATTACTCCAATACATTCACATGATAAGTTATATCCTTATGAAACCTCATTTGGTACTTGCTTTGAAGTAACAAATATTTATTTACACAGAAATGAAGAAATTTTCTATAATTTAACAATAAAATGATAGATTCTTGATGAAATCTCACATTATATTTGATATTTATTGTAGATCTGGAGACATCGTGGCACCACTTCCTGACATACAGACAAGAATAGAAGCATTAAGTGAGTCTGTAATGGATGGCTCAGCATTAAATGACTTTGGTGAAACTGATAGTGGTAAGTAAGTTTAACATGTATGCTAAATATGTGTTGAAAGTTAACATCCAGTATATGATAAGAGCCCTACTTTGCCTCAAAAATGAACAAAATCAAACTTCAGTAATTAAAACAGGGACAAAAATTTGTCATAACATTTTCCCTTTTTCATTTTTGCCAGATGCAGTTCTTATCATGTGACCTTTTTCATTCCTGAAACAATGACCCAGACCTTGACCTTTGTCCTACTTACATATTTGGCTGCTGGGTCCATATATATCACATTATGTACACATCTTGTTTATGTTTGTATTGACAGATGAAGAGTCACCGGAACCTCTTGTTTATGAGCCTAAATTTAACATGGCAAGATTTCAACAATTTCTACAAGCAGAAGAGAAGAATCAGTCAATGAGTACCATAAGTGGCCAGGCTCAGCTTAGTCAGTTAGACCAGGGTCCAATACAGAGTACACAGATACATAACACATATACCACACAAGGTAAGGAACGGGCTTAGATGAATTTTTTTCAAACTGCTTTCAAGACTAAAGTTACATATTTTCTTTTCAAAACAGCTATTGAGGCTTTTAAATGGCATCATCATACAGCTTAAACCCATGCAAACTGAAAGCAGAGTTACTTTTCTAAATAGAGCAACTATGTCCATAAATATGCCTGAGTAAAAATAATCTAAAACATTAATTTTTGGGGACACCAGAGGCACTATTGTAATCAATTATTTTATCTGGGTGAAAACGTGTCCAGGAGGATATAATTTCATAATAAATTCTATCTGACGGATATGAATATCATGATGACTTATTCTGTAAAATAAAATCAATGGATAATATTTACCTATAAAATATTATTTATGGAACAATTCTAACAAGAAAATATTATCCTAAGTAAGTATTTCTTTGGGGATAAAATAAACATTACACTGTACGATACCTACTCCTTTCATCCCAGGTTCCATGCATCATATATGCTCATTTTCATATTATTTCATCTCTTATAGGTTCAGAAAACAATACATTTGAGACACCCAAGAAAGATGGTGATGAATCAATATCAATTCTACGAACACCAAGATCTGCCATTAATGACACAAAGAAAGTGAAGAAATCCAAGAGACGAGTTGTACAGACTCAACCTGAACAACAGAAACCGTCCAACTTAAATCTGACTGATCTTAGAAAGGTAACATATTATTATGGCTGTGTGAGAAGAGGGGGGCTCAGTGGCCGAGTGGTTAAAGCGAGCACTTACGAATCACACCGCCTCTCACCAGCTATGTTCAAACCAGGCTCAGGTTAGATCCTAGTGTGAGAAAGTTTATCAGTGCGTTTGTCGGTGGTTTTCTCTGGGCACTCAGGTTTCCTCCACTGTTACCAGAACTGGCCCAGGCACAACCATTCCTTAGCTAAGATTTTCCTTATCTTAAATTTAGCAAATTTTGATATTCTCTTTTTGGAACTATTGATGAATATTTTTGTCAAAACCAAATGGAAATGTTTTAACCTTGAAGTCATCTTAAAAATAACACCTTAAATTCTTGAATATCTTGAAAACTAACAAAATTATGAAGATTTGAAGTTTTGCAAGATTTAAGTTAAGGAAAATCTTAGCAAAGGAATGATTGTGAAACCGGGGCCGGACCACATCTATATATTTGAAAGAATCTTAACTGGGGTGTAAAACATCATAACTCCACTCCACACTCTGTGAGAAGAGATGATCCTTTCAGACAAAGTGGTCTAGGGTGCTGGCTTGCATAATCATGCTACCTCTTACAGTGTCATGCCCAGGTATTAATCCCACTTACACAGACCCTAGTATGAGAAAGTTTCTCAGCTAACTTGTTGGGGTTTGTAATTTCATCAAGTTTTCTCCACCATTCCAGAACTGGCTAGTTTGATCTGAAATATCATTCTACCCTATTTTCTGTTGAAATGTGTTAAATTCAATATTTATGAATAATTCCTTGTTTTTACTATTTTACTTTTCTTGTCTGTGTTTGTCAACTGTAACAACCATGGATGGGTTACTCTTTTTTTAGCTCACCTGGCCAAAGGCCATGTGAGCTTTTGCCATCACTTGGCGTCCGTCGTCGTCTGGCGTCCGTCGTCCGTCTGTAAACTTTTCACATTTTGACTATCTCCTCTGACACCACTAGAGCAATTTTAACCAAACTTTACAGGAATGATGTATGGAAGGTCCTTTACTTAGATTGCCAAAATTTTTTTGATCTGCCAAAAAACATGGCTGCCAGCGCAGAAGATAGTTTAACATTGGACCCTATGGGAAAAATGCATTTTAGACTATTTCCTCAGAAATGACTGAAGCAAATTTAACCAAACTTTACAGGAATGGTGTAAGGAAGGTAGTTTAACATTGGACCCTATGGTAAAAGCATATATATGCTATCTCCTCTGAAGCTAGTGAAGCAAATTGAACCAAACTTTACAGGAATGATGTATAGAAGGTCCTTTACATAGATTGCCAAAATTTTTCTGATCCGCCAAAAAACATGGCCGCCAGGGCAGAAGATAGTTTAAGATTGGACCCTATGGGAAAAACAAATTTTTGGCTATCTCCTCTGAAGCTAGTGAAGCAAAATGAACCAAACTTTACAGGAATGATGTATAGAAGGTCCTTTACATAGATTGCCAAAATTTTTCTGATCGGCAAAAAACATGGCCGCCAGTGCAGAAGATAGTTTAACATTGGACCCTATGGGAAAAGCATATATATGCTATCTCCTCTGAAGCTAGTGAAGCAAATTGAACCAAATTTTATAGGAATGATGTATAGAAGGTCCTTTACATAGATTGCCAAAATTTTTCTGATTGGCCAAAAAACATGGCTGCCAGTGCAAAAGATAGTTAAACATTGGACCCTATGGGAAAAACACATTTTTGACTATGTCCTCAGAAATGATTGAAGCAAATTTAACAAAACTTCACAGGAATGATGTATAGAAGGTCCTTTACTTAGATTGCCAAAATTTTTCTGATCCACCAAAAAACATGGCCGCCAGCGCAGAAGATAGTTTAACATTGGATCCTATGGGAAAAACATATATATGCTATCTCCTCTGAAGCTAGTGAAGCAAATTGAACCAAACTTTACAGGAATGATGTATAGAAGGTCCTTTACATAGATTGCCAAAATTTTTCTGATCTGCCAAAAAAACATGGCCGCCAGGGCAGAAGATAGTTTAACAATGAACCCTATGGGAAAAACACATTTTTGACTATGTCCTCAGAAATGACTGAAGCAAATTTAACAAAACATCACAGGAATGATGTATAGAAGGTCCTTTACATAGATTGCCAAAATTTTTCTGATCTGCCAATAAACATGGCTGCCAGCGCAGAAGATAGTTAAACATTGGACCCTATGGGAAAAACGCATTTTTGACTATGTCCTTAGAAATGACTGAAGCAAATTGAACCAAACTTTACAGGAATGATGTATAGAAGGTCCTTTACATAGATTGCCAAAATTTTTCTGATCTGCCAAAAAACATGGCTGCCAGCGGAGAACATAGTTTCACATTGGACCCTATGGGAAAAGCATATATATGCTAACTCCTCTGAAGCTAGTGAAGCAAATTGAACCAAACTTTACAGGAATGATGTATAGAAGGTCCTTTACATAGATTGCCAAAATTTTTTTTATCTGCCAAAAACATGGCTGCCAGCGCAAAAGATAGTTTAACATTGGACCCTATGGGAAAAACGCATTTTTGACTATGTCCTCAGAAATGACTGAAGCAAATTGAACTAAACTTTACAGGAATGATGTATAGAAGGTCCTTTACATAGATTGCCAAAATTTTTCTGATCTGCCATAAAACATGGCTGCCAGCGGAGAACAATGTTTCACATTGGACCCTATGGGAAGAGCAAGTAAGAGATGTGATTTTAATCAGATTGAAAAAACTGAATGGTACATATAGTTCTACAGTGATTTCCTTAGCCATTCTGTCTGATATAAACAGTGCATTTGTTCATCACTGGAATACAAATTTGCTTTAAAAGCATTTTAGTCAGGTGAGCGATACAGGCTCAGCCACACTGAGCCTCTGGTTTTAACTCTAGTAGTGTCTTGTTTGGAACTCTACTCTTCTTTTGGGGCTCAGTGGCCAAGTGGTCTAAATGGCAGGCTTACATATCATAGTGCCTTACGTTTTAGGTTCAAATCCCACCATCCCAGAACTGACTGTCTCAATATTAGTGAATGTATCTGGTGTTTAAACAACATTAATGACTCCATTCCACTCTACTAGTGTCTAAATGAAAGCTTGCCTATATACAATAAAGTCATGCCCCTGGTACAAGCATGAAATTATGTGTTAATGCCCAGCACGAAAAAATTTGATGGACTAAATGTGTTTACAAACCACACTGTTCTTCTAATAGCTCTTCATTTGAACTAGCAACATTGCATGCATTAATTTAGAAATTACTCAGCCCAGGGCTCAAAGTTGGGACTTAAATAAATGCCATGGCAACTTAAATTATAATTTTGCGATCAAGTCTTTGATATAAGTTGCCAATTTGGCTACTGAAATTTCTGTCATTAAAATCCAAATTTTGACTGTTCCTGGTTAAAACAGTTGCAGCTTTTAGCAAATAAAATTTTTGATTGGCATCTGGAAATTTTTGATAAGGATCCACATTGGCTCTAGATTAAAACACTCACTCTGAGCCCTGCAGTGTTATATGATAATGTCATGGCGATTTATTATATCTATTTTTTAGGTACTAGAACATTTGGAAGATGAGATTGCCGATTATGAGAGACAAACTGGAAGAAGAGCTCCAGCAGAGAGACAGAGACAAGAGACATTCTCTGGCTACACCTTGTCACTGGTCGACTCTGTAACAAAACTTACGAGATATCTCAAAGAGGTTAGTATAATGAGAGACAAACTGGAAGAAGAACTCCAGCAGAGAGACAGAAACAGGAGACTTTCATAAGTTATGCTTTGTCCCTAGTTGATTTTGTGTCAAAACTTACCAGAGGCATTTTCAACAACACTTCCATTTTTCCAAGGTGCTCACGTGAGCAATTTCAATTGAACAGTAGCTCTTTCAACTTTACAAGGATTAAGTATGTTAATATCTCAGAAAAATTTGCATTTCATTGTATGTCAAGAGTTATTACCCTTTGTTTATTTCACTGATATTTTTGTTAAATCTCTTGCAAGTTGATATTCCTTAAATTTTGTTGGATTGAAGCATGTTTCATACAGTTACATTTATTATACAACAGGTTTTGTATCGTTTGTGACATGGGGCCTCACTAGCCAAGTGGTCTAAGGCATGTACTTACGGAGCACAGTTACTTTCACTGCCTTGGTTTGAATCCTACTAGGGACAGGTCCTATTGTGAAAAAGATTCAATTTGCCCACCAGAAGTTGGTGGTTTCTCAGAGCACTCTGATTTTCTCCACCATCCCTGAACTAACCACCTTGCTATAAATAAAAAAGTCTTGACTTGGACGTCAATCTCTATTGTTCCACTCCACTCAATCCACTCGTGACACCTTGTATAAAGCTGACAACACAGTTAGATAACAGCTGGTGTCATGATTACAGATTCATATTGTTGTATTAAATCCTTGTTGTTTTGTGTTGTAGAGCGAGATGAGACTTCGAGCTGAGATGACAGTCAGAGAACAACTAACTCAAGACGTGTTCCAGCTTAGAGCTTTAATAGATGCTCTTACTTCAGTAGGTTACAATTTCAATTTTTCCAGAAAATGAATTTGAAATGTTTTAAGGGGTTGAAAATTCTTCAAGCCCGACGCCCGGGACTAGAAATTTGGCAAGCAGGACTTTGCAAAAAATCTACTGAAAAGCCCATCGGGCTTAAATACTCAGAAGACCAATGAATTTTATTTCTGACTGTCTTGAAAAAATCTTTAAAAACCATCTGTAGTCACGTTGCCCTGTTGTTTACATTCATTCTTGATCATTACAGTGCTTGTAAGAAATGTTAGTCATTAGGTAGGCAGTTCAAGCGTTCAATTGATAAAGAAAAATCTAGATAGTTATAGGGCTTGTAATTGCTTCAAATATTCATGTCCCATTATGTCGCTGTTGAATTTTAATTTACATCTAACAAGCAGACTGCATCGGGCTCCAGTGGTCAGATAAGAAAGTCACAAGACAATAAAGACACCAAATATGATAAGGACAAGCGTGTCCGATTGTTTCAACAGCCATGGATTGACAAATTTCCATGGATCATTTATGATGAGGATAATGCAGACATGTAGGCCTATTGTAAATACTGCCGAAAAAACCTCTAACTGCCGATAGAAATGATGCATATTGATTTGTGTCTTTCTTGATTTTGCCGTAAACTCTGGACCTGATAAAAAAAATTGGGGGCTTTTGATTTTCTGTATAAAAAAGTCCTGGGCTTTAACTCATCTGAAAAATTTTTCAACCCCTGTACAGTTTTGCCAATATGAATTCCTCCTGTTTTTTTTTTGCAATGTAACATCTATCTGCAGTACAGACCTGTCGAAAATTTAACACTAAGCTAACTGATCAGCACGGAATAGGCTCTCATTTCTGCTGCTACTTAGCTTGGCTTCTTTTGGACAGCTGCTATCTATCTCTCTACAGAATCTCAGACACTGGCTTCCCATATCTCTTTCACATGTCAGCCAAGATTCTACCCTCAGTGTTAACCTTTCAACAGGCACATCTGTATAGATTTCTCATATTTTTCAGTCCATCTTTGGATTTTCCAGGGGTTTTATTTATGATTGTATGATTGCTGATAGAAAAAGAATACTTCATCTGGAGAATGATAATGCTATGATTTATAAATATAATCAAACACACAGATCTACAAATCACAAACCCAAAAGCAAAGTAAAGTAAAAAATTTAAAAATGGCATATAGAGCTAAATATGTGTCCTTTCAACAGAGAACTGCAGAAGGGTAAGCACCTGCCATGTCTGTGATTGTAAATATAAATGTTTTATTGATTCTGTTCGCAATTAAATCTGTTAGTTAGTTTGTTGAAAAAGATATCAGTCACTTTATTACATTAAGATATAAGTAAATTAAGTGAAAAGATATTAGTAATCGAATTACATTTATTTTGTTTTAGGATATAATTCTGACACAAGAAGAGTATGGTAACCTTAAAACTGACTATGCAAAATATAAAGAACAAACTCAAGATGAACTGCTTAGAATAAAGGTAAGATCCAATGTGTACAGGAATCTTAGCTATCAAGCTAGATTATTGTATAATAGGAAAGGGAAAAATGCAGTGGCCAACAGGAAAGGGAAAAAAAGCAGTGACTGTTACCAAACTAGAAATAATAAACGGGACCTTACCAATACTAGCAGGATGGTCTACTGACTGAACTACCTGTCCACCTATTGAGCCTGGTCTGCCACATTCCTCCCTTCCCTTTTTTTCAATTCAACTAACTTGAATTGAAAGCACCTGATTCCCTCCTATAGGATCAACCTGTTTGTCAGCCACTTCCTAGGGTCGAACTAGTCCCCAAATGTAACAGCATGTAAATGTGGTCTTATAATATTGATGTGAAGAAAGTTCGTGAGAACCTGAAACATTTACTGAATGCCCCAAAATTTATTATTTTCGTGGTGGTTTTATTTTTGTGGGAATACACTGGAATGCAAATAAAACTACAACAAAATATAAGCATTATACAGCACATGTAGTTAAATCAGATGGAGCAAAGTAAACTATTGGTAAAAATGTCTAAAAGAAGTGCAGAAGAGGTTATGTCATATCCCCGACTAGAATATGTTAAAAACATTTTATATGGACTAATGCTGTCCAGCTTCACTGATCTTTTAGCTGATTTTAGTAATGGTTTATTGTATATGTATATTTGTAAGTACATGTATGGTATATCTATATTTCCTTCAGAGTTTATATGTCTTTGTTTTGAATTTGTCTGATATTTTTATTTTCAGTCTACCCTGTTGACAGCTGGTCTGTACCAACCAACAGATTCCACAGCTCAACCAAACCGTCCTGTACCAATCATTCCAGATACACACACAGGTAAATACCCTATGTATAACCATAACATTTCCAAAATGCAGTGAGGTATAATTTCCTACATAAAATGAATAGAGTGGAATAATGGTATTTTATGCCCAATCTAGATTTTTGACTTACATTGAGGCTATAAGTCCTTTTTGCACATGGATGGTCATATACATGTATGTTTTTACAAGGAAATATTTCAAGCACTCAAAAGTTTTTTTCAGTCATGCACATTTGCCTGATAATGAAACACATATAGATTTTCTTTACAATGTATGCAGTCTAAAAATTTTGTGCAAACTTAGCAGACAAGCATTAGTAAATGCTATCCCACTTTGTCATGATAACTGTGCAAACAAAATGGGGGCACATAAAGTAGTGTTTACTTAATTTTTTTCTGCCACTTTTCTCAAAATCTATTCAACAGATCATTATGAAACTTTACAAGAACAATTTTTGATGGGAATAGATGTGACATTGGCTATCCATATTTTTATCATGTACATAGCTGGAGATTTCCCAGTTGGGATTCTTTTTAAATGGCACCCTATTTCAGCTATAACTTGTTTTTATGTTAATTTACAGAAGACCTCTCCTCTCCTGAACCAAACATGGAGGAAATGTCCGCTATTCCTGATTACATGAAGACGAGTTCAGGCGCTGTGTTATTGTCACCACCAGTTAGAAAGACCAGGATTCAAAGAGAAAATGAAGCTAAAGCACCAACACAACAAAATATACCAAGTAAATTTTTTTTCATTTTAACACATTTTAAAAAAATTATTGATATACCATTCACACACTCATACATATTCAGAATACACACGTACATGTACAAACTCTTAAACCAATGTATGGTTATTTAAGAAATAAGGTAATTTTCCAATGTCTCTATGAAGTTGCAAAGTATAGTCCATGTCAAATACTTTATTGAAGCAAAGATATTGCAATTGTTAATATACATGTACCAAACACATCTACACCCCATATATATAGAACACACAAGACATACATATAACATAAATAAGTGATCACGTAATATATAATTTTTATATATACAGACGAATCAAACCTGTGATATCAAAAATAATACAGGACATCAACGGTATGAATACTCTGGAAAAATAGCTGTTTTTGCCCTTAAAATGGTTAATTAACTTCTTCAGCACATATATTCATATACACATATGTAATTTCTTTTTTTATGTAATGTCTGTAATAGAAAGAGATGGTATTAAATAACATTTACCAACAGAATGGAAACTCTTTAATTTAAAGCAAGGAATGTAAACTTGAATATTTTTTGTTATCCAGTTTCAGATCTTCATGTTACTAGACACATTTGTCATCTTCACTTCAGCAAGAGCACAAATTATCCACCCTCACCCACTCAACCACTTTGGTCCTTGACCACCTTCTCTGCTCTACCTCAGGCCAATCCATTCTCAGTTGAATACTGATTCGAAATTTCTTGCCAGAGTTTTCTGAATTGAAATAATCATTATACAATGTACCAATGTCAAGTCATTACATTTCAGTCACATGTATTGTACCACAGTATTTCAGTGCAATATTTTACCAATAGTTACTTATGTTCAAGGCACTATGAAGATTTATGGACTGGTTGAGGGGCAGGATATGGACTGTTACTTTGATAAAGACTGAGCCTCAGACAAGGGCCATATCAAAGTGACAGTCCATATCCTGGCCCAAGGACTGTCCATAAGTCTTCATAGTGTCCTGTACATAAGTAACTATAGCTTTCATTTCATTGAATCAAACCCAATCATGACCATGGGGCATTTTGTTAATGGGACATAACTCTGTGTTTTGCCCGCTCTGTCCAACATCAGGTTGTGTTTTGCCTGTTCCGTCCATAAACGCCAGTAGTTTGTACCATGTGATCACTCATTACCCAATGGAATTCACTGTTACAAAACTGATATGAAATATTTCTGTTTATTTCAGTGCGCCAGACATCATTGGTTAACCTCAATACACAAGATAATACACATGTGAGTGGAATAAATCACCAAGAGGAGTCACATTTCCAGAGTTTCCAGAATAAGATGTCATACAATCAGCCTACAAGGTTACCTCAGTACGATGGAAATTCTCTACCATTCAGAAATACTGGACAGATGTTAGGTCAAGGTCAGATTGGAGCCCTGGGAAATGTTCAGGGTCATCAAATTCCCCAGAACATGCAACCTGGTCAACAGTGGAGTCATCAAGTCACACATCAGCCAAATCAGATTCCTCAAACTTCTGTAAGATCACAGATACCCCCACCTGCTGCGGCTAAAGTCAATGTACCACGACCTAGTCCACTGGTCCAAAGCAACGTGGGCGTGTCCATACAAGATAATGTTGATTCATCATCTCTCAAGACTGCTGTGCCAAATTCTGGTTTGCAGCAGCAGAGTAATAAGGATGTGTTAGCTTCACAAATAGCCGAGTTAAATAAACAGCACGAGGAGGCACAAAAAAGACTAGAAAACTTATTAAAAGAACACCATCAATCTAATAATAACAGTGATGTTAGTGATGACAAGGAAAATCTACCAGGTCATATGTATCAGTCACCTCCTTCACATCAACAGGTATGTTCCTTTATAATACCCCACTCACAAACTAATTTGATGGTGGTATATAGGAATCACTATGTCTTACTGTCAGTCCGTCTGTCTGTCCATGTAAAATCATGTCTGGGCCATATCTCATGATTGTTTTGGACCCTCTAATTTTACATTTGGACCCTTGATATTTAAATGGTAAAAGTCCAATGGACCTGCCATTTTTACCAGTATAATTCTACCTTTTCTTTATGATTACAAAATAACACATGGACCTTTTAATGATGGTATTTAACTTTTGTGGGAGCTGCCAAAAATGAAAACAAAAGATCCTGTACCTTCCATTTCAAAAAAATAATTTTGAACCCCTGATTTGTATCAGTTTTGATTGAAATAAATTACATTTGGTCTTGTCCAATGAAATTACCACCTTGGTATTACTCGTCGTCATTGGACATAATAGATTCATGTGTGTCATTTAATGTTTTGGTCTTTTTTTCTTGATTAAAAACAAATATTGATGAATACTGAATTTAGTGTTCTTGTAAATCTGGAAATCTTATTACCGGTACATGTACATTCATTCTATCTTCGAGAATTACACATGTACGCGGCATCAATTTAAATTAATTCTAATTGAAACAAATCAATACTAGAGTCATCACTTAATTGACACTTATTTATCATAATCTGGATTTCTATTTACAGAAAGGTTTACCAGAATATCCAGTTTCACCGCCCATATCACCTATATCACAGCAATCAGATCCATATCTGAGTCTTCAATCTCTACAGGTAAGATATGCATACTGTGAAATCATTAATTTTTGTGGTTTCCCAAAATGTTGTTCATTCCTAAACAACCATGAATATAACATTGTATTTTTGCTTACAACCATGAATATAACATTGTATTTTTGCTTACAACCATGAATATAACATTGTATTTTTGCTTACAACCATGAATATTTAACCATTAAACTGTCTAGAAATGGCATTTATAGTGCTATAACTTCCATTGCCGTGCAAAGCCAATCTATGACTAGTTTGCTTTGCATGGCAATGGAAGTTAATAGCACTATAAACGCCATTTCTAGACAGTTCAATGGTTATATTTACATTTTGCATTTTTTGAAAACCTTATTTTTGTTTTTGAATCCTGAAATAAATTTAAAACACTGTCTTGTATGACATGCCATTCCAATTCCTGGAACAGCCTATCAATGACGTCACGAGCATAGTTGTCAGCAAGAAATGAGTGACGTCACATTAGCAAATGTAATTATAGTCCTATAACTTCATTTGGTCTAAAACACAGTTTAATACAATCAAACACCATAAATGTAAATATAACATTGTATTTTTGCTTACAACCATGAATAAACATTGTATTTTTGCTTACAACCATGAATATAACATTGTATTTTTGCTTACAACCATGAATATAACATTGTATTTTTGCTTACAACCATGAATATAACATTGTATTTTTGCTTACAACCATGAAAATTGGACAACACAAAAAAAAAAATAAATAAATAAATAAATAAATAAATAAATAATAATAATTATAGTAATGATTTCATAGTAAATTTGGCTGGTGTTTGTTTATCTTGTTCTTGTTGAACAATCTCATAAAAATTTACACAAGTGACCCAATAATCCAAGAGTATGGCATCACCTTATAAATATTAATTTTAGTATTTACAAATTTTTAGCACAATTATTATTTAGGTGAATTCATGTGGATTTGAATTAGCATAAATCTTGTATGTCACTATGCACACTATAATCATATTTAATTGACAGTGGATTTAAATTAGCACTGCTGTATCATCACAATAACCTCTAAAATTAGTATGCCCCCAAAATAAATGTTTATACAGTACTTTTATAAACTGATATAATTTATTGTTGTTTATGCTACATAAAATGGAGTTTCCCAGAGTACCATTAGATCAATACCCCTTAACGTTTATTTGGAAAGTTTCACAAAATGTTAACATCGCAAATTCCCTGAATAATTTTTTTACGGGAAAACATCATTTTATCCAGTTCCATATCTATTGGAAATAAATGTTCCACAGAAATCTTTTTGGGGTATTGCATGGTACAGTGGTGAACCACATTAACTGTCTATTTATTTTTCTCATCTGATTACTTTTATTTACATGTATAGTAAAACCTCGTTATAATGCCCCTAGATAACTTTGCCACCTCACTTATCGCCACACTATTTTGAAGTCCCAAAATCCTTTTTGTTTATGTTTTTCTTTATCTGCCTCCCCCAATTTATCGCCAAACCCCTTTATAATGCCAATATTTGACTGAACAAATAGTGGCGATAAATCGAGGTTTTACTGTATTTCTTTACTGATTGTTCTCAACTGTTATTTCTGTGTGTTTCAGAATGCAAACATTCCAACCACAAGGGGGATAACTGTGTCCTTACCAAGAGCAGAATTAGAACTATCAGCAGGAAGCAGTCCTTCTCCCAGACATTAATAATAGTGTATAGATCTCATATATATTTACAACAGAGATATTACTATAGAGGCTGTATATGATTGGTTAACATATTTCAACTGTGATTTTAATTTTCAGAGGAAATTAAAGAAACTAATTTCATATTAATCTCTTTGTTTGATCGGTTATAATGTTACATGACCTAATGCTTGATCAAGACTGTGATCAAATGAGATACAACTTGAATATTCAACTTGTCGAAGGTTTGGAATCCATGAACAAAAAAATCATCCCTTCTATGGTTTTCTGATAAATGGAATAGTGTTGGATATGCAAATAAAAAGCTATTGAAGCCGATTCTTTAAATAACCTCATCTCAGAAAGTACTTGGAGGAATTGATCCATATTTGGTGTGAAAGGACTCTTAGGTGAAGTAGATCAAAGTTTGTTCATACCAATACAACCCAATATCTAAGATAGTTGCCATTATTTTAAATACCGGTAGTAGAAATTTTGGTTACTGGTTTATTTTTCAAGCAGTTTAGTTCAAACTTGGTACAAAGAAAGTGCACACAAACATGATAAAGCCTTCAGTGGGATTTTCCAAGATTTTTTCATTGGCTTGTTAATGGAGCAGAATATGCAAATAAAATATAAACCACCACCTCCTTTAAGCCAGGTGAGCATTACAGGCCCTCTTGATTAAGTTTTGTATTTATCATTTTATTGTTGATAGATACCAGTACTCTAGTTCATTACATTTATGTTTTACTGATAAATGTTCTAGAGAGATTCACAAGATTAATAGCAAAATTCATATTTGCTTTATAGGATTTCAAGGAGCTTGAAAACTAAGTTAGTAATCCTTAGGCCAAAGAGAAAATTGTGTTTCGGCTAAAACACTTACAAAAATTAGGGTCGATAGGTAGACAATTTTTTATTTATTTTTACTATGACCATACAAGTTTTTTTTATTTATTTTTACTATGACCATATGGGGCATGGATGCCAACTTTAACAGTGTTTGTATAAAAAAAAACCTTTAGGATAGACATAAAGATTGAGTGTCGGCAGAAACACACCTTTCCATTTTTATGGCCTTATCAACTTAAAGGATTGTTATATAAATGTACATCTGTTGATATATAGAACTAGTGCTATTCAAAAGTAAGTTCTTCATTAAATGCATGTGACAGTTCTATGTTATGTTTTTATACCCCCCGTTTAAAAAGTGGGGGGTATATAGTGATAGGGATGTCCGCCCGTCCTTCCGTTACACCTTAGGAAACCTATCTCTTATCCGCAACTTCTCCTAAACCCTCCAATGGATTTTCATGAAACTTTCACACAATCTTTGTGATATAATGTAGATGTGCACCTTTTATTTAAAAATTTGATCCGATGGATTTTTTTTATAGGGGGGGGGGGGGGGGTATTTTTTTTCTAGTTTAAACTGCAATAGTACCACTATATTGTAGTGTAAATTAGGAAATTTTCATATCAGTTAATTTTTGTGGGAATAGCCATTTCCATATATTTGTATACTTTTATTTTTGGATGATGGTTAGTGCAAATGCAAGTGAAATGTGGAAAGTTTTATTTTTGCTTCTTAACATTTTTGCACCTCATTAATCTAAAAAATTCATGCATAAATATCCCAGTTTAAAGTATGATTTTTTATGAATCTGCATCAAACATTGGAAAGTGTAAAATTTCAGTTACTGAATCATTATTAAACAGACAAAGACAAAAGGTTTTCAACATTTAATATTCTCATCTATTTATTTATCCAGTTTTCAGAGAAAATGCTACTATATATTCTGTCAAATGTCAGTTAGATTTTAAATATTTCTGTACATTTGTATTTATTTATTTATACCAGTGCTGGTAATTTGTAATATGATAAAATATAGAATGTATATATACAGACAGGTTTTGAGTTTTATTCTTTTTTAAATGTTTCTCCTGAATTCATTCTATGAAGAAATGTCATGGGCCCAGTTGTTCGAAGTTTGATTAATTTAATCAGTGATTAGTGAGAATTTAAAACACCAATAAAACTTAACTTATCATTATAATATTGAATCAACAGTTTTAAAACATTTTGTTTCAATTTGATGAAATTCTATTTACTTTTCATATTTAAAAAAATCACAAAATATTTGAAATAATGCAAAAACAAATTTTGACTAATCAATTGATTAAACTAATCAAGCTTCGAACAACTGGGTCATGGTGTTTATTCTTTCAAACAATGAAACCATTCTTTCATACTTTGTGAAAGAAGCCTTGATGGCCGAATGGTCTAAAGTGCTTGATTACAGTGTCTTTTACTGCCTGGGTTCAAATCCCACCAAGGACAGTTCATTGTGTGAGAATGTTTGTCTTGCTGAAACATGTGAAAGTGGGTGGTTTTCTCTGGGCACTCCAGTTTCCTACATCATTCCTGAACTGACCGCCTTAATATAAGTGAAAAAACTTGACTGGGGGCGTAAAACACCATTACTCCACTCCCTTTCTTAGTGACAATATGATTTCCTGCTTAATAATGTAACGAACAACTTTTAATTGACGGATCGCCGGCCACGCCCACAATGTTCCAAAAAAGGCCACCATCACGGTACCAAAGCAGCGTCAGGGCAACTAATGATGTACTAGTGTCAGTGACATCATTAAACGGTGCAATTTAGGCCGAGTTTCCATTCTTTTTGCGTGTAGTTCAAGCATGCCAGGCCTTTGTCGGAACATTGTGGGCGTGGTCAGTGATATGTCAATTATAATGTCTGATGGACTAGAACTATACAATTTTTTATTTAATAAAAAAAATATGAAATTTTTTGTGTGTGTCAAAGCCAACAGTAGTGTCCTGACTTAGCCTAGTGGTAAAGGCTGTGGGTTCAAACCCCATCTGTGAGTGTGACCACTACGGTAGCTCAATTGGTATAGTGCTTGGTTTGTGTGTGGGAGGTCGTGGATTGGAACCCTGGCCAGGGTCTGACCAAGATTTGAAAATAGGTAGTGACTGTTCTTTCACCAATCACTTGGGATTTAGAAATGAAAATCATAGGGTCCTTCGGAAGAGACCTTAAAAACGGATTCCCTGTGTCACGGTAGGTGGCACATTAAAGAACCATCCCTGCTCTAAGGGCACTGCAAAGGTAAAAATTTTTGACACTTCACCTATAGCTGGCAAGGTCTTGATATAAATGAAATATTCTTGACTGAGACATAAAACCGCATTCATACATTCAATCCATCTGTGAGTGGATTTTTCAGAGTTTATTTTTTTTATTTTATCTCTGGCCTAAACTAAGGTTGTGAAATGCTTAATTTATTTGGAGAATCTTTTGGAGTTTACTTGTATATCATGCCCACAGTGTAAGTGTCTATGCCCACAGATTTTTAAGAACTTGATGTGTTCAGATGACATCTGTCAAACAACAGTCTCTGCCTATTGCCATTTCTAGATTTTTCTGTAAAATGCGACATTTGGAACTAACCAAAATACAAGTATTCTTGACTAGGGCATAAAACACTGTTGCCTACAGTTTTTGTGTGCCTGAAAAAAAATATAGCATGGGAATTTTTACAAGTTACTGCAGTTGTTTCTGTATGAGAAATCTTAAAAGTTATGCTGTTGTAGAGCTCTCGTAATTAACACTGTAACACTTTCAATTCTCATGCATATGAAATTAAATATTGGGTCCAGTTTCACAATCATTTCTGAACTAAGATTTCCCTTAACTTTAATTTGGCAAATCTGAAACCAGTATTATTTTATGAATTGTTAAGATATGGAGGAATTTAAGCTGCCAATTTGAAAATTATCACTTCAAGTTAACATTTGTATTTAGTTTTGACAAAAATGTTTATTTGTAATTTCAACGGAGATTGCCAAAATTTGCTAAGTTTAAGTAAAGGAATGATTGTTAAAACTTGGCAAGGTATGTTCTTTCATCAAATCATAAAATCTAATATACTGTATAGAAAGAAAATGTCAGCAGACAGGCAGAGATGGAAGTCCTCGGTCAAGGCCTTATGTGCTTCCAGCACAAAGAGGACTAAGTAAGTAAGTATAGTAAAAAAGTTCATTTTAATTCATAAATATGTGAAAATATTACTTTCATCAGATAAATATAAATTTCATAAAAGTAAACAAAAGTCACAAATATCAACAATAGTACAAAAGTTAAATGGTTTTAAAGTCACCATAGATTTATCTCCCTTAACAAACAATAAATTAAAAATTTCAACTGGACGGATCTTGCACAAAATAATGGGTCCTTCTGTGAAATTCTCCATTGTTAATATAATGTCGCATACAATAACAGTTAAACTTTATCACTCATTGGAATGCATGAGTACCACAAAATGTCTCGATATCACAGCATTAAATATACGGTATATGATAAATTTTCCAATATTAAGAATCGTCATTAAATTAAAAAGACTATATGATTCTCTTGTCTAAGTTCAATGATTCCTTATAAACAGCTAACACAACCTTGTTGTAGTTTATGAATCATTTCCATTTATCTTAAAATAAAAATCTGACAAAACTTCCAAAGTTTTTGGTTGCTATTACTAAATTAGATGGAACCATATTCATCCTTTCAGAATTTTTATGGTTGATGTTTTCAACTTCTAAATTCTCTCAATTTATATCTTTTTGTTGTTTTTTAACTTGTTCATCCTAACTTTTTCTGTTTCTGTTATGTTTATGGTGTTATGTTGGTTTTTGTTCTTTCTTATTTAGTCTGTTTCAGGAATGTTTATGTTGGTTTTTGTTCTTCCTAATTGATTTAGTCTGTTTCAGGAATGTCGTCTTTTTCTTCTTCTTCATCTTTCTTCTCCTGTGTATCGTCATTCTGTAACTGACTGGCTAAGGATACTTTAATTATGTTACTAAGTGTTTCAACCTGTATAAGTAAAAATAGTAAACTTCGATATAACAAACACCTCTATATTAAAACAAGGCTGACTGGGTAGTTCTTAAGATTTCTGAATTTTCATTTATTCAAATTTAAGTTGAATGTTTTTATCACCTGCCTTTTGAAGAGAGAGGGGGGCATTAGAATTCAAGTTTCAATCCTTCCTTTCCTCTGTCCAAAATTTTTGTCTGCGCAAATTCTCCGAAACTATGAAGCACTATTTCATGAAACTTGGTGCAAAGCATTAACATTAATAGGAGAAGTGCATATTGTTAACCTGAGCTGGTTTGTTCATTTTCCTGGGAGTTATTGCCCTTTGAACATGAGTGCAATTCACTAAAAAAAATCTGCTGGCAGGGGATCCTTATTCACTGAAATTACTTGTAGTATTTAAGCGAGGGATGTTGTACGGTCAGTCCAATTATGGATGCTTGAATTTAAATTTTAGACATTAGTTTTAGCCCTTGTACTTCCAACCCAACATAGGGATTCAATTGACTCTTACACAAAAAGATGTCCTGTTTCAAGCTGGGTTTTTGGTATAAAATATAAGGCTGGCCCCAAGTTTCATAATTAAGCCTTAACTAAGATTTTCCTTAACTTAAATCTGGCAGATATCTTAATGATTACTGGTAATCAAATTAATAAATTTCATAACTTATGGCAGATCTAAAATTTAATAATTTGATTAACAGTAATCAATAAGATATTCAAGAATATGATAATCATTTTTGAGGATCACTTCTAGCTAATACCGGAAATAACAATATCTGTATTTAGTTAAAAAAAAAGTTTATTCACAATGTCAAAAGAGATCATCAAAACTTAATAAATTAAAGTTAAGGAAAAGGTTAGTAAAGGAATGGTTGTGAAACTGGAGCATGTTTAGTTAAATTTTTACCTGAGTAGGAGGCGGCAAACACCTGAGTTGATATACTGTCACTTGTCCTTCACTATCACCCACTAAAATACACTGGAAAAAATCATAATGAAAACTTTATGAATCAATAATTTATGTAAGTCAATCAAGGTTCCTGAAAACATTTCAACAACCAACTATATGAACCATTAATAGGGGTGGCAGAATTTACTGTAAACCAACTTTTTTTGCAGTTGCTTAGTGGTTGCCATGGTAACAAAAATTGGTCATTTCATGACATCTGTATTAACTTTCACGATATGAATAACTGAATTTTACCATGATAGTAACATTTACGGAAGATCATGAGGATTACAGTAATTTTCATGATTATTTTGCCCTGATGAAACATGTGAAAATTAATCGCACACCAATAAACTTGGTTTACAGTACTGGGTCACTGATATACTTATTTATGGACAACTGTTGATACTAACTACTGTATAATTTGACTGGAGGATTGGCATACTGACTGTGTGAGCTAGCACCTTAAAGTTACCCCGACTGCTCGCTAGTACAAGACAGACAATAAAACAACACTGTGCATCTCACTCATCCATGAATCTGTTCTTATTTAAATTCTTAGAGATTAATAAAACTTGCTCTTGATGAAAATAGCTGGAATTTGCTGGTGTGATATTAAGCAATATTTCAACAATGACTGTTGATAAAAGATTTCCATGTTTATAACACAAATGGTGTTGATGTGGACATAAAGAAATAAGCCATTTGGTCATATAAAAAACATCCTGTCCTCCACTCACCAGTCCTGTAATGATTTTATAATCTCCTTCAATCTTTATCATAGAAATTCTTGTATGAAACATGGAATGTAGACAAACACTTTACCAACTGAGATGTTTTACTTTTTTTCTCCAGAAGAAGTTTGGTAAAATTGAAAAGTTTGTACTACATGTACATGGTATATCCTGTGGTACTGTGTAAGAAGAAACATTTGTGTGGAAAAAATATTCACAATTTTCATAGTTACTCTTGTATCGAAATATATCTCCTCAGCTTAATTTCCTATGTCCCTTTGTACATTTTCCTAAAAGTCGGAACCATGAAAATTTCTTACTGCGAAACAGTTGAGAAGGTTGAAACCGCGAAAGTTTCCTACCCCAAATGTTTCTTCTTATACAGTGTATCATTCAAGAAAAAAATTATTTTTCCCGGTAAAAACCAGTTTTATACATAACAATTATTACCTCAGAATTCTTAGCAAATGTTACGGAAGTCTGTTTGGCACCTGAAGTTGGAGCATAATTTATAAGTGGATCTAATCTGTAAACAATACAAAAACATTGTTAGTGGATTTAAAACAAGAAACTCATGGGCCTTACTGCTTATCTGATAATTGGTATATCTTTCCAGAGAAGTCAAAAATAGTTATAAACGACATAAACCGGTACACACAATTACCATAAAAAAGTTGTGAATAAAAATAACTTACTTAATCTATCTAAGTATATGTACATATGAAATTTTTTCTTGAAATTTTCTACTTTTTGCAACACCAACAGGTTATTAGTATTGAGCAAATGGCGTTTTACTTCATCAGTTTTAAGGTCTCTTTTAAAGAATCATTTGACTTTCATCGCTAAATGGCTGAGGTAGCTTGGGTACCAGCTTTGCTTCACTATTTCAAGTCTTGGTTAGAAAAAAATCTTTGTTCCAATTTTTTGGTCCAAGCACTACTGATGAGGAACTGTATTCTTAAATGACCCTCTAGTGCTGTACCTCGACTTCCCACATACTTAGTGGGCACTTTGTTAACTGAGCTATGGTAGTGGTATGTTTATTGGGAAAAATTTCCAGTTATGTTAAAATACAGTATAAATTGTTCTCTACAGTTTACGTACGTGCTACTACTTAAATCCCAGACTTCTACAGCACCTTCATTAACACACGCAAAAAACTGTAGCTGATCGTGGTGACCAAGTAACGTCGTACACAGATTTCTGTAGACAGAAGAAAAACAATAAACACATTAAATCAAATAAAAACAAGGTATTGGTAGGTTGGAAAATAGAATCTAATAATTTTTACAGTATATTCTTACAAGACCGGGCTCTTGCTGGGCCATATTTGGAACCAATATTAGGCCCCATTCACAATTAATGTACTGATGGGACACCATTTTTATATGTTGAACAAGAGGAAAACAAAGCCATACAAGGACAGGAAATTAATCTCAATCGACAAATTTATTTAAATTTTGAGAAATAATTAGTAATACTGTAAAGGGGGAAATTTTTGCGTGGGTAAAATTTTCGCTTATTTCGCACTAAAGAAATTACCGCAAAAATTTTACCCACGCAAAAATGTCTACCATACACAGGTTAATATATCACATATATACAATATACACCCACTTATATTGGTAACGTAAAAATTACACCCACGCGAAATGCGAGATTTCAGAAATCGTGAAATTTTTCCCCGCGAAAATAATCCCTTTACAGTAATAATTGCATTTTTTACAAACACCAATCTAATTTTCATATTTAAAAAAAAATTGACTGTAAAAAGGGAAAATAAATAAAAATAAATTCCTATCAAAAATCTATGTCTTTTTGGGGGGGGAATTTATAACAATAATGGCAATTTTCATTTTCACAATTTGACTTTTGACCACTATTTTTCACTGAGTGAGTGAATTACAAGGGCGCTGGTTCTATTCTCAAAAGATTAAGAGACTGTCCTGTCAAATTTCTTATTAACTGAAATGGAAAATCTTATTACTTACAGTTGATGAGAAGAAATTGAGAACTGGTCTTGGTCGATCCTGATGCCATAACCTGATACTCCAATCAGCGCTACAACTTAGGAATATATCGTTATCAAAGGGAGACCATTCTGTCATGTAGACCGGACCCTAAAATGAAAATAATATATATGTAAATACCAAAAGTATATGTATATATCAATAATTTATTTACTCTGAAATACATATCATTTAATGATTTAATTGGCATCAATGATAAGTCATTTATTTTGAAATACATATAATTCAATGATCTAAAGTGCAACTAATTTTCATTTCCATGTAAAATTTGCACAAGATGAAAATAATATTCTCAAATACTGTGGTTTCTAACAGTTGTTTTTTGCTTTCATTTTTAGAATTTAATTTTAACTCATACACATCACACCAAAAATTTAAAAAGTTTTAAAAAATTTAATAAATTTCATAAAATTTATTTATCTAAACATTTCAAACCTTTCTATAAAGGCCACACAAGGGAACCAGTAAAAACAGACTTCATGGAGGTTGATGTTTGTATACAGGTTTAGATAACATGAATAAAAAGCATTAGGGATAAAAAAATTTATGACTTAAAAGCAGGTGGCCCTTATATACAGGTGGTCTTTAAGGCAGTGTTGACTATATTAACAATGTATTTCTTTGTTTATTTATTATTTTTTTAATTCTGAAAAAAAATACATGAAACACTTGTTTACAGTTAATACATGTGAGATGACTTACCGTATGTCCGTTGTAACTTTCTAAATATTGTTCATTGTAAGAACATGAACACTTGTGTATGTGACCTTCTTCTGTGCCAGCCAAATATCTGAAAATAATTAAATCAAATATAGGTTTTGTTAACAGGATTTTTATTTGACTCCATCCGCAGTAAAATCTGTGTTTTACCATCGGTGTTAACCCCTCCCATGCTAACTGGGCTACGATTATGTCTTGTATTCACAAAACATTATGATATATAATTCATCTTTGTTAACAAAAATTTATTTATTTTTAAATATTGAGACATTTATTCTGGTCCTGTTATGTATTTCAAAAAATAAAATAACAATGTGATAGGATTTTAGTGTTAAGTGATAAAACTATCTTTTTGGTATAACAATGATGTGTTTGTGTTAAACATAACAATGGCTAATTAAGGCTTAATTAATTGCCAGGTAGGCATTCACACTGGGCATGGTGTTTAACGAGGTTCACCTGCATAACAGGTAATACCCAATCACATTTGTACACAACAACCATTTCCATTGCATATGGAATGACATATACATATATTCCAGGAATTTGTAAATGCTCTGCACAAACACAAGAGAATATTGATCATGTTGTATGGTGGCAAACCCCATTCCCAAATACATTTTGAACTAAATGAACAATAAAGGCAAAAATTATAGAAAAATTCTGCTAATAAACCTATATGTATATATGTACGTACATGTTAGAATCTCTGTTATTAAAATCAAAACACAATCCACCAGCATGCCGTGAGATAAATGCTTCACCTTTCTTCTCCTTTTTACCTCCCATTCTAGTAGGAATTCTCTTAAGCTTCATTAAATCTATGAAAAAAATAACAGTTTTGAAATTAATTTAGTGGCTTACATGTATTTTTTACTTAATTATCTTTAGTTCCAAACAGCCTCTCACCATCTAAGTTTCAATTTACTCTAGTGTGAAAAATTGTGTTAATTTTCTTACTAAAGTTTGGTGTTTTGATATTTTTGGGGTAAGGGTTTACTCTGCTTTTCTCCACCATCCCTAACTTGAGCACCTAGATATAAGTAAAATATTGACATGGGCATACAAAACCATTACTCCACTCCTAAATTTAAAGTGAAACCCCTGCAGTCTGTGTGTTAATATTTAAAGAATCAACATCAAAATATCTATGTAATATCTGACAGAAAAATCTGCTTTCTAATTACATAACCACTACAGTAGCTTAGTTGGTAGAATGCTCACTTTGTATGTGAGAGGTCATAGGTTCAAACTTCTGTGGGGTCTGATCAAGACTTAAAAAATAGGAAGAGACTTTTCTTATTCCAAAGACATGGCATTCAGAAATGATAGTTACTTGGTCCTTTTGGAAGATGCCTTAAAATGGCATGCTAGAGAACTCTCCCTGCACATTGCCTTGAGCACACTGCAAATGTAAAAATTTTCGAACAAGATAAATAACTTACCATAACTTTCAAATCCTTTCCTAATTGACCACTGTGTAACTCTTCCATCTGTAGAGATAGAAACAAGTACTTCAGCTCGATCTTCGCCTGATCCTCGTTCCTTTTCTATCCATTTTATATGCCACACAGGAGCTGTGTGTTTTCCAGGTGATTGGCTGAAAATAGAAACAATTATATTGTTAATAATACCAGGCTGACCGATTAAATTTATTCATTTGTCCAGATCGGTACATTTTTAGTGTTCAAGGTTGCCATTTAGGTACTTTTTTATCGTTAAGTGTTTGATTTTGGTACAATCTTCATACAAAAATTCGGATTTTTTAGTACTTTTAATTAAAAAAACCTGTCAAAATGGGAAAAATCTGTCTAATTTGACCTTTTCATTTTATCCGTCCATTTATCTGTTTTAATGGTACAAATCCATCAAAAACGGATAAATCTGTTGCATTGGTCAGCTTGTAATACCGTAGTTACAAATACATGTACATGTATAATATACTAGTATATATACAGTAAAACATCAATTAAGTGCCATCATTTGTTCAGTAAAAATTTGGCATTATTATGGAGGAATAAATTGTGTTTTATGCCCCAGTTAAGTTTTTTTCACTAATAACGAGGCAACCATTTCAGGGATGATGGGAGAACAGGGGCACCTAGAGAAAAACAATGACCTTCCACAAGCCAACTGACAAACTTTATCACACTAGGATCTGTCCTGAGTGGAATTCAGACCTGGCATTATAAGAGACGGGAATAATTAGAGTAAACACTATATCCCCCCTTCCTTTGAGGGACATTATAAAAAGTGATCTACAGAATTCTACATAGATAAAACTTACTAGTTATCTACTATAGGTTCATCTATTGTGTTTTTAACATTATAAATAGCAACACCTCCATCGTACAAACCAACCTGAAAATAACCATTTTAATATAGACTATATTATGTAAATAAGAAACAAACATACTAATCCATGACTGAATCACAATCCAGAAGCAAAATAAAAACTTGAAACTGACAAGTTAGGTTAGACACTTGAACTTCCACCAGGAAAGTGAGGCCAGGTGCTCCGGAAGGGTAAGCATTTCCTGTTTAGGTAGCTACACCTGCCACATATGTAATCAAAATTGGATGAAGGTTACATGGAACTATGGTTTAAATATATCTAGGGCAATCCTAAACCTAGTAAACTTTCATTTTTGTGTCAATTCATGAGAAGCATGAACCAGAGAGATTGTGCGAGTGATTTGGATTTTACACCATAGCTGATGTCTACAAAATTAACTTAATGTGAAGTTGATCAGACAATTATAAAACAGAATTGTTGTCAAAATGAAATCTGTATACACATGTATTTTAAAAAAAAATAATTCTGGAATAATGTGCTTTTTACAAGAAATATCAATGCCAATGGAAATAATTGTTCTACATAATCACCATGCAGTATCACATGGTACAGCGATAAATACAATTCATGTCAAAGTCCAAATGAGACTATAAATTACTGTAAATACAGCAGACATGAAAATTAAACTCATGAATAGATGTCGAACTTGATTTACAATATATAGACAATTTATTTTTAAATTACAAAATGTTAAAAGATTCAAACATAAATCTATAATATTAATCTTAATCAAACTTACAGCTAAAAGATTCGGGTTGGCTCTAGAAAAGTCCAATGATGTAACACCTTCTTTGACTGTGTATACTCTTTCTGGATACTGCAATAAAAAAAAAAAAACAAATTTCATAATACCATTTTATTTTTACTTATAAAATACTTTTCTGTTGCACAGGTTTAAATCTTAATTAACATTAAATTTTAATGTTTAAAATTGTTTCATAATGTTAGGTGTGACATCTTACAATTATTACTGCTACATGTATTACTTTTGGAACAGGAAGTTGAAAAAATGCAGAGTATGGCCAGGGGTCAAACCCAAGACCTACCACACTTTAGGTGAGTACTCTACCAACTGAGCTAATCAGACTGCTATATTTCCTGTTATTTTTTAGTTATCCTCATGTGAAATTTCACTCAAAATTCCCTCAGATGGACTTTAAATGACTCAAATTTGCCAGTCCATTTTCAAGGACAACACTGGTCACAAAACTGTTACAGGAAGGTGTAAAATACAGGGTTGGACCAGGACCACTGCTACATGTATTGCTTTTGGAACAGAAAGTTGAAAAAATGTAGAGTATGGCCAGGGGTCAAACTCAAGACCTACCACACTTTAGGTGAGTGCTCAACCAATTGAGCTACCCAGACTGCTATACTACAAAGAATGGATTTAAAATAAGTGAAATAGAAAAGGTCCTGGTCTGTGGTCCCTACCCAAACAAAGGGGCCTCAGTGGCAGAGTGGTCTAAAGCAGGAAACTGAAGGAGTTTAATGTCTATATGTGGCCTGTTAGCCTAAGTGCATGACCTAGTGTGGTCTTAACTACAAGCTTTTGGATCACAGTAACTCTCACTGCCTAGGTTTGAATCCCACTTGGGACATATCCTACTGTGAGAAAGTTTGTCTGCTCGTTGCTCAAGGCCGGTGGTTTTCTCTTGGCACTCTGGTCGCCTCTACTGGCTACTTCCATAGAGAAAAAATTTGACTGGGCATAAAACTCCATTACTGGTACTCCACTCTACTTGCCAAAAACACACAAACACAAGATCTTACCTCTGGATTCTTCAGTGACCAACAACAGACAATCCCTGACCTTTGGTGTGCAAAATCAAACTGACCATATCCAATAGCAATAAGATCCTGAAATTGGAAATAGACAGTTTTCATTTTTTTTATGATTTATTTAAATTTTGGGATTAATCATAAATATTATAAAATATTTTATTCACTTTCCTAATACTTACTCATCAATAGATGCAGTTAAACTTTTTGTTCCTGATAAGAAAAAATTCTGTATATATCTCAAAACTATCCTATGAATTCATCTAAACTACTGGTAGGTTTTCACAAATTTAAAATAAATACTAGCGAAATTTCCAAATATTGTGAAAATATATTGTTAGCAATAAACATGATAAATGTGGTGACAAAGTTAATGAGGGGCATTAAAACGAGAAAAATGTTTCTTCTTTTATTATGAAAATACAGAAAAATACCTTAAAAGACCCACCAAAAACAATTACATCACCTAAAGTGTTAGACCATCAGTATATACTCACTGGATTAAGTTTATTCCATGACATACTGCTGACGTTTCTACCTTTGGTTAGAGTACAAGTATACGCCCATAATCTGTCAAATGTTGGACCCATATCTGCTACACTTATTTGTTGTGATGATACACTTGAACCTTCACGGTCAATATCTACAAGACACAAACAGACAATAATTAGGATAATCAAAACAATTTCCATCATCTTTAACCTGGCAAGGGTTTCACAATCAATCCTGGCCTGGGTTTTACAATCATTCCTGGCCAGGGTTTCACAATCAATCCTGGCCTGGGTTTCACAATCAATCCTGGCCTAGGTTTCACAATCAATCCTGGCCTGGGTTTCAAAATCTTTCCTGGTCACAGTTTCACAATTATTCCTGAACTAAGATTTTCTTTAACTTAAATCTGGCAAATTTTAAATTTTAATAATCTTGTTATTTTTTTAAATATTCATGAATTTAAAGTGTCAAATTGAAGATCACTCTATGCTTATTTCCCCTATATTCTTATATCACTGAAACTTTTTTTTATTTTTTATTTTCAAACTGGAGCCAGAACTTAGATTTTTCTTAACTTGAATCTGGCAAATTTTCTGTTTTAATAATTTTGTGAACATTTAAGGATTTAAAAGAAATTTAAAAATCATTTCAAGTTTTTAAGGTTAGTTTTTAATCAGTCAAAAATTTGTATTAATGGTTAAAAAAAGATTTCCAAAATTTGCCAAATTTAATTTAAGGAAAATGTTGGTTAAGAAATAATTATGAAATTGACAATAGTATATGTTTTATAAGGTTACTGAACTGATACATTTATTGAAAAATATTGTTCCTAGTTAGCAGCAAGTGTAAATCTTGTGTCAATTAGTGACAATAATTCACAATAGCAGTTCATTAACTCTTTTGATATATTGATATATATTTGCATACTAACATCTCGAGATTTACCATTTCATTTCTATGCAAAACATATACATTGTATTGCAATACAATAAAACCTGTTACTGCATTTTGTCTCTCTCAAATATCTAAATTAGGGGATAAGATCAACAAGGTGGGTAGAGCTGATCCTATAAATACACAGCAAACTACAGTAAAACATTGATTCATCACCATCATTCATTCAGTCAGATTTTGGCAAAATAAGCAAGGTGGCAAAGATATTAAAGATCATTATAACCAGGATTTACTGTATTTTATTTCCAGAAACATAAAAAGTTACTAGAACTGCTGGTACAGAGGTTCTTATCACAAGTACCATCTATGCATATCCTCAGAAAAATTGGATCATGCATCACTCATTAGACCACCAGACAAAATTATTGTCTAGTGACGGAAAATCGAAGTCTGAAAATCACAAATATTCCTGATCACCTAAAATTATGTGCACTAACGAGCAAAAATACCAATAGACAGGGGATTCCAGTAAACCCCTCCCTAATTTCATTGCCGGAATGGACAGGGGGTATATAAAAACATTAGCCAATGAAAGCAGGGTGCACATATTTCATGGAGAACTACTTAAATGAAGAAAAACTATCTCCTAGAGTAATGTAAATGTTTTTTATATCTTAGATTTTATCTCAATTTTTAATGCAGCTGAAAAAGTTTAATCTGATTTTGGATATAACACATAACAAAATGGGTCAAAGACTCAATGGGCCGGGTTGCCATTAAGTCAGGTGCACATCTTTGATAATCTTTTAATATATACAGTACAAATTAACTAAGTTTCAAAGTCTGGAAAAATGGGAAAAATCCTGAAATATTTCCAAAAAGTCAGGTGCACATTTTCAATATTTATAGAAACATTCTGTGAAGTTTAAAGGTTTTTGATTGAAAACTGTAGGAGGAGTTGAGTTTACAAAGTAGGTACCCCCAGTTCAAATACTTGCAAAAAAGTGACTAAGTTTCAAAGTCTGAAAAAATGGGGAAAAAATCTTAAAATATTTCCATAAAGTCAGGTGCACATCTTCAATATATATAGAAACATTCTATGAGGTTCAAGGCTCATGGTTGAAAACTGTAAGAGGAGTTGAGTTCACAAAGTAGGTACCCCCATTCAAAAATTTGCTAAAAAGTGATCAAGTTTCAAAGTCTGGAAAAATGGGAAAAAAATCTTGAAATATTTTCATAAAGTCAGGTGCACATCTTTAATATATATAGAAACATTCTGTGAAGTTTCAAGGTTTTTGGTTGAAAACTGTAGGAGGAGCTGAGTTCACAAAGTAGGTATCCCGTTCAAATACTTGCTAAAAAGTGATTAAGTTTCAAAGTCTGGAAAAATGGGGAAAAAAATCTTGAAATATTTCCATAAAGTCAGGTGCACATCTTCAATATAAATAGAAATATTCTGTGAAGTTTCAAGTTTTTTGGTTGAAAACTGTAGATGGAGTTGGGTTCACAAAGTTGGTACCCTATTTTCCCCGCCCGCCCGACATTCACCATACTATAAACCCGATTTGCACTCCTTGCAACCCAGCCAAAAATTATAATATTCTCCTCGAACATAAAAAAAATAAATAAAAAAAAAAAAATAATCCCACAAACCAAATACGTATATAGTAAAACCTGTATAAAAACTACCCGGGGACCTTTTATAGACAGGTGCCCTTTAGGTTCTTTTTGGTTGAATTATAAATCAAAAGGACCTTTAAACACTGGTCTTAGTCTTTATACAGAGATGGTCACAGTTTTTATTGTGTATATTTGAATATATATACATTATGTACATATATATACTATGTACATTACAACCAAAGTGCACACATATCACATATCTCTACTTTTAAATTTAAAAAAAGAAACATAACATAAAAGTAAATAAAACTGAAATTTAAGTTTTAAACAAGAGTTACTACCAGTACTAGTGTAAAGTCATCAAATAACCAAACAAACTGCCAGTAATAAATGACAAATGCACTCAAAAAATTGTCTATAATATAAATCTATTATTTGAATATGTGACCTTGACCTTTGACACATAACAAAATATGATTCATAAGACACATCATTTGCGGTATAATTCAAATTCCTTTAAATATTGCTTTTTTATTGGTCAAAATATATTATGTCTTAATCAGAATTTGGGCAAGATTTTTTAGGTCTACCAGAACTGCTTGTTTCCAAACCAGAAGTAATTTTGTAGATAATTTTGTTACAATGTTATATTTCAAGTTATAATTTCTTGTGAAATAAATATCAAATATTTTTTAATGTTGAATTTTTATTCTTAGAAAATAATTATAAGCATTGTAATTTTTTTTGTCTAATCAATTCAAAATGGGACATATTTTTTGTGCACAATTTTGCATAAATCTGCTTCGCTTTGAATAGACCAAAATGAAATTATAGCTACCCATAATGCTATCATTATTTTCAACATGTACAGATATGTTTTATGGTACATTAATCTAGAATGTGCATAGAATTTTTTAGTTATGACTTAAGTCTCAAATATTTACAATATGACTGTACCTGTCTTCGATGAAGCATACAGAAGCAATTGTATTTCAATTCCCAATGAAAGACAATGGGGGTTATGACCCTTGATGTGTATCAATTTTCCCGCAATATTACGTCATGTCCTACACAGGGGCTTGCGTGATCATGTGAGATACGCCGATCTCGCACGGCTAAAAACCCTATATCACACGAGCAAATATGGAAAAAATAGCGCCAAGGTATAAAATATTTATTAAAAGAAAGAATTGTAAATATAAAAAATGACATTTCTGCTCATGGTTTTTCAAGGGGTAATGAAAGATAGTGTGGTGCGTGCCAAATTCAAAATGAAGGGCTTTGCCCTTCATCAAATTTGGCACGCGCCACACTATCTTTCATTACCCCTTGAAATACCATGATCAGAATGTCATTTCTTAAATAAGATAACAATATCAAACCTCATTTGAGTTAATTTGATTTTCTATCAATCACTGTCACAAACCCAGTGACACTGAGAGTACCAGTAGTCAAGAATAGTTAAAGTGAGAATACAAATATGATAGATGAATTATAATTTGTATTAGAAAAGTGAATCAAAAATCAACTCAACCAGTGTCACATGAGAGAGTTTAAGTATAGTATATGCATGTATATGAATCAGTTATATTTGAAGTAGATATACTGATATAGTTATAGTTCGTCACCTGTGCCAATAATGGAATACCAGGACAAAAGTGTTATTCAGTTACACCGAAATGAAAGTCGTCAATACTTAGAAAAAACCAAGATATTTCAGACATTCTGTTGCTGTATAAGAAGAAACATTTGCAACGAAAAAAATTCGCTATTTTCACGATAGCACTTGTACTGCGAATATATCTTCTCAGCGGAAATTTGTTATGTCCCTTGGTACACTTTCTCAATAGTCAGAACCGTGAAAATTTCTTACCCTGAATTATTTTCGAAGATCAAAACCGCAAAAGTTTTCTACCGCTAATGTTTATTCTTATACAGGAGTTTGACTGTCTTTAATTTTGTGGCTGTGTGGTCTAATACACAGGCTTACAGATCATAATACCTGTCACTACCTAAGTTTGAATCCTACTCGGGACAGATCTTAGTGTAAGAAAGTTTCTCAGTTTCCTTGCCACAGCTTTCCTCTAGCATCTCTGAACTGACTGCCTCCGTATTATAAGTGAAAGAATTTTGACTGAAATGTAAAATTCCATTACTCCACTTCACTCACTAAAATTAATAGGTAAGACGATCCCAGAGCTGCCAACTGACTCAGATTTTATGGATCTCTTTCGGACCCGCAGTTACACAAAATAGGTTGGCAGCTATGAGGATTCTCAATGCAAAGATGTTATATTTTGAAAATACTGGTACTGAAATTTTATGGGTAAGGGCAACAAAACTTAATTTATCAGTGGTCAAACTTGGAGAGATTAATGATATTCATTTTTCCCAGGGGAACTTCCTCTATTCGGTAAAACATTTGAGACAAACAAAATCACTATTTGTTGATCTATGTATCTAATCAGGCATGACTTTCATAATGGCAGAAAGTAAAGATGTGCATTTAAGTCAGGAATATGTAATCACACAATATTATACTACACAGTGAAGTGATTTTTGATAAAAAGATGAACTGAAAACAAGGGAGATAATCACACACAGGTATTCAGGTAGTAACGGTGGTATGGCTCACGCTTTAAGTTACAAAGAATACTACCTGGAAAAGAATGCTCTCTTTGTGGAGCACTTGTATCTGTGCCTGTTTATAATAAAATTGCATGTATATTCACACAAATTCTTAATTAATTATTATTTACTAATCTTATTTTGAAAATTCCCTAACAAAGTTTGTAAAACAAAATCACTTGGCAATAAGTTGTGGACTATTTTAGACAGAAAAAAAGTAGACAACAAATTGACAAATTTTTCAGGTAATTCAGTAAATATACACCAATATTCACAATACCAAAATTTTCACCTGAGTCAACTTAAATCAAGAATCAAAATTGCACATTAAAATCTTCAGATATTTTAATTTTATTGTAGGTAGTATGGTGCTGGTAAAGCTTTTGGTCTGGGGTGACCTTCATCAGTACCTTCATATAAAAGAAAAAATACTTTGCAAGTCTATACACAAGTAAAGAGATTACACAGGTATTAAGAGACCCCTATTTATAGTAACAATCATCAATTTGCTAGCCGGAAAATTAAGCCAAAGACTGTAACTAAGCTACCCCTTGTCTTATTTAACCTTTCTGCACTGATCTCCTAGAAAGTCACATAAATGCATTAGACTTACCTGGAATGATGTCAAATCCTCTGTATAAAGCTTGTTTTGGTTGATATGTATTCAAATTTATAACTCGTTCCATAATAAACAGATCTCTCTTAAAGTTGTCAGACTGAAACAGAAACATAATCAAAACACTTAATAAATTTTAATTCTGATTACGTAACATTTTGACCTGAATGATTGATGGAATGGTGTTTAACATCCCAGTCAGGAATATTTCACTTATATCGAGACATTGCCAGCTATAGGTGAAGTGACAGAAATTGTGATATTTGCAGTGTGTTCAGGGCAATGTGCAGGGAAGGTTTTTTAATGTGCCTCATTTGTTGTGACATGGAGCATCGGCATCAGCTTTTAAGGTCTCCTTTGTAGATGAAATCTCTCCTCCAACTGACAGTGGAGGCTTTGTGACTGAGGAATCAAAAGTGACAACTTTTAGATCATAGGATCTCTCACCCCCTACGTTTGAGTATCGTTTGGATGGATCCTAGTGTGATGAATTTGTCAGTTTGCTTCGTGAAAATCCGTAAATTTTCTCTGGGTATTCTGGTTATCTCCACCATCCAAAAACCACCATTACTTAACTCCAATCCTATATGACAGGAAGTCAAGTAGAATAATGGTGTTTCACATCCCAGTCAAGGTTCTTTCACTTATATTAAGACTGTCAGTTCTGGGATAGTGGAGAAAGCACCTGTAGAAAACCACTGAGCAGCAAGTGAACTGACAAATTTTTTTAGATTAGTTCACTAGAATTTGTCGTAAATGTGATCCCAACCTAGGTGGTTAGGAGGAACATTGTCTATAAGCATGTGTTTTTTTATAATAAAACAATAATCATAAAACAAACAATGATAAATAAATATGGACTGTGTTGTGATATGTCAGGTATAAAATGTTAGTACCTTGAGGATTCTGTCTTCCTCTATAGCTGATAGTTCACTTGGTATAGACGAAACTCCAGTCTCCCTGCTAGCAAATATACTCTCTGACCCAGCCACTGACGACGCCAATGTTGCTCGGCTTTCTGTTGAGTGAAAAGATTTAAAATCATATAATAAAATGATATAGATGTTCTCTAAATAAGAAATTAAAAAAGTTTTACCAAATATGGAAATTTGCAAACAACTGTTTCATATTTAAAGTAAGAAAAATTATAACTACAAAATAAGAAAATAATTCATTTGCTTTTTTCTAATTTGAAAATTATTAAACTGAAATTTATAAAATTTAATAACTATCAAGATAACATAAGTTAACTTTTATATAGATCAACCCAAATATTGTAATGTTAAATACATTAAAAATGATAATTGTTTAAATGATATTTTACATGTCTTAAAATGTGTTTAAAATCTTTAATTTTGTATAAATAAATAAAACGTATTTACATTCCGTATTATTTAATATTAATTCTTTCAATGTATATTTCATGTTATCAAATGCTACATTTTTAAAAAAAAACAAGTGCAATGTCTACCTCAGACAACAAAGATAAAAAGATTATTGTTATGTTACATTTTCTTTGAAGTTCATGCAAGAAAAAAGTGATTTTGAAGTACTATATCAATACTTCCACCTTTGTTGTGGTACTAGTATATAAATAACAAGAATATGTGATTCTATAAAGTCTAAAAAGGAACAGGGGATACCAATTTACCAATACCAAAATGAGACAGTAACATATACAGACAATGGACAAAAATATTTACATGCTCGTGTTTGTTTCTTTTCTTTTTTTTATATTATGCTTTCAATTATTTTCCATGTCAAATTGCTGTAGTTATTAACTGCATTCTGTATTTAACTGAAATTTACATCAACAATGAACTGGTACTTTTAGCCCTATTTAATACGAAATTGTCCTGTATTTTTTCTATGCTCAGCCTAAGAGTTTTCTGATGGGAGAAGAACATATTAAAATATAGATAGAATCTACAAATAATTCCCCTTTTACCAGTGAAAATTTCATCAAAATTGATCCAGGAATCAAATCAGGATATGTAATTTTGGGGGAAAAAACTTAAGATTCCACATAGAAAGTATAGGGGGTAAAGATTTGTTACCAAATTTTTTTCTTAAGAAAACTGAATACATTTACTATATAATGCTTATATTTCCCTGTATTTTTGCTATACTCACGGTCAGGTGCATTCATGGAAAATAAAATTGCCATGGTAATACAGCACTTTGAAACAAATAGTAAATGTTTCAGATTCTCACCCAATTGCTTCTTTTTATTTACATAAGACTGCGGAAATTTGACATCACGAATACACTGGACATCGTCAAACCGCGAAAATTTGACACAGTGAAAATTTAGCAATATACAGTGTCTGAAATATACCCAACTACATTATAACATGTTAGTGATAGCTAGGATCTTCATTGCAAAGGTATTATCTGAAAGTTTGTGGGTAAGGACAACTAGATTTAATTTGCCAGTCTTTCACTGTTGTTTTGCAAATTTTAGTGGTCAAATTGAGAAATTTCAACCATTTTTCTCATATTAGTTAATTACTTAAGGCAAAAAAAAAAAAAAAAAAAAAATAAAAGAAAGAAAAAAAAAGTCACTGGCATGTGAATACTTTTGTCTATTGTCTGTACAGAGGACTTGGAGAAAGGTTTATCACAAGTGCAAGGAAATAATTTTATGTGCCAATAGAGTTGATACATCATCTAGATAAGGATAAACTAGTTTTTGTGGTGCATTCTGTAATACATGTTACATGCATACATACCCGTCCTTACATCAGGCTTAGCCGAGTCTGATAGACATAAAGAATAAAACAAACTTATAACATAATTACTTGCTAAATTCCATATCTCTCCTAGTGGAGAATTGGGCAAACTTAATGTAACATGCATTTCTATTATTTAAAATACTTTGGTGATTGTACATTATGCTTCTAAATCTTAATGTAAGTGGGAGGTCGTGGGTTCAGATCCTGAAAAGGACTGACCCAAGACTTGAAAGTGGGTAGTGATTGTTCTTTCGCCAAGCACTTAGCATTACGAAAGGAAAGTCACGGTTGTTTCAAATGGTACCTTAAAATAAATGAGGTCCCATGTCACAGTAGGCTTGGCAAGAAAAAGAACTCCTGCTGTATGCCATCAGCACAACGCATAGGCAAAATGACTGCACTTTTGCCTATAGCTGGCAATGTTTTGATATAAGTGAAATATTCTTGACTAGAACATTAAACACCAATACTCAACTCAACTCTAAACTTTACACATGTATATAAAGTGTGAATCCAAAGTTTGTCACTCTGATTGCCAAAGTTTATTGGTTTCTCTGGTCACTGCAGTTTCCTCCACTATTGCAGAACTGACTGCCTTGAAATTAGTCAACAATCTTGACTAGAGCATAAACCATATACAAATATTATGGAAATCAAAACTTACACCTACAAGTTGATGCTTAGGTAAAAACACATGACCCACCTTTTTTATTAGTAGATGAACTAAAAATAGGATCAAGGTATTGGTCATAATTAATATATTATTCTTGCAATTCAAGCCTTTAGAATATTATGAGGTAAATTTTTTCTTTTCTTTCACTTTTGCTTCTTCTAAAAGACTACAACATTTTCAAAAGAGGACCAAGAAGAAGGGGGGGGGGGGGGGGGGGTTGTTTACCCCAATTTAGTTCTGTACATATTACCCTATGTATGGGTGTATCACTTGCCCAGATTTCAGGAAATTATAGGACTTTATACTTTATGCAAGATTTTAACAATTTTCTGGGGTAGGATGCCCTCAGACCCTCATAGCTCGTTCTCCTTTATCAACAAATGGAACCTTTCCAAAATTCTTGGGTCCAAAAATGTATTCAAAGTCAAATGTAAAATCAGGGATAAAAAGTTGAGTATGGTGTGAAGTACGGGTTTGAAAGAGGAAGGGGCTAAAAGTATACAAAGACCTTTACTGGTATATTCAGGTAAATCATTTAGTTAATTGTAAAATCTATTCATGCATGTTCCATACATTTTTTCAAAAAAAAATATCATGTTGTACAGTATTCTGAGTTTCCTAGACAATCAGGTGTAAACATCAGGCAAACAGTTTTCCCTTCAGTTAATTTTCTTGAGAATTGTAATTTCAAGCTATTTTCATAACAGACTGTGATGCACGTGAATTACAGTATATGAAAATAAAATATATATAAATCTCATATTTTTGACGAAGTGGTGTTTTATTTGTTCAGACACCACTTTTAATCGTCAATTGAATATGGTTTTATTTATTGTTCATTGGTTTATATTGTATGGTAGGCGTATATTGTTTTAGTACATTTTTATCAACACTTATATATGGTAAACTTGTGTTTTTATTTTGTAGTCATATCTTTGTCTCATTTATCCTGACGATACTGCATTATATTCTATTATATGTTGTTCACTGCCTCCAATTAATTTAACGTTGTATAACTTAGACTATTGGAGGCAGTAATCATTGTAGTTTTAGTTGTTTATTTGGGTTAATAAACAACCTATACACTCTGTGGTTGTTCTACTGTTATTTAACGGTTTCATTAACAAGTCGGGCTGGGTCACATAAATATATATATATTTGTAAGGGAGTCAGGTATTTCAACATTAGTATTCTGGAAACCTGTATTTAGAACTCAATTCAAAATAACCTCATCCTTACTGTTATGATTAATTAAATATGAATTACAAACATACCAGTATACTGAACAACATTGATATTTGAGTAGGATATGAACAATTTAAAAAACTTAAAGGTAAACAAACAAACAAACAAAAAAACTTTAAAATTTAAAAAAAGGATAAAAAAAGAAAAAATTTAAGGAAAAAATAATTGTGAAATAAACCTGATTTAGCCACTGCTGCAAATTGATTAATGATATTGTCTGTTATTTTTAATTCACAATCCAAAGAAACATCATCTCGGCAAGTTTTGAATACTCTAAACCAACTTTTATTTGCGTGCCATTAACTGTTGCATGTTTGCGAGGACAAAATAATCATGAAAGTTCAAGGATAAAATAATCGTGAAAATTAATCAACGTGAACATGTTTTTGAAAACAGTTATATTTATACCAAATATTCAGCTATAGTCAATATCGTAAAAGTTAATAAAACATGTAGTCACAAAATGGTTTTTGAGACAGAATCGTGAAAGTTAATTAATATCTGTAAATAAAAGTTGGTTCACAGTTAATTGTAAATCTTATGAGTCCTAACCAAGCACAAAAAACATCATTTTAAACCCAAGTCAAAACAAATTGCATCTCTTAGCAAGAATATGATTAGTTTTGCTTTATTTTGGGAATCTCATAGCCAAGCATAAAAAAAAGCATCTCAAAGCCAAGCATATTAAACAGAATATTAGCATGAAGCTCAATAAAATATCTTAGCATTTTTTTAATATCAGATTTAAGCAAAATATTCCATTCTGAGCAGGATATGGGCTAGCATTCATAATTCTTCAAAACTGAATTACATTGTTTTCTGTCTAAAACATGAAATATTCAATTATTATAAAATTAATGAATGTTTAACTACAAAAATATTTTACTTTTCACCTACTTTTCAGTTTTAAAATTAAAATAAAAAAAAAAAACCATTATACACTGACTGGCAAAATTTTAGTATTCGGTACATAATTATGTACCTAAGATACACAGCACTTTTAGCTGTTGGCTAATGCATTTTCTAGTTTAAAATTTGGCTATTTCATCTCTTCCTTGGGTTAAAGTAATAACATGAAAATACAATTATATTTGAAATAACAGAAATACTCTAGCTCTATTTTAACTCCTGATTAAAATTCTTATTTAACCCCTCCCCGGTATAAAAAATACAAACAATAATGTTGTTTCTACAGAAATCTACACTACTACTACCCCCACCCCCATAGATGAATAATTATCAAAAACTATTTGTTTTGTGTTTACACTTTTTCAAAATACTTTAATACTATTGCCTACAACTAAAAATTCACTACTACGAGTCTAAGAACTATGAACTATTTACGACCAATCAAAATACTAGCCAACATCCTACCTATTCTGACGGAGCGAGCGCTACCTTCCCGTAACGTTGCTGACTCTTTAACTTGAGCACTTCCACCCTCGCTGCCAGCTTCTTCTCCCTCTTTTGGACTGCTTGGTCGGCTTATTGTGCCCTCTTCATCTTCCTTTTCTTCTTTGGCTAAAATAATAAAATGGATTAACATGATTCATTTTGGAATCTTAACTTTTCTGCAATAAATGTGTAAGATACAGTAAAACCTCGTTATAATGCCCCTCGATAACTTTGCCACCTCGCTTATTGCCACACTATTTTGAAGTCCCAAAATCCATTTTGTTTATGTTTTTCTTTATCCGCCTCCCCCAATTTATCGCCAAACCCCTTTATAACGCCAAAATTTGACTGAACAAATGGTGGTGATGAATCGAGGTTTTACTGTATATGATTACTATGCCCTTTGTCTTCTGCTACTCTGATCACAGTTCACTAATGGCCAAGTGGTCTAAAGCCAGGGATTTATCAAGGTCTTTTGGGAAAAGGTCCTAAACTAAAAATTGGGAAAAACTATCAACTTTTTGCCCATTTTGGGAAAACTTCGACATCATTTTTAATGCCATTAATGATTAAATCACTGACCTCTTCATCCCCAGAACTGGAATTGTTACTTTCAAACTTAAACTTTCAGCCACCGGGAATTTATAATTCTCGTGATCACTTGTTGAATCAGAATAATCTTTTTTCTGCCGCTAAGTGTTTATCAGTGCTTAATTTACTTTCGTTTTCATTTAAAAAACAACACAATTTTCTAACTGGGAATTTTCTCAGCCAATTTTGGGAAAACATCAATGTTTTTTTTATTTGGAAAGGGGCTGAATTTCGGCCCTAAATAGATCCTTGATAAATCCTTGAAAGCACTTTAATGGATCAAAGTACCTCTCCCCACCTAGGTTCCACTTAGAACAGAAAGTTTGACAGTTTACTTGCCAAAGGTCAGTGGTTTCTCTACCATTCAAGTTCTCACCACTTCAATATACTAGTAATTGAAAGGATCCTAACTCCTCTCCACTTATCTACCACTGATCAATCATAAAGCCATTATGGATTCTAATGAGAATAACACATAAAAATATACCACCAATTTATAACCTGACTGCAAATCATACACATAACCATGTAATTGACTTCTCGCCGGCCACGCCCACAATGTTCCGACAAGGCCGCCATCACGGTACCAAAGCAGCGTCACAGCAACTTATGACGTTCCAGTGTCAGTGACGTCATTAAACTGCAAAATTCAGGCCGAGTTTTTATTCTTTTTGCGTGTAATTCAAGTATGTCTACCCTTTGTCGGAACATAGTGGGCGTGGCGGGCGATCCGTCAATTTGATTAGAATTTAAATAACAACCCTGCTTGGTAGTTACCAGCCTCAGACTGGCAAATCTATTTTCAACCCTTTAACTGTGGTATTACATTTGTGAAAATATAAGAGATTTTTAATGAGTTTAATGATTTTATGAGAATTTCATAAATGCACTTAATTGATCTGTCAGATTAACGGTTACACAAAAAACTTTTGATCAGTCAAAAAATTGTGAAATTAAACCAGTTAACAGACATAAATGACTTGACATCATCATATAAAGGTATGGTAGCATTTCGACAAATATTGATAATTACTTACCATCAGGTAGAGTAAATAAGTTATAACTATTCAATCACCCATAAGTTATGAAGTTCATAGTTAAATTTATTGGTATAAAAAGGGATAAAATACAGTAAAACCTGTCTATAACAAATAAGGACATGTGGTCATAATATAGAGGTTAAAATATCAACCAAAAGAGACTATAAAACACTGGTTTTAATGGACAGTTGGTTATTATATAGAGGTTGTTTCAATTAAAATATAAAGCAAACAAGACTATAAAACACTTAGGTCTTAATGGACAGGTGTTTATTATATAGAAGTTCTTTTGGGTTCAAAAATCAACCAAGGGGTCTTTAAAACACTGGTCTCAATGGAAAGGTGTTCACCATATAGAGGTTCTTTTTAATTAAAATATAAAGCAAAAGAGACCATAATACATTCAGATCTTAATAAGCAGGTGATCATTATATATAGAGGTTCTTTTGGATTAAAATATTAACCAAAAGGGATTATAAAACTGGTCTTAATGAGCAGGTGGTGGTCTTTATATAAAGATGGTTATTACAGCAGGTTTTATTGTATGTCACACATATTATAATAAAAAAAAACATGCAAAATCAGTGTTAGTTTTTATTTTGGCATATTGATCAAGAATATCAAAACATTTAATCTTCATCAATCACACACCACTGCGGTAGCTCAGTTGGTAGAGTGCTTGCTCCATTAGTGGGAAGCCGAGGGTTCAATCCCCAGCCAGGTCTGACCCAAGACTCGAAAGTGGGTAGTGAATGTGCTTTCGCCAAGCACTTGGCATCACAAAGTGAAAGAAAGTCACGGTTCTATCGGATGGGAACTTAAAATAAAGGAGGTCTGTGTCACGGTGGGCTTGGCATGATAAAAAACCTTGCTGTATAATGCCATCAGCACAACATACAGGCAAAATTTTTCACCTTCGCCTATAGCTGGCATTATATAATTTATATAATTTATATATTTATTTATATCTCGATATAAGTGAAATATTCTTAACTGGGACGTTAAAACACCATTAGTCACTCACTCATCACTTCATCCATCACACAATGGACACCAATGTTTCTGCTTCAGTTCACCATTATGGTAAAGTGCCAAGTTCAAAATTAAGGACAGTCTACTGGTGTGACTGGGCCTTATGTAATACTTTGAAAATGCTCTTATTCTTAGAAAACATTCAAATTTGCAGGTAAAGAAAGGCCTGGTGGCATGGCTGACAATCTGCTTACGGTAATTAGGGGTCAAAAATATTCCCAATGTTCAAAAAGTAAATTTTTCCCAAAATTTTTGTGTAAATTCTCCCAATTTGAATAAAATTAGCACATATTTGTAATGTTTACATTTCTACTTCATATTTTCCCTTTTAGAGTTTTCTCTAAAACTGCTGGAAAGGATGCTTACTTTCCCAATTCTAAGGGCCCTGGACCCAGTACCAAAATGGGGCGTGACAGTCCTGGGTCAGCTGAAATATCTACAACTTCAATTTGAATCAAGAGAAAATTATTACCGGTACGTAAATAGCATGTAAAATTTAAATTTATTTTTTTTTAATTTGGCTTAATACATTCTCCTACATATTGCTATAAAAAAAATTAAAAATATCAGTTTTGGGTTACTTAGAATTGCAATTAAAGTGGTGACCTAAAATATTACCAACTTAAATTTGAAAAAAAGAGATATTAATATTCAAATATCATCTAAAATTTTAACAATGTTTTTTAATTTGGTTTGGTTTGGTTTAGTACATTGGTTAATAATATCACACATATTACATGTAAAACTACCCTTATCCCACAATGCACTTTGTTTTAAAGCAATATGGTTGCCTACCTTTTTTGTTGGCTGCAACTTAAGATGTATCAGAATAATAAATTCAATTTGAAAATGAATATAGATTGCCATCCATAAATAACTATATAGTCCGTAAGGCGATATTGTGGCTATAAACATGGAAGAGTCTATATCATGTAGATAGCCTAAGATAGGGATATACATGTATAAAGGTGGAGTTGACAAATGAACACAACGAAGGTGTGAATATACGTATACGATAACACAGTATTAATACCTTTTGGTGTATAATAAACTTGTCTGTGTTTATAAACACTCTGCCACAATATGGCTGATGGACTATACAAGTTTATATTTTCCATAAGATTATATTATAATCATCATGTAAAATTCAATGGGGGTCGCTGTTGTACCACATGATCAATACCCCTTAACATTTGTGTGGAACTTTTTGGAAAATGTAGATGTCGCAAATATCGGGAATAATGTCGTTTTTACGAGAAAATGTAATCTTATGCAATTCCATATACATTGGAATAAGAGTTCCGCACAAACATTAGAGTGTATCATGTGGGACAGTGGCCAACCCCATTCATAGAATTGTAATATTGAAGTCTTTTGCAGTATACATATATATATACACATGTATTTATGTGGTAAGCAACAATCACTTCTGAAATGGTGAAAATATTTCACACCAGTAAGCAGTACATTATTCACTAGTGAAATGGTGACAATATCTCACACCAGTGTCACATGAAAGCAGTACATGTATTTACTAGTGAAATGGTGACAAAATCTCACACCGGTGTCACATGTAAGCAGTACATTATTCACTAGTGAAATGGTGACAATATCTCACACCTTTGTCACATGTAAGCAGTACATGTATTTACTAGTGAAATGGTGACAATATCTCACACCGGTGTCACATGTAAGCAGTACATTATTCACTAGTGAAATGGTGACAATATCTCACACCTTTGTCACATGTAAGCAGTACTTGTATTTACTAATGAAATGGTGACAAAATCTCACACCGGTGTCACATGTAAGCAGTACTTGTATTTACTAATGAAATGGTGACAAAATCTCACACCGGTGTCACATGTAAGCAGTACATTATTCACTAGTGAAATGGTGACAAAATCTCACACCTGTGTCACATGTAAGCAGTACTTGTATTTACTAATGAAATGGTGACAAAATCTCACACCTGTGGCATGTGTGAAAATAAAAATATTTTATCTGAATTACCTTTAGCTTCCTTCTCTAACTGCTCATAAGTATCATGCATATCCCATGTCGTAGCCATAATACCAATTTCCTACAAAGACACAAGATTATAAGAACATAAGTTTATCCATGTAAGATCGGGTTATCTAACCTGAGGGGTTGAACATTTCTGTTGGAGGTAAGGCCAGCCGAGAATAATCCAAGAATAATGGCTTCTTTTTCTTCAAATTTAATGTCAATGTTTGGCTTCAAATATGATTTATGTAAACATTTGTAAAATCTAACTTTGTTATTCAACATTCTACATTGACCATTGGAAGAAATGTACCTATTTATTTATGCACAGCTTTTCAAAACTTGTTTTTCATGATGGATATATTGGTACACTTAAAAACCCATTGCCTGGAAGTTAAAAGATAAAAAAACATCTATTTTCTGTAACTTTTTTTGTTTAAAATGGCTGAGAAATAAAAATTTGAATTTTGATTGTTATATGCCATAAAGGAAGGAAGGAAGGAAGGAAGGAAGGAAGGAAGGAAGGAAGGAAGGAAGGAAGGAAGGAAGGAAGGGAGGGAGGGAGGGAGGGAGGGAGGGAGGGAGGGAGGGAGGGATGGATAGATTGGGCAACGTCCCAGTCAAGAATATTTCACTTATATCAAGATGTCACGAGCTATAGGTAGAGTGGGAGAAATTTACTTTGCAATGCACTCAAGGCTATATGCAGACAGGACTATTTAGTGTGTCATGACTCAAAGCATAGGTTTTTAATGTATGTTCTGAATGACCCCATGACCTCAATTTCTAAATGCCTGCTTGGAAAAAAATAGCCACTACCTCATTGCAAGTCTTGGTCAGATCTGGCTGGACCATGTTCTCCCACATACAGAGGATGCACTCTATTTATGTAATAAATAGCAGGATTACTTACATTGTGTACAATTCTGTTGGTTTGTACTGTTTTAAATTTTGGTGGTTCATTAAAGGTATTCATTCCTCTTTCTGCAAATCTGTCATTACCAACTCTGCTCTTCACCAACTAAAAAATAAATTATTCAATATTAATAAAGTTTTATAGTAGAAAACCATATTTGATATGTAACAATTACAGAAATTTTAAAATATTCAAAATGGAAATACAGATCTATCAAAGGTCACCTGTTTCTAAAGTTTATCATATACTTAGTGTGGTATTTCTCTTGATACTCAAATTTTTAACTGGCACAATACTGTAGATAAACAGACAATACAGGCCAAACTTTCTTAATGAAGGAAGAGAATGCCATGAATCTGGTATCAGCCTAGCGAACTGATAACATTGAGATTGACCTTGGATGTTCAGTTTCACATTTACATTGTTTTAAAATTGGTAACCATTGATAATTTAGGAAGACATTCTATGAAGTCATAGTTTTACGTCACGTAATCAGAGGTCATGACCCACACTGTATTAATAAGCGATTGAATGCTAGCAAAAAACAATTGGTTCATGTAAAGAAGGTCAATTCCAATTGTATATACATGTATATCTCTAATAATAAAGATGGGCTCGATTCTTGGGCATGATACCAGGGCCAATATCTCGATCCTTGGGCATGATACCAGGGCCAATATCAAAACAACCATGTTATAATCTATATGACCTACTTAGACGGGTTCTATTGCACTGAATGAAGTGTGAGCAATACCTCTTTGTGCTGAATGATTTAGAAAAAGTTTAAGCTGTAAATTTACTGACAAATTACGTCAATCGTTCTTGCACTTAGAAACCTCGGCTTGTCATATGACAAAGTTTAAAGATCATAGATGTTTGATGTCATTTTATACAAGTAAATAATATTTAAATAGTGCCCTTGGTTGAGGGAAAAATGGAGGATTGTTTCCCCTTGGGAAGATTATATCCTGAGCTGATAGGCTAGGGAATAAAGTTCTCAAGGGGAGACAATCCTCTATATTTCTTTCAACCAAGGGCAGTATTTACATCATTATACCGAAAAAGTCTGTTTGAAATGCATTGAATTGCATAAAACTGTTTAAGTGCCCCTAGTCAAAAAGGAGGGATATACAGACAGAAGTATGATAACTGAGCAGTTTCCATGATTTTTTGTTCCTATCGGTGAACACTGTAATATCCGATGACAATGTTGACCGCTTATTCAAACATTGTGAATTGTTCCATATGACATGATTAGAAATTGACCAATGAGAGTATAAGAATTTTCGGTGAGGTTTAGTAATATGACCTACTTCCTGATAACGTTCATTTTTCGTCTTAATTGCCGGGGCTTCCTCACTTTCTGTAGACACACATATTCCAGGCATATCTAGCAGCCATATCGTATCCGTCTCCGTCAATGTCAGGTCTACAATCTTTTCTAAATCAGAATCTTTCAAATCTTCTTTAACATCTTCTCTTTTATGTTGTATTACTGAAATAAAATTACAACTGTCAATGAAGCTGACTTATACTGGGTCATGACCCATAACTTATGCCCCTAAATTTGATACTGTGAATTCACGATTTTTCGTTGGGGCTCAATTTCCGTTGTTTTTGTGGACACCCATATCCACGAATTTACATCCACAACGAAAAATTAAAGTTCAGGTTTGAAAAAAAATAAAAGTAGCAAGTATACTAGTATATGTGTTATAGGACTTACCTCCGATGATGTTACCTCGAATCTTGTTCCACTATGTAATTTGATTATAATATGATCCATTATCATGTGTTACATTAATCCATATTTAATGAATAATGCAATATTTAAAATTTCATTTCTAAGTTTATTAGTAGGTTACACATTTATTCCGAGGAGGTAAAGATGCGTGGATGTTTAATTTAATTATGAAAATTATTTAAGTAAATATATCATGTTTAATAAATTCTTAATTTATTTTTTTAAAAGTTTATTTTTAATTGGGAACTGGTTGGGATGATAGGGACAGAAAGGTTTCTAGCTGTAACTTTCATCATCAATTATGACCTTTCTCATTTAAATTCCAATCCAATAACATCTTAATTAAATAAACATTTCATTTCTCTATAAACCTGTTTTATATTTATTATAACTAAATCAGCTGTTTGATTTTTAAAAACGAACCTTCATTCGAATCGTCAAGAGCCGCCATTGTTACTTTCGTAAACAGCTGATCAGGTCATCAGAGGTCAATAATTAGAATGTTTATAAAGTTGCCGATATCACAGAAAAAACATTACATTCAGTTTTGCGTAAAGGGATGATAAAACACATTATAATTGATGTTCTATGCATAAACTTGTAAATCTAAATTAATTACCGCTTAATTGTACAACTTAACAGGTAGATCTACTCAGGCCAGGTGTCAAATCGCTTGTGAAGTTAATTGTTACTGATATACTAATTACAGGTAATTAACTTTTACCAAAGACTTACTGTAGTCATTAATCCGCGTCTCTGTCACGGTTTATTGTTTTCATAATTCCACAAATAAATCATTCTATAGGTGCCGATAAATAAACAAATAATGACTTCTTACCCCTTATCAAGACTCAAAGAACAAAATACATTTTTGACATTTCACTAAAACCACGAATTTATGTCCCAACGAAACGCTAATTTTACCGATTCCACGAAAATTGGACCCAACGAATTTAAAACAATTCACAGTATGTGATACATTGTCTCTTGTTGGTTTACATTTGTGCCAAGTTTGATCAAAATCTGTTCATAGACATGAAAGATATGAATTAAACAGACAGACAAGGCGATTCCTATACACTGTACCCCCTCTAAACTTTGTTAATGGTGGGTTAAAATGCTTTTAATATTGATTGTAATTGACATATACCGGTAGTAGAAAGTGATTTCAAATACATTCTTACTTTATTTTATGACAAATAAAAGGAAATTATACTGGGGTATGTTATGCCATTATTGTTACAAAACTGTAAAACAGACAGATGAAAACATGCTTAATGAGCATAATCATTTATGTATACATGTGTTAGTTTACTTCCATATTGATTATCGACATGAATTTATTTTTTGTTTTTGTTTTGCCATTTAAATTGTCTTTTTTTTTTTAAATCTCATAAATTATGAAATTCAGAATTATGTTTGTGAAAAGACCATAAGATTTTGAATTGTGAAATTGGGCACAACATTGTTCCCAAATATGGCACAGCAAGAGCCCTGGTTATTTTGTTTTACAATGAAACTATTAATTACCACCCTGCTACTGTGATGGAATTTCAATTATGAATAGGGCCCAATATTGGCCCCAAATATAGCCCAGTGAAAGTTCTACTGTCGAACAGAATTATTAATTACCTCCTTGCCATTGTGATGGCATTTCAGCAGCTGGTTCTGATATATCGTCAGCACCCATTAAGGAATCTGTGCCTGTACCTTGTGATGCACTAAAAACTGACCTGTAGATGAGACAGACATTTATTTAAATATATTAGTGAAAAAAAGAAGGAAATGGTTCCAAAAAATGAGTTGAGTAATGGTTTTAACTTCCAAGCAAGAATAGTTCACTTATATTCAGACGTCGCCAGCTGTAAGCAAAGGTACAAAAATCAGAAATGTTTCCTGTGCATTGTGCTGATGGCATTATACAGCAGGGTTCTTTGTCATTCCATGTCTTCTGTGACACAGGACCTCAGTCAGTTACTGGTCTCTCTGTACAGTCTAGATGATTTTACCTTTGTTTCCAATCTATCCTGGTAGTCAAAATCCAGATAAGTTACTAATTTTGTAGAATTTCTTTAAAAAAAGTAACCTAGTTTAGCCATTTTATGGGGAAAAAACATAAAAAAGACCATAATTTCACAAAATTTGAAAATTTGGCCACAAATAATTTTGAATTTGTGGAAAACACACCTAATTTTAACACTAATATCAGTGATTATGTTTGCTTAAAATTACTACCAATTAAAAGTAGTTTCACCTAGGGAAAATTATTAAAATTTCCCAGGTTATTTACTAAATTTCCTTATACAACAATGATGCACTAAAATTTAAATCAAATTGCCCTTAACCAAGAAATATAGTGTCTTGGCAATGAATATACTAGCTATTGCCAGCATATCATAATGCAGTTTGCTAAGTCTCAGATCTTCAATTTTCCCAGTCTTAAAGGCAGAAGGCAGTTTTCAAAAATGCAACAAAATCACTGAATATAAACAGCCCTCAATTTTGTCTACTAAAATGGTGGCCAAATCGATCCGGAATTGTGTCTGGCAGCCAAAAATTAGTAAATGGTGGTCAGCTTGTACACTTTAAATTTGAACTTTTGTGACTAGAGAACAGATATTATTTCTGTGTTACAGAATTTTCATGATACTGTTGTCATTTCAGGCAATATAATGGACACTTTACATAATCATTATTGTTATTAATGACACTGATGTATGTAAGGGATTGTAAGTCAATTTTAAAAATGTGCATTTTTGTTCTCCATACCTAAAAGATGCCTTAATTTTCCTTCATTTGGAAGAAAAGATTGCCTGGCCACTTGGTATTTCCAATGACCACCTGAAAATTTAAATTGGTGGCCAGCTGGCCACTTAGTTTTAAAACCCTACTTTGAGGGCTAATAAACTTACCTTGTAAAAGGTCCACCTCCGAATGTACTAGCTGTAACATTAGCAGTATTGTAGATAGACGCTTGTGACATCAAATCTGTTGGCTATTGAAAAAAAACATAGAAAGAAAAATTATATTTTAAAACTTAATCTAGAAAATGTTTTAAAAAGTCAAAGTCTGACACAATTAAAATAATACATGTATAAACAAGAACACTACATAACAGTGTTATATGCCCATGACAGAGACCCATAATCTCTTTTCTTGTCATGGCCTTGACCTTTGACCTGGACCTCCTTGCACTACATTCTGCAACATTAATTGCAAGTTTATTTAAAACTGACCAAGCCTTTTATGTTCCGACACTGGCCGCCATCACGGTTCTCAAAGCAGTGTCAGGCAAATAATGACGTATTAGTGTTAGTGACGTCATTAAATATCACAATTTAGGCCAAGTTTTCATTCTTTTTGTGTGTAAATTCAAGCATGCCGGGTCTTTTCAGAACATTTACGAGTAATGAAATGACCCTGGAAATATCATCAAGGAACTGTTTTTCCCAGAAATTTAGGGTTTTTTTTAATTTTTAACAAGAGATTTTTCTGGCACTTTGGGAAAAGGACCTTGGAAAAATTTGGAAAATTCCATAAAAAAATCCACATTATTTGAAAAAAAATGAAATAAAGATGATATTCTGATTTACTCATTTTTACATGTTTTGACAATTTATCAAAATGTGTTTGTGTCACATTTTCTTGACTTTTCCCCTCCATTTTTTTGCAGAGTCGATTTGGGAATTTTTACCTACAAAACTGAGTATGCTTTTTTAGCATGTGGAATAGGTCTTTTTACTGAACCCTGTGATAAGCCAGAAAACGAGTTGTTGGCAAAAGTCATTATGTATTTTCAAGTCTTGGTCGAACCTGCCCAGGGTTTGAACACATAACTTCCCACATACTAAGCAAGTACTCTACCAACTGAGCTACCAAAGTGGTTCCCTGTGAGTAGAGTAAATGGAGAATAAGACATTGTATTGTATATATATACATACAGTGCCAGCTGAACTGTCTCCCAGTATATTGCTTTGGTTCTTTTTGACAGCTGTAGGATCCTGGTGTAATAATGGCATTGGAGTGACATCATTGCCTGCTTCATCCAAAACCTGCAAATGAAAAGAGCAATGTTTAAATTTGATATAAATTATATAATTAATGATTAACATTTTTTAAAACTTTTTAATCAGCTAAATAGATATCCATTTTATAAAACAAATTGACCATTAATGATGGAAATAATTCAGTCTAGACGGTATTGTAATAAGATAATGCAAATCCATCTTTTGTAATTATACCTGAACAGGTGATTTTCCTACAGGTTTATCTCCCGGTCCTGGCAACACTTGTCTACGACTTGCTGAACCGACAACATTGGTTCTCGACCTAACACTGGCATATACACTGGGATTACCACCAAATTTACTCCTAGCCGTGCTGGCTGCTGGATTACTTTTGCCTCGGGATGTAGTGCTGGCCGTCACCTGACTGCTCCTATCAAACAATTAAATATAGAACTATTAAATAATACAAAGTGTATCTGATTTTTTAATTAGTTTCTTTAAATTAAAATAGCTCTGGTCCAATTGTGCACCTGATGCAAACGCTTAACAGGCAAAGGAAATGAAAAAAAAATCAATTTCCTCACCAAGTGCCATGGGTTAGTATAAAACCTGGCTGGATGAAAAGTGAGGGTTCTACCACAAGGCTAAAAGATCCAGATCTGGCAGTAAACCACTCTATTATATTTACTATATACAAAACCATAACTAACTCAGTCTTGCTACACATGTAATACCAATAGCCTTTGTCTTCGTTTATCAAAATGTTTTGCTAAAAAACCTAAAATTTGTTATTCAAGAGGAGATAAATAGAGTCTGTACAAACATTATGGGGCATCATGACTGATTGATTGAATGGAGTTTTACGTTCGAGTCAAGTATATTTCACTTATATTAAGATGTCACCAGCTATAAGTGAAGTGATAGAAATTGTTGTACCTTTGCAGTTTGCTAAAGACAATGGGGCAGAAAAAGATTTTTCAACATTCCTGCTGTGAAGTGATAGAAATTGTTGTACCTTTGCAGTTTGCTAAAGACAATGGCGCAGAAAAACATTTTTCAACATTCCTGCTGTGAGTCTGACACTTGGCTTTGTTTTTAAGGTCTCGTCCAAAGGACTCCATGACTTTCATTTCTAAAATTTGAGTGCTTGGAGAAAGAACAGTCACTTTGTCAAAATCCCACCCAGGGTTGGAAGCCTTAACCAGTTAACCTCCCACATATTAAGCCAGCATGGGTCTGTGCATCATGAGAAACATGTATCACTCCTTGGATGTAATCGAGTCACAAGATTGTTCACAATGCAAGATGATTTTAACATGTCCATGACTTCATCTTTCTTTTCCAACAAAATAAAATACATGAAAAGCTTTTAAAATGTGTTCTAAAACAATATCAATATGTAATACACATATACGTATGTGTAAGGTTGTTCTACACTTTATCCTGTTTTATTGTCATATAATAATGGTTATAATCAAACACAAACATACCGGTACATGCCCAAATAAGAGTTGTAAGATGCTAAATTTATGTTTATGTTTGAATGAAGCAAGAACAGAAAGTTTATCTATAACATTATAAATGAATAAATTTTTACCCTGTGGCTAAAAACTGATTTTTTCTTGATTTTGAAGTTGACATTGTGTTTTACAACAACATGCAGTTCGTATAGCACTAAGCAGTTATTTACAATCTGCAACCCGCCATGTTTTTAAGAAAGAGTCATGTTGCCAAGAGAAACCCGGGGCTTGTTGAAAGAACGTTTCTGATTGGTCCGTGAAATGTTGCGCCTTCGAATTTAGTTCACGAATTTCACATTATAATTATGCAATTTGCAAAAAGTTGTAAACCAATTTATTTCTGAACTATAAGTTAACGTGCTTTGACTATAAATCTTGTTGAAAATTCCTGGTATATGGATAAATATACTTTTAACAAAATATTTGCCAATATCTTCCAGCCAATCAAAATATTGTTAAGAACCCTAATAATGCAGTCAAAATTACAAAAGCCTCGTTTTCACTTAGGTTTACGTATCCCATAATTCAGCAAAAATGGCGGAGGTAAAGTTTGATAAAATTTGTTTCTTCGGAGGAATTTCCCTCTCATATGAAGCCGTAATTCAATTTTAGCATCCGGACGCAAGAATTTCTAAAATCTAATGTTTGATCTAGCTTAAATGTGATCCTTGACTGTCAGTGATTAGCATGTAATGATATTTTCCAGATTGAAGTTGGCGCGAAATTATTTCTGACTTCGACGCCGCCGATGTCCCAAATTGATCTAACGGAATTCCCCATGTCATGTCAATATTGGAGTACCTAATTTAACTTAAAATTTTAATTATTTTCTTTTGTTTATTTTCAGACTGGTACCAGCGAATCCAGCAGTCCAGGTGATTATTTAATATTTCGTTTATTTTCGTATTTCGGGGGTAAATTTATGCAAATTATATTCTTGGGATACCCCCTGTTGCAATGTTGGGAGAACATCTTGGGATACCAAACTTAATTCCTTGTACCAAGGATATATTGATTGTCATTGCAATGTATTTTAAAACCAACCACCAATTATTTAAAATTGTAATTTCTAGAAATTCAAAACTGATATAAATTATTTTTGACAGTCCTCAAACTTCAAAGACGGGGAAAAACTAGTATCAATGTGTCATTTTTGTTGCTGAACAAAATAATTTTCAAGAAGTGTTAGTACATTGTGATAAAATGTTGTTTTTTTTTATTTATTTATTTTTTTTTTTTACAAAGTTTTAAAAGATGCATAGATATGTTAAGGTAGCGGGCTGAGTTATTTATTGTGTTGTGTATATAGTAGATATAATTGAGTGGTTTACTGATAGACATTCTGGTCCAGATCTTTTAGCCTTGTGGTAGAACACTTGCTTTTTCTGTAGGAGGACTGGATTCGATCCTCAGCCAGGGTACTTGTTGAGTTAGTGAAATTATTTCAGGTATTTCCTCCTTCCTGTTGCATTTACAACATTTTCCCAAACTAATAAATTTGATTTTATTGCTATAATAGTCTTAAGATTAATAAGAAATTACTTGACTGACGGTACTGCTATATAAACCAAACCATTTACATCTCATTTCATTACCTAACATTGTAGAAATTAAAAATGGAAATATTTTACAGGTTTATAATGTGACGGGTACTAATAAACAATTCATGTTGATCTCGTGAGTCAAGTCATATTAATGCCGTTTTTAGACACATTATTTCTTTATTATCTCCCCATTTGTGTCCCAATGGAGAGTTTTTTATGTGACATAGTAACAATAAAACAAGTTGACTAGTGACTATAGTATTTTGTTAGGTTAGTGCAGTTTAAGGATGGGTTTATTAGGATGTTACTGGTGGCCTACCTGATTTAAATAAACTAATTGAAAGTGGATAGCCTTTCAACATAATGCAAAGACATAAATTGATATGCTTATCTCGGCCCAACTTTGAGCTACCTTTCACTGTACCATTTAAGTACATGTGTTGCTTATAAATTCCACTGTCACATGATGTCACCTTTGTGTCAACACTTTTTACCATTGTATACACCCACTGAGATTGCATCTTGTGGCATAGAAGGAGATATTAATGAAAGATGGATTCAAAAATGAAATTACTTAGTGTAAGTAAACAAACTGTTGATTTATGCCCTGTTCAGGTGAAAATTTATGAAGTATTTGTGTTTATGCTCTCTGACATAGGGTAATAAACTGAAAAATCCTTTTCTTAAATAGTGTCTATCAGTTTTAAATCTAAAACCAGCTAGAGATTCTGGAAGCCAGTGTGATGCTTCGTATTAGTCAGTTTAATATGTATATGTTTTGTCTTGTGTGTACAGATACCGACCGTGACTTTGATCCCAGTGCTGATATGTTGGTGCATGATTTTGATGATGAACACACTTTGGAAGAAGAGGAGGCATTAAGTGGAGACAGTTGTTCAAATGAATTAGATGATTTACAACGGGTGAGTTCCTACACAAGTTAAAAATTATTAATCCTTGAATGCAAGTTGAGTTGATTTTCTAAACAGCTCCTTCATTAATAATCATTTTCTTTTATCAGATTGTTCAGATAACCACAAACTTATTTACAAGCAATTAAGTTAGGATGATTAGTCTATTTTTTCACTTAGTTATTTGGGGCATTGGTTGCCAAGTGGTCTAAAGCATCGACTACATATCACATTGCCTCTCACCACCTAGGTTGTGACTCCTGTTCTGGCATATCCTAGTGGGAGAAATTTGTTGATTTGCCTATGTACAGGATATTGATAGTTTTCTTCACCATACCAGAAATAGTCTTAAGAAGAAGAACCTTGATCAGCATAAAACACTGGTTTCACTTCATAAATATCTACATGTAGATATTAGAATAAAAAGCTTAGATTACAAATTAGTCAATGAATCTAACCTATGAACCTTCTGAGATATTATTAGGTGGTCGTGTTCATTCTAGATGGGACCATTTATCCCTCATTTTGCTGAATGGCCTCATTGTGTGGGATATATTTAACATTAGGTGAAAGCATTTATATCAATGTTACAATGATTCAGACGAAAAATTTTTGAAAGTGGTCACTTATGAAAAATTCTACATCATAACTTTAAAGTATGATTTGATCAAGCATTTTTGCTTGAATATTTATAGTATGTCATTTCATTTGATAGGAAAGTGACATGCCATTAGAACGGTTATTAGCTATTTATGGGTATGGAGGCGGTGGCGACCAACATGAGCCACAAGATACAAGATCCAGTAGCGAGGAGGAAATACTTAGCAATCAAGATCTGACTTTAGATAAAGATGAAATAGCGAGGGATCTGCTGAAGAATAGTGATGATGATGATGACAAAGAAACCAGTGTTCATGATTTATTAAACAGTGTGCCTACCTCTCAAACTGTCCGTTTGTTAAGATGTAAGTTTTCTTTATTAAAACAATACACAAATGATATAGAATTTGTCCTGTATACATGTATGTTATGCTGTCCTTGTCTGTGCTTTAAAAACTTTATTTCTCAACAGAATTCAATTTAACTTGATAAAATAGTTTATCAAGGTGATATTTTGGACAAATTCTTGTTTCGTAATTGGCCAACCTGATTTGACAGAGTTGTTGCACTTTATTACACATTACTTCATTGCGAAAGGATTAGTATAACTTGTGGTGTCTTGTTTTCTGTTCACCTTGGAAAGATCCTTCTTTTTGAATTTGTTCTCTTAATTGAAGTAGACTCATTCTTCTGTGGAATGTTTGCCTCAATTAATTTACAGTTTCCATCCTTGGTAACCAAAATAGCCATTCGCTACTAATCTACTAATCTATATGAAAATTTCTTTCAAAAAGACACCTGTTGTACCAAATAAATACTGTAAATTACTATAATTTCACAAATTTTAGAAATTTGGCTACTTCTAATTTTGAATCTGAGGAAACCTAGAATGTATTTCTCATTTTCAACTTCCATTGTAACTAAAGCAAACTGGTGTATACATGAAATATTTTAAAGTTTAAGGTACCGGTATAAATTATTCTACATAAATTTTCCTTACATTTTAGCCAATAGCCAGCCTGGAAGTGAAGAAGAATATGAGTCTGATGAAGATGATAATGACTATGTTCCCAAGGATACTGCTGATGATGATTGGAAAAAGGTAAGCAATTGTGAGAAGTTATGTCTCTTGGTTTAGAGTATAATTCTGCAGGTTCAAGAGTCATGCTTAAGGGGACACACCTAGTGGTGTTAAAATAGTCACCTCATTTTAGGCTGTTAAAATATTTCATGTCGGGCTAGTAGACCAGTGGGGTAGCAACTAGTGCTGCTAATATTATAGTGGACTAACAACTTTATGTACATGTCACATTTAGTGTTTACTGCTACCAAGCCGAGACATGCTTGTAATGGTCACAGCAGTGGTGTAAACTTTAGTAGATGAAATTAAGCATGACCTGACTGGCATAAGGACCACAGTGCAATGACCATACTTAGTATTATACACTGAAATACCTTACTCTGAAGATTTATTTTGATTGTAAACTGCTGTCAAGTTTAGGGCTATAGTCATGTACATTTACATTGCAAGAATTCACTTAACACTTTGTCATGTTTAAAAGGTATAAGGTCGCATATGTAAATGCATTCAATGATTCAGTAATAATAATAATGCAGAATTCTTACTTCTGATTAATAAGTGATCATTATGTGTTTGTCCACCATTTATTTACAGATGATCCATTCTGATTATTTTTGGACTGCTCAATGCTTATGCTGAGCAAAATATTAAGTCTCTTGATTAATCAGAAATAAAAATACATCAGTCTTTATTGGATATTTCCTCTTGTCTGTTTCAGACTATCCAAGTTGGTTCAGATTATCAAGCACCTGTTCCAGAGGGTCTGTGTAAATATGGGGATGCTCCAGGTAAGTTCTATAGAGAATTGATATGATAAACCACTATCTCTACTTAGAATGAATAAGTGGAAAAGTCAACTTATTTTCATATTGTTTTATAGTTGTGAAACTGAAAGGGAATAGTTTGGTTACAATATACATGTATATATAGGTCTTATTGTGATATAAGGGTTCTTGTAACAAATGTATGTTTAATATCCGAAGGTAAATACACGGCTATTTACCATTTACATTAAGTCATTACTATCCCCCATCGTTCCGTCCGTCCAAAATTCTCGTCTGCCTAAATTCTCCAAAACAATTAAGCACTGTATCATGATACTTGGTGCAAGGCATCAACATTGATAGTAGACATGCATATTGGTAACCCAAGTTGGTTTGCTCATTTTCCTGGGAGTTATTGCCCTTTGAACACGTGTTAAAAAAAACTTAAAATAAAAAATAAAAAAATGCCTGCTTGCGGGGATCCTAATTCACTGAATTTGCTTGTTGATTGTAAATACTGTCATCAGATCTTGCTACATATGGGGACAGATTAATGTATAACCCAAGGATGATGATGTCAGGAACATTGTAACACATTCATTATGTATAAGTGTTATTTATTCATTTTGAAGGAATGTATCTAATATTCCAAATATTGAAATATATATGTACATGTACAGTGTTTGGGATACCTTTTCAGTATAATTGTTGATTGTACTTCTTGCTTGTTTTCAGCATATGAAAATGAAGATAGATTATTATGGGATCCCAGTAAATTAGAAGATAATATAGGTACGTGAATCTGCTATTCATTGCATATTACTATATCAAAGGTTGCACATAAACAGGGTTTAACAATAATGTTTGTCTGATTTTCTGGTACCAGTCAGTTTTGGCGGCAGACAAGACAAATAATAGAAAGCAGTTAATGGTAAAACCACATGTATCAGATGTAGGCGTCATGGATTTAACTAAATTTGGGTTTGCCCGACTGTCAACAAAAACAAAAAAAAGGAGGCAGATAAAAAGTTTAAAAATATGAACAAGAAATTTCCCAAAATTTCCTGGACTCAAAAATTTCCTGGCTGGAATATGAAGAGTTAAAGTTAAAGTCTTGTGGGAACATGTACTGCAACCTCTGCAGAGAATACACAAAAATCACTTGACGGTTTTGTTAAATTGTTAAAAAAAGTTAATTCTAAATTAAATTTATAGTAGAGCCTTGATAAAAATTGTATATCATGCCATATATCCTTGTGACATGTATATACATTTTGTAACTTATGACCATTAAACTACATCCCATCTTGATGGGTAATTTCTAATGTTCTTACAGGGTAGTTGTCTTAATTACTAGTATACCCTGTAAGAACATTAGAAATTACCCATGGCCTTTATAGACAGGTTCTGAAGGACAAACCGAATCTGCTTCGACACATTATATTATTCTGTTTTGATTTTGGGTCGTTTATATCCAAAACTTTTGATAAACATGTAATTAAACAGCATTTGGGCCTGTTCCACGTTAAAATTGTGGTTTGATATACACATGAGTACATATCAGTCATTTAATGTTAAAACATTAAAATATTAAAACTACTGTAAAGTTCTTTTATTGGGGACAACTTTTCTTTCATTGCGTCCAATTTAATTTGTTTTATAAACATCTTGCATGTATCTTTTTCAGTTGAGAAGTATCTTGGTGAAATCCAATCTCAGATGTTACAGAATGGGACTGGTATTAACACTATACCTATTGGTACACATATAAGAGATGATGAACAGGTTAGTTTTATGGTCGTAATATGTGCAGTTAATGATAGTGTTATAATGTTTAGAAAAAAGATGTCATTTATGTATATTGTATGTAGTTTTGAATTTGAGTCCCACTGAGACCACATGTGTGAAAGTGAATTTTCCTTGACTTGGCTTTAACTGGTTCACCCAGTGTCAGTATAATGTGACTGAGGGAGTGGTACACTTGTCTGCAGTGTACTGACTCGATGAGATAGCACCTTATGAGCGCTGGTACAAGTCAAACCATAAACACGTGTATATACTCAAAATTGTTCATAGATTAATTCATAAAGATTAATAAAAAATAGTTCTCATTGCGAATAATTGTTGATGCGACGTTAAGCAACATTCAACAACAATAACAACTTATGCATAATCTAATTTTTCTGAAATTATGCACAGATGTTACTTGTGATAATAACCTGTGAACCTGATATTATTAGTATCATCAGGTTTATTTTGTGGAGTAATTCTGATTTCCAGACCTAGAATTATTTTGTCTGAATGTATTTATAGCAATTTCCATTCTTACAATTTTTGACACAACCTTATGTGTAGTGTATAAGTCAGTTTGACTGACCACTCTAGTTAGTGTTAAAATTTGTGTTATCTCTCTTGCAGGCATTATATATGTTACTACAATGTGGTCACAATGTAGAAGAAGCCAGTAGGCGTAGAAAAATGCAAGCAGTCCCACCAACAGGTACGAATTGTTAAACATCATTATGGATAACCCAGTGTTTCTCCCAGTGCTGACCTCTCAGAATTTTGAAACTTTGAAAGGACCAAAAAGGATTTTGATCTGGTAATCCTTCCCCATTTGTACAAGTCCTCCTTTGATGGACATTGGATAGGCAACATAAAGTGATGACTGATGGGCCGTAGAGCTGGGGAGAAGCTTTTTAGCTGACTGATTGAAAGTGATTATTTTTGACATTTGATTCAAGTAAAAGCTTGATTTCATCCTAGGATATACATAAATTATGAGTTGAAATTTTAGATTTAAATAAGACCAATAATATGTACCTTAGATCATAAACCGTTGTGAATTAACATTAATAATTTATAACTTTACTATGATTATTTTACATGTAGATCCCATGAGTTTGTGGTCCGAAGAAGAATGTCAAAATTTTGAAAATGGTTTAAAAACTTATGGAAAAGATTTCTACCTCATACAACAGAACAAGGTAAAGTATAATGTAATGTCCTGTAAAACATTGATACTTGAATGGTGTATGTTTTAATGGTACATTACTGTACATAGTGTAAGGAATATCTGACTGAAAAAGAATGCCTTGATTAGTAAACTTCTTTGAAATGCACAAATAACTACACAAATTTATATATTTGCCTAAGTTTTATTTTATAATCGTCTTATTAAATATTATTCATAGAATTAAAATATTTAAGTTTTTGAAGTGATATCTTCACTTAATTATCTAAATGTATGATTTTCTTGAAAAACAATTTGCCAGGATTTTTGTTTGGAAATTTTGGGGGAAAAACATATTTTTCAAGATAAAAGCACTCAGTTTTAGCAGAATGTTAATTTTATGACAATTTTCAGTCTGTAATGGTATGGTCAGATTTAAATATGTATAATAATTTATGAATGCCAGTATATAACCAAGATTTGCATTTTTCTGTTATCCTGCATCTGCATAATCACAATGATCTACTTTCCAAAACTCCTAAACTATCCATAAAAATTTTATCAAACTTTCAGGATATCATTATTCAGAAGTGTACTTGGTATTTGTGCACCTGGTATTTATTTGATTCTCTGATTTGAATTTTTCATTTTAAAAAAAGTCACACCCCCACCTTTAAATCATTCTGTAAAGGCCCTCTGTGGCAAAGTGGTCAAAAGCAGAAGGAGCACTCTGGTTTCCTCCACTATCTCTGAATGGTCTGCCTTGATATTAGTTATATAAGAATGTCAACTGGGGGTTGTGTTTTCAGTCTTTAAATGACCTTTAGAATAATGTCAAGGTTAAGACATCAAATTTTGTTGTCAAGAACATCTTTAAAGAAATACATGTATGATTTGCTTTTTTAGGTGAAAACTAGATCTGTTGGAGAACTTGTTCAGTTCTATTACTTATGGAAGAAAACAGAAAGACATGATATGTTTGCTAATAAAAATAGATTTGAAAAAAGAAAATATGCTTTACATCCTGGTATTACGTAAGTAGAGGTTTAAATTCATATTCATATAGTAAGACGATTATTAGGCTGCACAATGTTTGAAATTTGTTAAGTCATACACGATTGCAATAATACCTGAGATATTTCATATTTCTAAAATGGTTTTGAATTGGTTAATTTGGTAACTAATCTCTGGTTTGTTGAGTATGAACATGAAAATGACTTGTTGCTTCCAGTCATAGAATTTAGGTTATTAAAGCTACAAGAAATTTTAGGCCAGTAGAAGAGCTTGTTTTACAAGCCCAAATATATGCATCTGAAAATATAACATACTGCTATCTAATGATAGATTTAGAGCAACTGCAGTTGAGAACCACCAGCTTTTGCAGAATTTTGTTAAAACAAGTATTTTTTTATTGCAGAGATTATATGGAAAGGTTTCTTGATGATCAGGAAAGTCCCGTACAGGCACCAGTCCGAGAAAGATCTGCTAGTCCTGTTACATCACTTATCTATGGAGATCCAAAAAGGAATCATTTAAAACCTCATTCAGATATTTCTCCTACATCTTGTGAACCTCCACAATTTGATCTCAGTGGTGCCTCACCCACGGTGGTGGCAATTCATCCCGAACTTAAAAGACATAGTAGTGGTAGTTCACCTAAACATGCCCCAGTAGAAATGACAGCAACTGTCAATGGTAGCTCAGATGACATTTTACAACCAACAGTGACTAAAAAATTAAAATCAGAATCAGACTATGAATTACAAGAAGCGTATTCAGACAGTAATCATATAGATTTATCAACAGTGGTTTCACTTTCATCTAGTATTAGTGAAGATAAATCTGTTCTAGTAGACAGTAGCATTAGTTCTTCGTTAGGTAATGACAGTTTACACAACACAATGAAATCAACGGCAGAATCTGTGGCTCAATGAAAATGGTGAATGTAGGCATTAAATTATTGTTAACATTCCTATATATAGAAACACAACATCCAGAATTTTAAAATTGGTATCATGTGCAATAATACAACATAAATGATCGTGTCAATCAAGACTTTTATCAGGAAGCTGAGCATGCCTATATCATCTACTTATATGTGAAGAATGTTTGAATTCTTTTGAAAGAAGTAAGTTGGTAATGTGCCATAGACGCCCCAAAATTAAAAATATGAATTGCTTCATATATGATATAGTAATCATTACACTCTTCTGTTTTCTTAAGAAATATTTAGAGAATGCATTTTCATATTTTTGGATGGAATAGTTTTTCTCAGCAGACACACTTTGCAACCTTTTGTTTGCAACTAGAAGTTTTAGGTAAAAACATTATGAGCAATATCGCAATATCTATCTAACCAGAGCTTAAGGTTGCACAGTGTTTCTGTGGGCAAAATCTGTTGCATTTTTCGATGTTGTTTTTTTTGGGGAGTGGGGGTGGGAAGGAGGCTTGTTAAATGATTTCATAGTGATGTCATGCATGATGCAAGGTAAATGTCACAATTTTCCTTGTAAATCTATTTTATTGAGTTTAAATCCATGATATACATGTATGAGTATATACATTATCAGAAATTTGTAATCTTTTGGGGACGTCTGAGGCACCTTTCCATTCCTACTTCTTTCTGAAGACGGAATAAACACTGTTGAATCGTAATGAAAAGTTGAATAAATGGCAGCAGATTATGTTCATATTCAATTTACAGGAAAAAATTTCAATGTATGTCTTCCAGTTGGAAAACTACATGAATAGATCACCATGCATTTTCCATTTGTTTGAAAATACATGAACACATTGGGTATGTTTTCCACAGGTTGAAGTTTTTTTCTATGTACTTTTGGATTAAAAAAAAAGTTTAAAGTGACTTACTTAACTTTGACACTTTTTCTCAATTGTTATCAGATCAAGACATTTGAAGAATTTGATACATACTAATATTCTGTTGGTAAACCAAAAGTTAAAAAATAATTTTGAAAATATTGTTTTACTGCAAAAGAAGTGTTTATTGTAGTGTCCAGTGTTCGAAATAACGGCTATTCCCTCAATTAGAGACTGGTAACTTTTGGGAAAGACTTGTTACTTTTTCTAGTCTCCTTTACACCAGAATAGAAAATCTATGAATTTTTCAAGACAAGAACTGGTTAAAATTTTTACTTATTTTGGACACTCAGTTAAACATTCAGTGCAGTTATACACAGTTAATTTACACACTTTCTATTTCACAACTGCCAACTTAAACTTGGATGATTGGTCAGACATTTAGAGAGAAATGGCATGCTGCAATAGTATTCATAATGGCCAGTTTTTGTAATTCATATATATATATATATATAAAATTATAAATCTTTCAGTTTCATTCATTAAACATACCATTACAGATTCATTATATAGCCAAAAATCATATCTCATTTTGTAGAAAATTTCTTTTGAATTTGGTGGTTTTAAGATCAAATCTTCTTGCTAAAGCAATGAAAAATCTGTCGATTATTGGTCTCATGAAATGCTTGTTAAGGACGAAACACAGCCTGGAAAACATATCACATAGTAAAATAGTGCAATGGAGAATCGTCCACAAATTTGCTATAATAGATTACTTTTTGAAAGAATTTCTCGGAAAAAATTGGTAGCCAAAATCAACATTGGAAACAGCCTGACCACAGTTTCACAATCAGTCCTTAGCTAAGATTTTTCTTAACTTAAATCTGCCAAAATTTGACATTTTGTAATTCCATAAATAAATAAAAAAATCAATAAATTTAGAATATAGATATAATAAGCTTGGAGCGATCTTCAAAATAGAACCTAAAATGATGCATGATTGCCACGAATATCTTGAAAATTAACTAAACTATTCTGTTTTCAAATTTGGTTGATTTAAGTTAAGGAAAATCTTAGTTAAGGAATGATTGTGAAACTGGGACAAATTTGGTTGATTTAAGTTAAGGAAAATCTTAGTTAAGGAATGATTGTGAAACTGGGACCTGTAGCATCCAAAGTTTTCAATCAACACAAAGATTTTGGCAGTAGAGTAAATAACTTTTCTGTAACAGTGGAAGGGAGGTTGGAATAGATGTAAAAATTAATAATACCTGTGATAAATGTTGATATTTAAAAGAAATGAAATAAATTGTAAAATCTGAAATCATATATATAAAAGTATAGCATCATGTGATATTAATGCTATTATAGTATAATTGTATATAGACATTGTAATGTATATAGTCCCGCCCTCCTATAGATTCTTACATGATGTAATTGTGCTGATATTCATTTGTTTATATACATGTAAGTAATTTATGAATAACAAAACAATTGTCTCATATTTTAGTTATTTATATAATTTTTTTCCGGTTAAATAGAAAGTTTGTTAGCTTTAATTTCCTGTTACATTAAAGAATAAGGTGGTTTTGATATAATTTATTGATAAGTTGTGAAAGAGCCTGAAACTCATTGCTATTAAAGATTAAAACGGCAGTCCCAAGTTTTCTCCCATGACGGAGCTAGATTATAAACATGCAGACTTGATGAGTTTACAGTAGTAACTTTAATGCTTAACCTTAAACAGATAATTTGAAGCCCTTTTTTGGTCCCAAATGTTTTCTTTGCCATCTCTATTGAGAACTGGAAGTCAGTAACAAAGCCATTGATAAATATTTTGGAGATTAACACTGTTATTGTGCTAGATAAAAAATAGATAATGGGATGCTTATATTCATACAGTTGTTTTGTTATGCTGATTGTGAACAATGAAAGCATCATGATGATGTCAAGAATTTTGAATTTCAAGCCAAATACGATTGTATGATGAAAAATTTCCAGATAGTTTCCATTGGATTTGTGGACCAAAACACTTAAGATTTGTTTTAGTACAACATGTAACATTTTTATTTTCCAACTTAACCCATTCAGGAAGTTTTGAGCTTTATTTTTTGAGATACAAGTGCTAAACTAGTTAAATATATTTTATATAGAAGATGTGCAGTAAAACATGATCAAAACTGAACCCATTTAGTACAGAATATGGGTTTTCATCCTCTAGAAGGTGCCATTGACTCCTTTTATTTTGCCAAATGACTCCAATGTTTCAAGTATTAGTTTGTCATATTTAACAGTACATGAATTCAAAAATATTGATGATATGGTGTTTTAGATGAAAGTTTTTGAAAATGCTTCCTCTGGAAAATCCTAGTTTGAACCCTGAAATATGTTCATTTCAGACAAGGCCTCTCTCTGTTTACTCAGGTTTATTTACCAACAGTATGAATGATATGACCTAGTCACAAGTACAATTATAGTTCAATTAAGACTGGTTTTCACTTTACTCAGGATTTGGTTTAAACAGGTTAGACTGTACTTAATTTTCAGGGTTAGCTCTGCCATTTGCTAATTGCTAACATTTTTGCTCCAAAATTTTTATCTTTTTATCAATTTTATTATTATCGGGCAGATTTTATTTTCTTCCTTTTCTTCTTTTAGACAAGTATGAAAAAGTAAAACAAGTTCTAAGAATTGTCTATAATAAAGATTGTTTATAATCAAAGAAAATCTATATAGCAGATTAGAATAACATTTCGTGGCTTTTCTTAGTTTTTACTGCCTCCTTAACATATTAATGTATCGATATAAGTGAAATGTTCTTGACTGGGATGTTTAACACCATTACTCAACCCCTTAACATATTAAACAGTTGCTCAACTTTTAACTCTTTTTGGCTAATGTATTGACTCCCAATTTTTGTACAGCGTTCACGATAGTGAACGCGTGTACTATGCTGTCGCTTTCTTCCAAGATATCGAGCTTCTTTGCTATGAAATTATAAGATATGAGTACACCTGGAAATAGTGCGCCTGGTAAATGAGCGTGAAAGAAGTATATCTGTTTTATCGGGAGATATGTATTCTGAGACGGGTAATGCATTTGGTAACATATGCACGTTTGGAATAAATTTTCGGAATACATTTCGGAATCTAGTAAATATTGCGACGGGATGCATCTAATAATTTCTGCAATTTGGCGAACTGATCTCATGTTTACAATAAAAAGTAGTTCGAGAAGTTGGCGTCCTACGATGTAAAATCATAACTTTTTATGAAATGAACAGCAACGGCAGGTTGTTTAATTAATTCTTCGTGAAATCTACGGAAATTTAAATTTATTTTGAAGGTTATGATAACGTATTTTGATGTTGAGGCAATTGTGTCATATTTTAAAACTGTTTATCGATTAGATTTTACTTTCGTGAAAGGGAGATAATTCGTACAGTTGTTGTGTGCAAATTTTAAATACAGTCTTTTTACCAGTTCCGAACAGGGTTTCATATAAGCGCTGCTGCAGACGTCATCCACAAGCAGAGGAAATAAAATTTATGTGGTGTAATAATACAGATGTTTACTGATTCCAAAATATCAGACACCTGTCCTCAAAAACACGTGGTAGTATGTTTTTTTGAAAAAAGCATTTCCGTGATCACGATTTGTTTACATCGTTAAACTAGGTCACCAACAATCTGTCGACCTGTCGTGCACATACATTTAGGAAGCGGTTGAAGTTTATATTATTTAAACAATTAATGCCCATACATTCAAGTAGAAGCAAATTTAGAAAGTTATTTTTCGATTCCTTTAATTGAACGGGGTTGAAATTTTAGATTATTCGGTAGTAAAAATTCGGAACTGGTAAACCAACTGTACTTCACCATTAACATGAAACGGGAATATTGTGAGTGATAATCAGCAGTTAATTTAAACCCAGATTAACAGCAAATGATCCAGTTACATACAACCGCTAGAATGTACCCCCTCATAGCGACGGCAGGATCTGCAAAACTCTACTTTCTCTCTATCCGAAATGACAAAACGATCGGGTACAACTTTTTTAAATTTCAATTACCGATTGTCTTTTTCATATATTTATGAAATTATTATTTTCTACCATTTAATTCAGCAATACATGGTTTGGTACATTGTTTCCTTTTCCAAAAAAACCACCCGTCGGACTATTCATAGATCAACCCCCCCCCCCCCCCCCCCCGATTTTTCGGTTATATTCTGTCTTGCCACAACACAATTTTCCCAACTACGCTGTACAGCAGCACGACAGTGCTATGTTTTGAAAGTTAGAGCTAACCCTGAATTTGAATCAACTTTGACTTCAAATTATCCAGGTTTTGTTTGTGATACTGTTGTTGTTTATGTTTAATATCTTTGTTTTGATTTAGAGTGTCATAGTATAGGCAAACCACATTGACCTGTCCGCTTGACCTTTCATTAAGAATATCCATATAGAAGGATCCACCTAATATATAGGTAGTAGTAGGATTCACAGTTAATACATATACATATACACATTATCCATGATTAGTGTTTACATCAGGTAGACGAAATATACACATGTGATCCCTATTACTTAAACTTACCTGTTGGTAATGAATATTTAAATCAAAGGCCAAGCGGACAGGTCAATGTTGTTTGCCTATAATCGTGTGTCCAGTCATTAGATTCTATCATTGGTATATATTTAGAAATTATAATAATAACTAACAGGGATGTCAATAGAAGCAGGTAGCCAGCGAAAAAAGCCTGCTGTTCTCTAAAATGATGTGAGTTATTTTTAATTTCAAATAGTTAATTTCAATGTCTAATTAGAATTTTGGTGTCATTAAACTGCCTGTTACTTATAAAAATTTGCCTGCTACTTCAAAAGTTAATGACATCCCTGACTAGTTATGGTAGTTCTTTCTTTTAATGATATGCTTACAACCACACTTCTTAAAGCTTATTGAACAAAAACTAGCACAGTAGATATCCTAGGTTTTAGAAACAGATATTTAAGTTATGTTTCAACCAGGAAACATTTCAAAAAGAGATCCTATGTAAGCATATACCATTATGTTCCATAAACATTCTGTCAGAATTATATTCCATAACAATTGTGCTGAAATGATATTTCCACTTATTAGATGCGGAATCAGTGATCACATTAGATTTGTTTTATTGGCCCCACAATATTCTTTGACTATGGGGCATACCTTCCCCACAAATAAACATGTTTTTGGCATTGATCACATGGTATGCTGGTGTAATTATTATATAACAATTTCAGTGGATTAGACAAAAAAGTAAACAATAAATCCTTTGACCTGTAAAATACTGCGCTGTTGTTTATATCAACTTCATAGCTGATGATGCCATGAAATCTGTCTCAACTAAACTTTATTAGGACATATTTTTTGTTGTTTGATAAACAGTGTTCACTCTTGAAAGGGTCCATGTACCATGTACCACAGAAGAACATTTATATTGTTTGGTAAATTTATATGTGAAATCTAAACAAAGTCTTTAGGTTCTAATGAGTTCAGTTTAAACATGTGCTATATTATAGAATTGTATTGCAGTAAAAAAAAAAAAACTTCCAGGTGTCACTCTGCAGTTTGAATATGCAAAATTTAGATAAATTTGGATATTGGTTACTTATTTTGGTTTGAATGGTCAAATGATTTATCATTAGTGGGAACCTCTTCACACCAAAACTATCTTGATGTAAAGATCATTAACCTTGGAGAATTTAGATACTGGTAATCATAATGTAACAAATTTTGTGATTTCAATGGTAACCATTATGGAGAACCTCTTTATTTTGCAGATGATTTTTTTTCACAATAAAACAGGTATGATCATTTACCTTGAAGTCCATGTTTATCTTTAATGATGCCAATTTGTAATTTAATATATACCTGTCAACATTCATCATCATCCTGACGATACTTTATATATATTTTATATTATACCATCACTTCATTTTCATATATCATATACTTGTGTGCTTATCTTCATCATTTTATATTTCATAAATGAAAAAAACTTTATATACACTTTAAGATTACATGACGTGCATTATAATATCTATTAAAAAATTATTTTTACAATTTGTACAGAAAAGAATTATTTGTATAGAAAAAAATGATGTAAATGTTTTGACAAATGTAGTGATGTCCTATATGTTTACCCTCTTTGTAGGTAGCTGGCATAGTGCTTAACCATACTTTGTACTGATTTTACATGTTTGAGAAGAAAACTTTTCTTTTTACATAGTCCATTCCTATTACTATGAATTACACCGACACTGGACACCCTGGGTCGGTAGAAAGGCTCTTTTTTTTTTTTTTTTTTTTTTTTACATTGACCATATGGGACAAGGATGCCAATTTTATAAGTGCTTGTCAGAATATTGTCTTAAAAACTTTCAGTAGGCATAAAAAATTTGGGGTTGGTGGGGTTTGTGGAAAACACTTAATTTTTAGGCCTTATGTGTTGAAATTCCTATACAGTTCTACGAATGGTTAGAATCGGGTGGTAATTAACAAAAAATAATGTAGAAATTTGTGAATGCATGGTGTTTTTAAATTGCTATTTGTTTTTGTTAAAAGAGTAATTTCTTCACTAGTTACAGATCACCTATGACTTAGTGACTACATGTGTAATTGTATATCCATAGCCTTCCATATAAAGTTCTGAAATGTCTTACTTTCACTTCCGGGACAGGGCATTGGTGACAGAGTGAAATAAAGCTTCTTACTGATAATCCTACATGGGCAGATCCTAGTGTCAGAACATGTGTCAGTTCACTTGCAGAAGTTAGGATAGTTTACTATGGGTATTCTGGTTTTCTCCACCATTGCAGAACTGACCGCCTGATATAACTGAAGGAATTTTGACAGGGATGTAATAAAATACTATTGCATTGAAGTTCTGAACTGTCTCATTCTCACTTGGTATTTCAAATTTATGTTAAATTTTAACAGATAAATTTGTTTTGTCATTGTATTCTAAAACGGTATATGTCTATATGCTCACTTATGATATCTTGTAATGAACTTGTTTCAAATGCAGAAATAGCGTAAACCTAGGTCAAAATTTTGGCAATTTTTGCAGTGTTTTTGATTTTTTCTTTGAAGATCATTGATGTCTGAAATTATCTGCAAAAGTTGCACTTTATATTATCTTGTTTAATTATTTGATTTACATTAGACAGATGTGGTTAAGCTGTATGGTAGTAGTGTTATCCTTTATCCTACCCCCCCCCTCCCCTCTCCCTCCCTCCATGTCATCACTGTAGATAGTAGACACACCCTACTAAGTAAGCATTTGTCATTAATGTTGAATTATTTGTACCTATTTATTATGTAAATAGACATAGATAGATTCTATGCCACACAGAAATAAATTTTTATGAAACATGAAATGATTTTTTTGTGGTTTTTACCTCAACTGGTTGTAGCTGACTGAGCTTATTGCATTGCATAGCCATAGGGTGCATATGTAAGAGTTTTATCTGCTCTGAAACTACTTGTTCAATTAAAACCAAATTTAGCGTGGAGTGTCTCTAGGTGACGCAAAGCAAAAGTGTTTAGCGACTATTTGACATCCAAGATGGCTACAATTTATTATTAAATGTAGTAGATAAAACAGATATTATGTATATACAACCAAACCTGTCTATAAAGGCCACCCAAAGGAACCAGTAAATGTGGCCTTTATGGGCAGGTGGTCTTTATATACAGGTTCAAATAATATGAAGAAAGAAATGAGACCAAATTTGGTTTGGAAAGTCTGTAGTGACAAATTAAATTGTGTGGAGATTCCATCCAACATCCAAGATGGCTAATGTTACTATAAAAATGGTCATTACATGTATTAAAGACCAATTCAAATGTGGCATATGAATGTAGATGCCTAGCTGTTTAATAATTATGTAATGAGATTTTAATAATTATGTAATGAGATTTTCATAAGTTTTCTTTTGGCGCTTTAGTAGCTTGATATGCAAATTAGGTACTAAATTTACAGAATTTCTTTGAAAACTTCATCTAAAACAGCTTCAGCAACTATCAGCCTAGTTAAGTAGGTTAAAAGTTTGTGACTTTTTGACCGGCACATTATAAGCGGAATATGCAAGTTAAATTCTTAATTTAACCAATTCTCTGAAATCTGGTGATCAATGAAACAACATTTGGCGCAGAAGGTCCTAGACAAACAGAGTTAAGGTTTGTGAATTTGGTTCTGATGAGGAATCCAAGATGACTGCAGTTACTTAAAATATTAATTATAAAAGCAAATGACAAGGGTGTGCGATAATGTTGAACAAGGACATGTCTGATAAGGTCAAGGTCAAATAGGGTGTATATTAGGGACACAACTGGTATTAGCTTTGGAGAAATTTCATGAGACTACACACATTGCATATATGGTGCTAGAATGTTATGACCTTTAGGTCACTCTGAAATTGTTGTAGGTCTCGGTCAACAAGCTTCGCAAAATTGGTAGATGGTTAATGTTGCTTAACGTCGCATCAGCAGTTTTTCAGATATTCGTGACGATAACTATTTTATTAATCTATATAGATTAATCTTTGAACAAGTTCGTATATGCATGTGAAGTGCAAGTATGTTTGATTTTGGCTTTACTTTAACTTATTTTTGATTAGGGACTTTTAAAGCATTTTGCTTAAATATTTTTGTAGAATATTTTTGCTTCCTTGACCATATTCCGAATGACCAGGTTTATCATTAATTTTAGGTGGCTTCATCGTCAGTATTCCCAGTATTAATTTTATTAAATAAATTTTGCATTTCCCGTGTTCTTCCATTTCCCCTTTTAAATAATATTTTTGATACTTCTTGTCATTTTGAGTAGGATTCTTTACCTGATTTGTATTTATTAATAATGTCCCCTTTATATTATCTGCCCTTGGGTTTATGAGTCGTCTCGCCGTTATAACTTCCCCTTGTACATGATGTTTCTACATTATATATAATTGTTAAGATTTAGAGAGATTGGGTGGATTTACTTTGTATTGTTGTCTGTTGAGCTATTTATTCGCATTCATTTGTTGTTATTGAATCTTTGTGATATTCTTGATATAATATTCAATATTTGGGGATATTTTCCCTTAATAAATTTAGTGTTTTGTATTTTAATCCAGTTGTCGTAGTGGTCTTTTTAGTTAAGAAAGCTGTGCCATAACCTAGATACACTGAACCACCGCATTAACTTGGTTCCTGGGTGGATTTCATTAAATCCTTTACTGGGTTCCGGTTACATTTTTGGTCCCGCGAGGCGGATATCTTAGGCGGAAATTTTGGCACAGCTTTTTGTAATGTTATTTGTATGCTTGGCTTAGTTGTTTGCTGTTAGTTTTAGACACATTTTTGAGATATTTTTTTTGTACAGTTGAATGAGTTGTTTAGAAATTCGTATTTTTGTTTCATTACATTGATTTGTGTTGTATAACTGTTGGTTTCTCTAGAATGGCTGATAAAGGTACAGGCACATCGGATTTAGAGTTAGTACTGTTTTTCAGAAATATCTGAATAAAAGGGAGAGTTCATCGGTACAGACAAGTACACCGAATGTTAAGTTTGATAGGGACTCCAATGGAATTAAAGGGGTAGATGATACCGTCGGTCTAAAGTTTTCAAGGCCATTCATGTCTGATTATGTCAGTGATAAGAGTCCAGTTCATAATGATAAAGATTCATTAAAGGTTGATGATACTTATGGTTCTAAGTATTCAGTTCGTAATAAAACACAAGGGTTACAACCAAGCTTATATTCTACTCCTCAAAGGTTGTCAAGGCAATACTTGCCTGTTCCTAAGAGTGATGAATATTCAATGCATGGTGGTTTTGATTCTTTGAAAGCTGATGTTACTGATAGTTCTAAAATGCATTCAAGTTCGTTTTCTAAACCACATAGGTCACTCAAGTCTAGTTCTAATTCCATTGTAAGGCGCGAGAAAGAGCCCGATAAATTTGATGGTAAATCAGTAACTTGGAGTGATTTTAGGATTTGAGGATGTTTCAGATTGGAATAAGTGGACTTATAGGGAGATGGGTCAACAGTTGTCAATGACACTTAAGGGTGATGCATTGAAATTGATAAGTAGTTTGACTTCTGATCAAAGGAGAGATTACTTTGAACTTAAGAAAGTACTTTAGCAAAGGTATAATCCTAAGGAGAGGACTCCTGCTTATAAAAGTGAGTTCAAGGCAAGGCGTAGGCAAAGGGGTGAAACTTTAGAGGATTTTGGCTATTCTTTGCGTCGGTTGAGTCATTTTGCATACCCTGATCACCCATATGAGGTTCGTGGTGAATTGGTGGTTGATAAGTTTATTGAAGGTTTGGTTGATAAAGAGATGGGCAGGCATGTTCAGTTTCAGCATCCTAAAAGTCTTGAAGATGCTATTTCATATGCGGTAGAGTTTGAAGCTTTTGAGAAGAATTATGAGTCGAGCACTGGTGTTTTAAAACCTAAGGCGTTTGAAGCTATTCAATCTGTGAGGTCTAAAGTTAACACTCCTTGCAAAGATGACTTGTTTAAGGAAAGGGAGTCTGCTATTGCGAGTGTCGAAGCAAATAGAATGCTTCAAAACATGACTAAAGAATTTGAAAGGTTTCATAGGGAGTTAAGGTCTGAAAGGCGAAACGTAGAACAAATCTATAAGAACATTAAGGCAGAGAGAGAACACTTAGATGTTATATATGGCAATATCGTTAAACAAGGTCAAGGGGCTCAAGGTGTTAATAAACAGTCTAGTTCTTTTCAAAATAGACAAACTTTTAACCAGGGAAACTAAAAGAGGCTGTACCTGGGGCCGACGGCTCAGCCTCTCCTATAGAAGAACACGTTTTTGTTTCTTCCAGGCCTAAGGTAGTGATAAGTCCAGTTGTTAATACTTGTTTGTTTGCCCATATTGGTATTTATGGTGTATCATGTAGTGTTTTGGTAGATACTGGTGCAGCTGTCAGTATTTTGTCAAAGGTTGTTTATGATAAGGTTAAGGATTCTTTACCAGCCTTATCAAGGGACGATTTGACCCTGGCAGCGGCTGATGGTAGTATTCTGAAAACGTATGGTAAAGTTGTGGTGGAATTTGAAATGGGATGTTTGAGGTTTAAACAGGAATTCATTGTTGCTGAATTGGATAGCATGTATGGGATATTAGGAATGGATTTCTTACATGAAAAAGATGTTTCAATTATGGTATCTAATAAACAACTTAAAGTTGATAATCAAGTAATATCCTTACATAGTGAGATAAATCATACGTGTGCTAGAGTGAAGGTTTCTAGGAATATTACTATTCCCCCTGAGTCTACAGCTATGGTTAGTGGTTATGTAGATAGTAGTTTTGATACTGATGGTGATATTATGGTAGAGCCTCTTGATTCATTGGGTAACAAAGGTGTCATGTTAGCTAGGACCTTAATAAATCCTTCGTTGTCTAACTTTAGTTTATCAGTTATCAATGTTAGTAACAAATACGTGAAGTTGAAACGGGATACTCCAATTGGTAGTGTTGAATCTGTTAGCGTGAATAATATATCTGATGATAGTCAAAGGGTTTACAACTTGGTTGAAACTGTCGATACTACAGAAAGTAGTGAGGAGGTCGCAGTAACTGCCCATCTTAGCTTGTTGGTAGAGGGCACTTCAAGGGAACTTACTGATGAACAAAAACGTGAAGTTATGCAACTCTTACTTAATTATCAAGATATTTTCATGGGCCCCGATGGTAAATTGGGTAGGACAGGCTTGGTTAAGCATACAATTAACACGGGAGATGCGTCACCTGTAAAACTTCCACCTCGTAGAATACCACTTGCTCAAAAGAAAATTGTTGAGGATGAACTTGAAAAAATGTTGAGAGATGATATAATTGAGCCAAGTGAAAGTCCTTACTCATCCCCTGTGTTGTTAGTTACTAAAAAAGATGGTTCCATAAGGTTTTGCATCGATTATCGCAAGCTTAATTCTACTATAGTAAAGGATGCTTATCCTTTACCAAGAATTGATGAATGTTTAGATACTCTAAGTGGGGCTAAATGGTTTAATACTCTGGATTTAGCGTCGGGTTATTGGCAATGTGAGATGGAAGAGAAGGATAAAGCAAAAACAGCTTTTGCAACTCATAAGGGCCTCTTCCAGTTCAATGTGCTCCCTTGTGGTCTTGTAAATGCTCCGGCGTGTTTTGAAAGGCTCATGGAACTCGTGCTTAGGGGACTTCAGTGGGATATCTGCATGTGTTATTTAGATGACGTCATAGTGTTTGGGGCTACATTTGAAGAGACAATATCAAATTTGATGGCTCATAATGATCCTGTAAACTCTCAATCTGGTGATGATTCTAGTTCATGTTCAGATATTACACCAAACTGGTTACTAACTTGGTCTCATATTCAATTGTGTGAGCTGCAAAATAAGGATCCTAACATTAAAAAGTTATTGGAGTTGAAACATAATTTTGATGAGAAACCCCAGCGACATTATTTGTGCAACACAAGTTCTGAAATTCGGTGTCTTTGGTCTGTGTGGTCACATCTTGAAGTAAAGAATGAGCTTCTATATTACAAATGGTTCTTGCCCAGCGGAGGTCATAAGTTGTTGCTGGTAGCTCCTCAGGAAATACGTGAATCTATCATGTACGAATTGCATAACAAGCGCATATCTGGTCATCTGGGTAGAGATAAAACTTTGAATTCTATTCGTAGGAGGTTCTATTGGCCCGGAATGTCCTCTGATGTTCGTAGGTGGTGCAAAAATTGTCATTTGTGTGCAAGAGCTAAGCATGGACCTGGTAAAGGTCGTTCACCTCTTCAGCAGTCTTCTGTTAATGGTCCATTAGATAGGATTGGTATAGATATTGTTGGTCCTTGTCCGGTTACTGAGGATGGAAATGAGTTTATCATAGTTATTTGTGATTATTTTACTAAGTGGGTGGAATGCTACCCGGTTCCTAATCACATGGCATTGACTGTGGCAGATAAACTTGTTAATGAATTTATATGTCGGTTTGGGGCTCCGAAGCAAATACATTCGGATCAGGGAGCAGAGTTTGAATCTCAGTTGTTTTCCATTTTGTGTGAAAAGTTTAGTGTCGATAAGACTAGAACAACCCCATATAGACCCCAGTCAGATGGACTTGTTGAACGTTTTAATAGAACCCTTATTCAGATGTTATCCATTTTTGTGAATGAAAACCGTTCTGATTGGGATGACCATTTACCATATTTACTCATGGCCTATCGATCAACTGTTCATGAAAGCACTAAGTGTAGTCCTAATCTGTTAATGCTAGGTAGGGAAACTCTTTGTCCACTGGATTTAAAAGTTGGAGATCCACCAGATTTATATCCAGAAAGTTGCCCGGTTTTGTATGTTGAGTGGCTTAAACAATCTATGAACAAAACCTTTGAATTTGCTCATCAACATTTGGGTCAGTCATCTGTTCACCAGAAACGGTATTATGACCGTGGTCTTAAACCCCGTACTTTTGAAGTAGGAAGTTTTGTTTGGCGTTGGTATCCTCCACTGGCAAACATTAAACTGGGTTTAGGGTGGACTGGTCCCTTTCGTGTTGTAGAAAGGTTATCTCAAGTCACTTATAAAATACAGAAAACCCCTGATAGTCCAATTCTGGTCATTCATGTAGATCATCTCAAGCCATATGAAGGTGCTGATGTTCCCAGTGCCTGGATAGGTAATGAGACCCTAGAAATGGAGCTTGATGATGAGTCTGATGATCATCTCATGGACTTGCCTAGTACTGACGATGAAGCACTTACCCCTCCCCAAGTCATTTTTACGCCACCTAGAGCCACTCGTGCAGGTAGACGAGTAAAGAAACCTGTTAAATATTCTCCATCTCTTTAGGGTTTGGCTTTATCCTTGGTAGTAGTGTACATATTGTTAATAGTATCTTTTTGGTATTTTACATAAATGTCCACATTGTCTAAAAGTAAAAAAAAATTCCCATTTTATCACCTGGTCAATCTAATTACATAAACATATCAAATTAAGTTACTACTTCTAGCTTTAAAAAAAAACATGTCTTGCTCTCTCACATAATTTACATTACATAAACATAATAATTTTTGTGCTAACATTTTGAACTGTGACTATGTGGGGGTGAATTTTGCCATTGATCATAGGTAACATGGTATCAAAATAGCATAAAAGTTATTTTTTTCAAAATATTTCAATTTCAATGTAGTATTAAAGACAGTTGCGTCTGATCCACACAATTGTATTATCAGTGCTACATCACTGTACGGTATCAGAAATGGGATTGTGACTGATCACCACACTTCTATTGCTGATTCTGTCATCTAAACCTATAAATAAAAATACATAAATATACATTAATGTTTGAGAGCATGACATTAAAATATAATAATATAATCTGTAGCATGTTATTCATAACCTTTTTCTTATATATTTCCAGATGACAAATATGGTTGATGTCCTTTACCTCGATGTTGCCTCTTACGACATGATGTCGTTAGACGATGATTTAAGGAAACCTTTTCCTGAGGGAGGCATGGAGTGTGAGGTGGTAGCTTGCACTAGGAAAGGGACCATTGCGACCCTGGCAAGCTACCACAAGCACTGGAACAAATTTCACGAGGCGTTGGTACCCTATTTTGATTGCCCCGTTTGTAATGAAACGTTTCTGGCAAGATGTGACGTCCGGCGGCATCTTGCCAGAAAACATAAGCATACAGAGACCGAGATACTAATGGGTTCGGTCGTGGCCGAAATGCGGCCGAACTCTAGGTACATCCCTCCGGGGGATGTGTTACCTCCAAAGAAAGACCACAAAATAAATGTGGAGGCAAGAGAGGCTGCAAAAAGGAAGAGAGAGGAGGAGACGGCTAACCTGGAGCCTCTTTTCCAGGAACAGGAATACACTGTTAGTAGGGACCAGGAGGTTCATTTACATTTCTCCCAGGATGGACGAACGGAGTCATGGACCATAGCAAAAAAATATAAGAAGGCGAAATAATGTAGTGCGCGTGTGCCGTGTTTGTGAAAACAATTTCTTGTGTTTTGTTTTTTTTAGTTTCAGTTTTATTTAAGAGACACAAATAGTGACAGTTATTTATTCATTTCATTGATTTGTTTTCGTGTTTGGTATTCTTCATGGATATTTGTGGACATTTGTGAATATGTGTGATATGAACATTTACAATATTTACAGTTTATGAACTTTATGAAATTATTATATTATTATATACCTGTTTATTTGTTGAATTATATTGATACATAATCTACCATAATTTATTTACAATGTATTTGCATTGTCATATTTATTCATATTTAAAATAATTTGTTCAAAAATTTTGTAGGGTAAATTTTCTCTTAAGGTGGGGGGAGTGTAACGGCGACCGTTTTTTATGCACCGTTATTTTTTTAATATTATTTTAAATATTCATCATGAACGTGCCTGACTGTGTCGGCTCGTTTGTTCTACTTTTATATAAACGTACCTTATTTATAAATCGATGATTTAGCACACATTTAAATCTTTATTACCTAGTATTTACTTTTTATTATACCACACTTTTCGGAGCCTTGTTTGTCCGCCATTTTGCCGTATCAGCCTATTTATATTTATGTCTGCCGTTTTGATTGGTTGTGACACTGACCAAACGTGGCATTCATTGGCCAGTGTTATAATCACTCTGATTGGTTTTGAACTTCACGGGTGATAGATTCACGGGTATAAAAGCAGGTGTTTTTCCGTGATTTGGAACACAAGAGCTAAGCATGGACCTGGTAAAGGTCGTTCACCTCTTCAGCAGTCTTCTGTTAATGGTCCATTAGATAGGATTGGTATAGATATTGTTGGTCCTTGTCCGGTTACTGAGGATGGAAATGAGTTTATCATAGTTATTTGTGATTATTTCACCAAGTGGGTGGAATGCTACCCGGTTCCTAATCACATGGCATTGACTGTGGCAGATAAACTTGTTAATGAATTTATATGTCGGTTTGGGGCTCCGAAGCAAATACATTCGGATCAGGGAGCAGAGTTTGAATCTCAGTTGTTTTCCATTTTGTGTGAAAAGTTTGGTGTCGATAAGACTAGAACAACCCCATATAGACCCCAGTCAGATGGACTTGTTGAACGTTTTAATAGAACCCTTATTCAGATGTTATCCATTTTTGTGAATGAAAACCGTTCTGATTGGGATGACCATTTACCATATTTACTCATGGCCTATCGATCAACTGTTCATGAAAGCACTAAGTGTAGTCCTAATCTGTTAATGCTAGGTAGGGAAACTCTTTGTCCACTGGATTTAAAAGTTGGAGATCCACCAGATTTATATCCAGAAAGTTGCCCGGTTTTGTATGTTGAGTGGCTTAAACAATCTATGAACAAAACCTTTGAATTTGCTCATCAACATTTGGGTCAGTCATCTGTTCACCAGAAACGGTATTATGACCGTGGTCTTAAACCCCGTACTTTTGAAGTAGGAAGTTTTGTTTGGCGTTGGTATCCTCCACTGGCAAACATTAAACTGGGTTTAGGGTGGACTGGTCCCTTTCGTGTTGTAGAAAGGTTATCTCAAGTCACTTATAAAATACAGAAAACCCCTGATAGTCCAATTCTGGTCATTCATGTAGATCATCTCAAGCCATATAAAGGTGCTGATGTTCCCAGTGCCTGGATAGGTAATGAGACCCTAGAAATGGAGCTTGATGATGAGTCTGATGATCATCTCATGGACTTGCCTAGTACTGACGATGAAGCACTTACCCCTCCCCAAGTCATTTTTACGCCACCTAGAGCCACTCGTGCAGGTAGACGAGTAAAGAAACCTGTTAAATATTCTCCATCTCTTTAGGGTTTGGCTTTATCCTTGGTAGTAGTGTACATATTGTTAATAGTATCTTTTTGGTATTTTACATAAATGTCCACATTGTCTAAAAGTAAAAAAAAATTCCCATTTTATCACCTGGTCAATCTAATTACATAAACATATCAAATTAAGTTACTACTTCTAGCTTTAAAAAAAACATGTCTTGCTCTCTCACATAATTTACATTACATAAACATAATAATTTTTGTGCTAACATTTTGAACTGTGACTATGTGGGGGTGAATTTTGCCATTGATCATAGGTAACATGGTATCAAAATAGCATAAAAGTTATTTTTTTCAAAATATTTCAATTTCAATGTAGTATTAAAGACAGTTGCGTCTGATCCACACAATTGTATTATCAGTGCTACATCACTGTACGGTATCAGAAATGGGATTGTGACTGATCACCACACTTCTATTGCTGATTCTGTCATCTAAACCTATAAATAAAAATACATAAATATACATTAATGTTTGAGAGCATGACATTAAAATATAATAATATAATCTGTAGCATGTTATTCATAACCTTTTTCTTATATATTTCCAGATGACAAATATGGTTGATGTCCTTTACCTCGATGTTGCCTCTTACGACATGATGTCGTTAGACGATGATTTAAGGAAACCTTTTCCTGAGGGAGGCATGGAGTGTGAGGTGGTAGCTTGCACTAGGAAAGGGACCATTGCGACCCTGGCAAGCTACCACAAGCACTGGAACAAATTTCACGAGGCGTTGTACCCTATTTTGATTGCCCCGTTTGTAATGAAACGTTTCTGGCAAGATGTGACGTCCGGCGGCATCTTGCCAGAAAACATAAGCATACAGAGACCGAGATACTAATGGGTTCGGTCGTGGCCGAAATGCGGCCGAACTCTAGTACATCCCTCCGGGGGATGTGTTACCTCCAAAGAAAGACCACAAAATAAATGTGGAGGCAAGAGAGGCTGCAAAAAGGAAGAGAGAGGAGGAGACGGCTAACCTGGAGCCTCTTTTCCAGGAACAGGAATACACTGTTAGTAGGGACCAGGAGGTTCATTTACATTTCTCCCAGGATGGACGAACGGAGTCATGGACCATAGCAAAAAAATATAAGAAGGCGAAATAATGTAGTGCGCGTGTGCCGTGTTTGTGAAAACAATTTCTTGTGTTTTGTTTTTTTAGTTTCAGTTTTATTTAAGAGACACAAATAGTGACAGTTATTTATTCATTTCATTGATTTGTTTTCGTTGGTATTCTTCATGGATATTTGTGGACATTTGTGAATATGTGTGATATGAACATTTACAATATTTACAGTTTATGAACTTTATGAAATTATTATATTATATACCTGTTTATTTGTTGAATTATATTGATACATAATCTACCATAATTTATTTACAATGTATTTGCATTGTCATATTTTTCATATTTAAAATAATTTGTTCAAAAATTTTGTAGGGTAAATTTTCTCTTAAGGTGGGGGGAGTGTAACGGCGACCGTTTTTTTATGCACCGTTATTTTTTTAATATTATTTTAAATATTCATCATGAACGTGCCTGACTGTGTCGGTCGTTTGTTCTACTTTTATATAAACGTACCTTATTTATAAATCGATGATTTAGCACACATTTAAATCCTTATTACCTAGTATTTACTTTTTATTATACCACACTTTTCGGAGCCTTGTTTGTCCGCCATTTTGCCGTATCAGCCTATTTATATTTATGTCTGCCGTTTTGATTGGTTGTGACACTGACCAAACGTGGCATTCATTGGCCAGTGTTATAATCACTCTGATTGGTTTTGAACTTCACGGGTGATAGATTCACGGGTATAAAAGCAGGTGTTTTTCCGTGATTTGGACTTGGGGAGACTACCAAGATTGATAAGGTTGGCATACGACCTGGTCATTCGCTTTCTGGTCTCTGGCAGTAAAATGCCTCTACCTTCCATTTATTTTGTTAATTTTAAGTTCTAAAATGGGGGGTAGTTATTTTTGATTTTGGCTTTACTTTAACTTATTTTTGATTAGGGACTTTTAAAGCATTTTGCTTAAATATTTTTGTAGAATATTTTGCTTCCTTGACCATATTCCGAATGACCAGGTTTATCATTAATTTTAGGTGGCTTCATCGTCAGTATTCCCAGTATTAATTTTATTAAATAAATTTTGCATTTCCCGTGTTCTTCCATTTCCCCTTTTAAATAATATTTTTGATACTTCTTGTCATTTGAGTAGGATTCTTTACCTGATTTGTATTTATTAATAATGTCCCCTTTATATTATCTGCCCTTGGGTTTATGAGTCGTCTCGCCGTTATAACTTCCCCTTGTACATGATGTTTCTACATTATATATAATTGTTAAGATTTAGAGAGATTGGGTGGATTTACTTTGTATTGTTGTCTGTTGAGCTATTTATTCGCATTCATTTGTTGTTATTGAATCTTTGTGATATTCTTGATATAATATTCAATATTTGGGGATATTTCCCTTAATAAATTTAGTGTTTTGTATTTTAATCAGTTGTCGTAGTGGTCTTTTTAGTTAAGAAAGCTGTGCCATAACCTAGATACACTGAACCACCGCATTAACTTGGTTCCTGGGTGGATTTCATTAAATCCTTTACTGGGTTCCGGTTACATTTTTGGTCCCGCGAGGCGGATATCTTAGGCGGAAATTTTGGCACAGCTTTTTGTAATGTTATTTGTATGCTTGGCTTAGTTGTTTGCTGTTAGTTTTAGACACATTTTTGAGATATTTTTTTGTACAGTTGATGAGTTGTTTAGAAATTCGTATTTTTGTTTCATTACATTGATTTGTGTTGTATAACTGTTGGTTTCTCTAGAATGGCTGATAAAGGTACAGGCACATCGGATTTAGAGTTAGATACTGTTTTTCAGAAATATCTGAATAAAAGGGAGAGTTCATCGGTACAGACAAGTACACCGAATGTTAAGTTTGATAGGGACTCCAATGGAATTAAAGGGGTAGATGATACCGTCGGTCTAAAGTTTTCAAGGCCATTCATGTCTGATTATGTCAGTGATAAGAGTCCAGTTCATAATGATAAAGATTCATTAAAGGTTGATGATACTTATGGTTCTAAGTATTCAGTTCGTAATAAAACACAAGGGTTACAACCAAGCTTATATTCTACTCCTCAAAGGTTGTCAAGGCAATACTTGCCTGTTCCTAAGAGTGATGAATATTCAATGCATGGTGGTTTTGATTCTTTGAAAGCTGATGTTACTGATAGTTCTAAAATGCATCAAGTTCGTTTTCTAAACCACATAGGTCACTCAAGTCTAGTTCTAATTCCATTGTAAGCGCGAGAAAGAGCCCGATAAATTTGATGGTAAATCAGTAACTTGGAGCGATTTTAATTTGAGGATGTTTCAGATTGGAATAAGTGGACTTATAGGGAGATGGGTCAACAGTTGTCAATGGCACTTAAGGGTGATGCATTGAAATTGATAAGTAGTTTGACTTCTGATCAAAGGAGAGATTACTTTGAACTTAAGAAAGTACTTTAGCAAAGGTATAATCCTAAGGAGAGGACTCCTGCTTATAAAAGTGAGTTCAAGGCAAGGCGTAGGCAAAGGGGTGAAACTTTAGAGGATTTTGGCTATTCTTTGCGTCGGTTGAGTCATTTTGCATACCCTGATCACCCATATGAGGTTCGTGATGAATTGGTGGTTGATAAGTTTATTGAAGGTTTGGTTGATAAAGAGATGGGCAGGCATGTTCAGTTTCAGCATCCTAAAAGTCTTGAAGATGCTATTTCATATGCGGTAGAGTTTGAAGCTTTTGAGAAGAATTATGAGTCGAGCACTGGCGTTTTAAAACCTAAGCGTTTGAAGCTATTCAATCTGTGAGGTCTAAAGTTAACACTCCTTGCAAAGATGACTTGTTTAAGGAAAGGGAGTCTGCTATTGCGATGTCGAAGCAAATAGAATGCTTCAAAACATGACTAAAGAATTTGAAAGGTTTCATAGGGAGTTAAGGTCTGAAAGGCGAAACGTAGAACAAATCTATAAGAACATTAAGGCAGAGAGAGAACACTTAGATGTTATATATGGCAATATCGTTAAACAAGGTCAAGGGGCTCAAGGTGTTAATAAACAGTCTAGTTCTTTTCAAAATAGACAAACTTTTAACCAGGGAAACTAAAAGAGGCTGTACCTGGGGCCGACGGCTCAGCCTCTCCTATAGAAGAACACGTTTTTGTTTCTTCCAGGCCTAAGGTAGTGATAAGTCCAGTTGTTAATACTTGTTTGTTTGCCCATATTGGTATTTATGGTGTATCATGTAGTGTTTTGGTAGATACTGGTGCAGCTGTCAGTATTTTGTCAAAGGTTGTTTATGATAAGGTTAAGATTCTTTACCAGCCTTATCAAGGGACGATTTGACCCTGGCAGCGGCTGATGGTAGTATTCTGAAAACGTATGGTAAAGTTGTGGTGGAATTTGAAATGGGATGTTTGAGGTTTAAACAGGAATTCATTGTTGCTGAATTGGATAGCATGTATGGGATATTAGGAATGGATTTCTTACATGAAAAAGATGTTTCAATTATGGTATCTAATAAACAACTTAAAGTTGATAATCAAGTAATATCCTTACATAGTGAGATTAATCATACGTGTGCTAGAGTGAAGGTTTCTAGGAATATTACTATTCCCCCTGAGTCTACAGCTATGGTTAGTGGTTATGTAGATAGTAGTTTTGATACTGATGGTGATATTATGGTAGAGCCTCTTGATTCATTGGGTAACAAAGGTGTCATGTTAGCTAGGACCTTAATAAATCCTTCGTTGTCTAACTTTAGTTTATCAGTTATCAATGTTAGTAACAAATACGTGAAGTTGAAACGGGATACTCCAATTGGTAGTGTTGAATCTGTTAGCGTGAATAATATATCTGATGATAGTCAAAGGGTTTACAACTTGGTTGAAACTGTCGATACTACAGAAAGTAGTGAGGAGGTCGCAGTACTTGCCCATCTTAGCTTGTTGGTAGAGGGCACTTCAAGGGAACTTACTGATGAACAAAAACGTGAAGTTATGCAACTCTTACTTAATTATCAAGATATTTTCATGGGCCCCGATGGTAAATTGGGTAGGACAGGCTTGGTTAAGCATACAATTAACACGGGAGATGCGTCACCTGTAAAACTTCCACCTCGTAGAATACCACTTGCTCAAAAGAAAATTGTTGAGGATGAACTTGAAAAAATGTTGAGAGATGATATAATTGAGCCAAGTGAAAGTCCTTACTCATCCCCTGTGTTGTTAGTTACTAAAAAAGATGGTTCCATAAGGTTTTGCATCGATTATCGCAAGCTTAATTCTACTAGTAAAGGATGCTTATCCTTTACCAAGAATTGATGAATGTTTAGATACTCTAAGTGGGGCTAAATGGTTTAATACTCTGGATTTAGCGTCGGGTTATTGGCAATGTGAGATGGAAGAGAAGGATAAAGCAAAAACAGCTTTTGCAACTCATAAGGACCTCTTCCAGTTCAATGTGCTCCCTTTTGGTCTTGTAAATGCTCCGGCGTGTTTTGAAAGGCTCATGGAACTCGTGCTTAGGGGACTTCAGTGGGATATCTGCATGTGTTATTTAGATGACGTCATAGTGTTTGGGGCTACATTTGAAGAGACAATATCAAATTTGATGGCTCATAATGATCCTGTAAACTCTCAATCTGGTGATGATTCTAGTTCATGTTCAGATATTACACCAAACTGGTTACTAACTTGGTCTCATATTCAATTGTGTGAGCTGCAAAATAAGGATCCTAACATTAAAAAGTTATTGGAGTTGAAACATAATTTTGATGAGAAACCCCAGCGACATTATTTGTGCAACACAAGTTCTGAAATTCGGTGTCTTTGGTCTGTGTGGTCACATCTTGAAGTAAAGAATGAGCTTCTATATTACAAATGGTTCTTGCCCAGCGGAGGTCATAAGTTGTTGCTGGTAGCTCCTCAGGAAATACGTGAATCTATCATGTACGAATTGCATAACAAGCGCATATCTGGTCATCTGGGTAGAGATAAAACTTTGAATTCTATTCGTAGGAGGTTCTATTGGCCCGGAATGTCCTCTGATGTTCGTAGGTGGTGCAAAAATTGTCATTTGTGTGCACAAGAGCTAAGCATGGACCTGGTAAAGGTCGTTCACCTCTTCAGCAGTCTTCTGTTAATGGTCCATTAGATAGGATTGGTATAGATATTGTTGGTCCTTGTCCGGTTACTGAGGATGGAAATGAGTTTATCATAGTTATTTGTGATTATTTTACCAAGTGGGTGGAATGCTACCCGGTTCCTAATCACATGGCATTGACTGTGGCAGATAAACTTGTTAATGAATTTATATGTCGGTTTGGGGCTCCGAAGCAAATACATTCGGATCAGGGAGCAGAGTTTGAATCTCAGTTGTTTTCCATTTTGTGTGAAAAGTTTGGTGTCGATAAGACTAGAACAACCCCATATAGACCCCAGTCAGATGGACTTGTTGAACGTTTTAATAGAACCCTTATTCAGATGTTATCCATTTTTGTGAATGAAAACCGTTCTGATTGGGATGACCATTTACCATATTTACTCATGGCCTATCGATCAACTGTTCATGAAAGCACTAAGTGTAGTCCTAATCTGTTAATGCTAGGTAGGGAAACTCTTTGTCCACTGGATTTAAAAGTTGGAGATCCACCAGATTTATATCCAGAAAGTTGCCCGGTTTTGTATGTTGAGTGGCTTAAACAATCTATGAACAAAACCTTTGAATTTGCTCATCAACATTTGGGTCAGTCATCTGTTCACCAGAAACGGTATTATGACCGTGGTCTTAAACCCCGTACTTTTGAAGTAGGAAGTTTTGTTTGGCGTTGGTATCCTCCACTGGCAAACATTAAACTGGGTTTAGGGTGGACTGGTCCCTTTCGTGTTGTAGAAAGGTTATCTCAAGTCACTTATAAAATACAGAAAACCCCTGATAGTCCAATTCTGGTCATTCATGTAGATCATCTCAAGCCATATGAAGGTGCTGATGTTCCCAGTGCCTGGATAGGTAATGAGACCCTAGAAATGGAGCTTGATGATGAGTCTGATGATCATCTCATGGACTTGCCTAGTACTGACGATGAAGCACTTACCCCTCCCCAAGTCATTTTTACGCCACCTAGAGCCACTCGTGCAGGTAGACGAGTAAAGAAACCTGTTAAATATTCTCCATCTCTTTAGGGTTTGGCTTTATCCTTGGTAGTAGTGTACATATTGTTAATAGTATCTTTTTGGTATTTTACATAAATGTCCACATTGTCTAAAAGTAAAAAAAAATTCCCATTTTATCACCTGGTCAATCTAATTACATAAACATATCAAATTAAGTTACTACTTCTAGCTTTAAAAAAAAACATGTCTTGCTCTCTCACATAATTTACATTACATAAACATAATAATTTTTGTGCTAACATTTTGAACTGTGACTATGTGGGGGTGAATTTTGCCATTGATCATAGGTAACATGGTATCAAAATAGCATAAAAGTTATTTTTTTCAAAATATTTCAATTTCAATGTAGTATTAAAGACAGTTGCGTCTGATCCACACAATTGTATTATCAGTGCTACATCACTGTACGGTATCAGAAATGGGATTGTGACTGATCACCACACTTCTATTGCTGATTCTGTCATCTAAACCTATAAATAAAAATACATAAATATACATTAATGTTTGAGAGCATGACATTAAAATATAATAATATAATCTGTAGCATGTTATTCATAACCTTTTTCTTATATATTTCCAGATGACAAATATGGCTGATGTCCTTTACCTCGATGTTGCCTCTTACGACATGATGTCGTTAGACGATGATTTAAGGAAACCTTTTCCTGAGGGAGGCATGGAGTGTGAGGTGGTAGCTTGCACTAGGAAAGGGACCATTGCGACCCTGGCAAGCTACCACAAGCACTGGAACAAATTTCACGAGGCGTTGGTACCCTATTTTGATTGCCCCGTTTGTAATGAAACGTTTCTGGCAAGATGTGACGTCCGGCGGCATCTTGCCAGAAAACATAAGCATACAGAGACCGAGATACTAATGGGTTCGGTCGTGGCCGAAATGCGGCCGAACTCTAGGTACATCCCTCCGGGGGATGTGTTACCTCCAAAGAAAGACCACAAAATAAATGTGGAGGCAAGAGAGGCTGCAAAAAGGAAGAGAGAGGAGGAGACGGCTAACCTGGAGCCTCTTTTCCAGGAACAGGAATACACTGTTAGTAGGGACCAGGAGGTTCATTTACATTTCTCCCAGGATGGACGAACGGAGTCATGGACCATAGCAAAAAAAATATAAGAAGGCGAAATAATGTAGTGCGCGTGTGCCGTGTTTGTGAAAACAATTTCTTGTGTTTTGTTTTTTTAGTTTCAGTTTTATTTAAGAGACACAAATAGTGACAGTTATTTATTCATTTCATTGATTTGTTTTCGTGTTTGGTATTCTTCATGGATATTTGTGGACATTTGTGAATATGTGTGATATGAACATTTACAATATTTACAGTTTATGAACTTTATGAAATTATTATATTATTATATACCTGTTTATTTGTTGAATTATATTGATACATAATCTACCATAATTTATTTACAATGTACATGTATTTGCATTGTCATATTTATTCATATTTAAAATAATTTGTTCAAAAATTTTGTAGGGTAAATTTTCTCTTAAGGTGGGGGGAGTGTAACGGCGACCGTTTTTTTATGCACCGTTATTTTTTTAATATTATTTTAAATATTCATCATGAACGTGCCTGACTGTGTCGGCTCGTTTGTTCTACTTTTATATAAACGTACCTTATTTATAAATCGATGATTTAGCACACATTTAAATCCTTATTACCTAGTATTTACTTTTTATTATACCACACTTTTCGGAGCCTTGTTTGTCCGCCATTTTGCCGTATCAGCCTATTTATATTTATGTCTGCCGTTTTGATTGGTTGTGACACTGACCAAACGTGGCATTCATTGGCCAGTGTTATAATCACTCTGATTGGTTTTGAACTTCACGGGTGATAGATTCACGGGTATAAAAGCAGGTGTTTTTCCGTGATTTGGACTTGGGGAGACTACCAAGATTGATAAGGTTGGCATACGACCTGGTCATTCGCTTTCTGGTCTCTGGCAGTAAAATGCCTCTACCTTCCATTTATTTTGTTAAGTTTTAAGTTCTAAAATGGGGGGTAGTTATTTTTGATTTTGGCTTTACTTTAACTTATTTTTGATTAGGGACTTTTAAAGCATTTTGCTTAAATATTTTTGTAGAATATTTTTGCTTCCTTGACCATATTCCGAATGACCAGGTTTATCATTAATTTTAGGTGGCTTCATCGTCAGTATTCCCAGTATTAATTTTATTAAATAAATTTTGCATTTCCCGTGTTCTTCCATTTCCCCTTTTAAATAATATTTTTGATACTTCTTGTCATTTTGAGTAGGATTCTTTACCTGATTTGTATTTATTAATAATGTCCCCTTTATATTATCTGCCCTTGGGTTTATGAGTCGTCTCGCCGTTATAACTTCCCCTTGTACATGATGTTTCTACATTATATATAATTGTTAAGATTTAGAGAGATTGGGTGGATTTACTTTGTATTGTTGTCTGTTGAGCTATTTATTCGCATTCATTTGTTGTTATTGAATCTTTGTGATATTCTTGATATAATATTCAATATTTGGGGATATTTTCCCTTAATAAATTTAGTGTTTTGTATTTTAATCCAGTTGTCGTAGTGGTCTTTTTAGTTAAGAAAGCTGTGCCATAACCTAGATACACTGAACCACCGCATTAACTTGGTTCCTGGGTGGATTTCATTAAATCCTTTACTGGGTTCCGGTTACAAGTACGCCGCAGACAAGCGTACCACTCCCCCAGTCACATTATACTGACATCGGATGAACCAGTAAAGGCCAACGGCAAGGAAAATTCATTTTCCCACATGTAGTCCGAGTTAGACTCGGAACTCGCAGTGTTGAGAGACCGCAGGGGCCAGTTTCATAATAAAGTTTAAAAGATACCCCTAAGTATATAAAAAAGAGTAAGGGGAACAACGAATCAGATCGTTGACTTGTAGGTGCTCCGACAAAATTCTACATTACTTTTTTAATTTATGTCCGATCATCGTGATCTTGGTGTCATTTTGTTCCCAGATAAATATTCTTTAAATTGACATTAAATTTTTGGACATAACGTAAAATTTTAGTAAAATGTTCACACGGAAATCGCAGAAACACGTTGTAATTTTGCTCGATGTAGCTAAGCCCGTCCATGTAAAAGTAGCTTAAAATTCGCAGTCTGTTATTAGATTCTTTGAATCACGTAATTCAACCACAGAGGATGACATGATCAGATTTTTTTCAATAAAATCTCAAATTGAACACGAAACTGTAAAAGAGCTGAAACAATCCAATATCCGTGATTTTTTAAAAATTTAAAACTGTTGGAATGCATGATGTTCATATTACAAATACAATGTACATGTGATGTTCATCTTATCATAGCATTTTGTTTAATAAATTTTGTATTTTGCTTTATTTCTTGTATTTTACACTTTGTGCTTTAAAATACAACACTACATACATTTTATTTCAATCCCGATTTACAAACATAACGCATTCATTACCGTTTCCGATTCAGATTTTAGAATACGATATTTACTTCCGGTTTCCAGGTCCATGAGTGTTTCCCTCAGTTTATCGCCAAACTCGTTATACCGCCAAATCTTGCCTGGACAAATTATGGCGTTATAACGAGGTTTTACTGTATAATATGTGATTTAAACATCTCTTCTGGTGGATGTTTCCACGAGAATATCACTCAGTACTCAACGTATACTATTGTCAAAATTTGCTGTTAGTTAATATTTAAAATTCCTCAAAAACTAAGGTATATTCTCTCATGCAAAATATTTCCTTAGCTAAATTTGGTAAAATATATTTTGGTCCTTTGGGTACGAATGCCTAATAGGCTCAAGAATTTAAAAAAAATAAAAGGCGTAATAACGTGAAATAAAAGCGTTATTTATGTATCTCTTCATCTTGAAAAAAATTGACTTCACGGTTTTGGTCGAAACACAACTGAATTGTATTCCGAAACGGCCGTCTAGTGCTGTAACACTGGTATAATATGTGATAGACACAAGCTAAACCGTATTATAATCAGAGGTTAAAATCTCAGATTGGTATGATTAATGCCATATCACACTGCAGTGTCTAAGTGTCTTCAAAGGCACGGGACACTACGATTAGATTGACACCAGCCCTTAGCGATTTACTCGTTTTCGTCTTGCAGAAGCCAAAATCAGGACTCGCCAGGAAAAGGGCAACCCTTCTGAAAAAGCCAGAAGTTGTATCCAGTTTCTTACACTGGTGTTCATACTTTTTGAAAACTTTAGTAAACTAATACATGTACTGGAATATCCCCGCGTCAAAACATTATTTGTAGATTGCTCCGTTGTATAAAGTTTCTGTAGTGGAAACATTCTCTATCATAGTGTATTTTTAAAACAAATACATCAAAAGCAGTAGTACTTAACAGATATATTGCCTTATAGAAAAGGACAGTACTTACATCTATTGAACACTGCTTCAAGAAGGCCAAGTCTGGACTACATCTGTCTGGAAAAGCAACGTACATTGTACATGACAATTAGCGCATACATGTACAACCAAAGCTTTGGTTTTTTGGGTATGATGGACATGAAGGAAGGTCTGTAAAAGTATATGTTATTTATATATACGAGGGCCGTTCAAAAAGTCTTGTCTTTCATCATAAAAACACAAATTAAGACGTTTTATTTATGATATTTTATTTTCATTCCTTCAAAATAATCACTTTTAACGGCTACACACTTTTTAAGACGCTGGATCCATTTTCTAAACACATTTGCATATTCTTTTTTGGATATACCATTGAGAAACTGATGAATTGCTGAACCTAGCGATGAACGAGATCTGTATCGACGACCAGAAAGGTGTTTCTTAAGTTTAGGAAAGAGATAAAAGTCACACGGTAAAAGATCAGGTGAATAAGGTGGATGAGGTAAAACAACAACACGTTCCTTGTACAAAAATTCAGTCACCAACTTAAATTTGTGAGCAAGAGCATTGTCGTGGAGTAACCGAATACCACGAATTCCTGACTTTGGTCTTTTCTTTTCATAATTTTTTTTTCATTTTCTTAAGGATTTTATTTTTATAAATGCCTTTAAGAATGGGAATTTGGGCAACTATGTCGTTACTATTGAAAAATATAGCATAAAGAACTTTCTTTGTGCGTTGAGCGCGCCTTGCAATTTCAGGTCGTTTTCCTTTTCTGGTTAGCCATATTTTATTATTTATCTTTCTATGTGGCTAAAAGTAATATACCCATGTTTCGTCACCTGTAACTATATCAGCCAGACGCCTGCTGTTACAATTACCATATATTTTCAGCATATTTTAGCCATTTTGACCCGTGTGAGCTTTTGCTCTTTTGACAACAAATGAGGGATCCATCTAGCACAAATCTTTCTCATGACTAGTTTTTTTTTCTGAGAATGAAATGTACGGCCCCCATTGATAAACAAACGACTTCAGCTATCTGTTTAACAGTCAACCTTCCATCCCTATTGACCAGTTTTTGAATTTCTGTAATGTTTTCTTTGGTGCATGCTGTTTTTGGTCCTCCAGAACGGGCCTTATGATATCAGAAATGTCGTTAACACCTTTTTTAAATTTACGTATCTAGCGTGAGATGGACCTATATGACAGCTTTCGCTCACCAAAAAAATCTTGCATTTCAATGAATGTTTGTTTGGGCGATTTAACGAGTTTTGCACAGGCTTTCATGAAGCTTCTTATTTCAATAATGTTTTTACCTGTCATGTCCGTCATTTTCCAAGCAGTGTAACGAGTGTTATTATGAAAATATGGCAAGAAAAAACTAATTCTTTTGCATATATAATCTAAAAATGTTCCATGTGTTTGGGAATGAGCTCAGTCACCCGTGACAAGTGACAATATAATAAATTACGGTGTTTTATTTACGGTTTACAGGAAGGGACAAGACTATTTGAACGACCCTCGTATATTGTAACAGATGTCACATCCGATTTTCTTGTTCTACAATTAATGTATGCATATCTAAGCATTGTTGCATTCCTCACTATCAGTTTTGAATGAAACACTATTACTATATAACTACATGTACTAGTAAATAAATCGCTAAAATGACGAAAAGAACATATGATACACTATCAATAATATGTAGTCCGTTCACCAAAATGATGTCAGAGTGTTATTAACACGGACAAGTTAAACCACTTATCAATATTGTAATATTGTGTCGCAGAATGTTTATAATCACCCCTTTTCACGCATTATTAAAATAAAATCGATAAAAATGTTATTTTGTACCTTTTCTCGCGACGGTACTCATTTGTCACGTATAATTCCCCTGATATTAAAATAGACTTGGTGTATACTTTGCCATCAGATCGTGCACGACATTTAACTCTGAAGTTGCATTTGTCAGAAAAATGTAACTTTAAACTCTACATTTTCTCACTTAATGCAACTGTAAAACCTACACTACCTCATTTCTCTCATGACATAATCATATAAATAAGCATCTACCGGGGAAAGCTCCTCGCTTTTTACTCGTTCGTGGTGCTTTACATAATATGTAACCCCATTAAGGCCACTGTCAAACACCAATTTCTGAATGTATTTTATGATTAAATTCAAAAATTGGTATATGACACCACTAATAATCCAAAATACAAACAAGTGTACGGTCACAGCTCCTCGCAAATTGTCGTTTTCAAAAAAAAAAAAACGTATTTCTTTAACACGCACTGCTCTATGGGTTGAATATATTAATGTTAAATTAATTCGTTATACAAGGTGAAAACTATTTTCCCCAAAACATGTATTTTTGCACAATTTCCATAAAAAATGCAACAAACATTTTAAGAATTCTTAAATTATCAATTCCTGCTTTATTTTTATTCACTTGTGATGGCAATTTCATAATTGTACCCTCTTTCATGAATGTTTTTCAACCAAATGGTTTTCACTCAGTGAATTTTCCTACTTAGATTACCTTTAAACGGCTTTGTATCGCGTTTTTAAAAACGACTTATACTTTCTTTTGTATAGAATGGCACTTACAAGCGTGTTTGTAATTTAATATTGAAACAATTAGCTACAACAACAGGTGTATGCTGCTAAGAATTAGTAAAGGCTATTTTAGCTTTACGGTAACAGGTTTTCAGGGGCGTAGCTGGGTCCGAGATATGGCGTAGGCACAGACGCATGATGTACAAAGTGCCGATGGGAGTAGGTGCGGGAGGAGTTGGGGGTTGAACCTCGAAGAAGAGAGAGGAGATTTTTCGTTGTCGTAGACCTTTGTCGTTTGGTTCGTCACCAGTATAATACTGTGTGTTTATTTAAATCTATTTTTCCATCTTAGGACTAAAGGAAGCAATACACACAAAGTCTAGATATCTTGTATCTACCGTCTTCATTCTCACAGAAATAATGTTAGTGTTTTTATAAAATTCGTCTATGCAATACCCGAGTTTCTAAAACATGAAACATTTGCTTATTGACGAGAATGGATGTCGCTTCTATTTTACTTTCGCGCGTGTGTGTGTGTGTGTGTGTGCGCACATGTGTGTTTCGTTTTGTGTGTGTGTTGAAGGGTTGGTCGATTGGTTGTTTTGTACGTGTGTATATAGCGCATTTGGGTTAAACACGACAATGTGCATCAACCACCACAAAGTTGAGTGTACAATATGCATGTGAGACTATATGCTAAGTATTACCATCCGTTTTTTGTGTTAATCCCCATCTCAATATATATATATATATACATGTATATATATAATATATATATGTACGTGTGTTATGATAATATATATCATAATAATAACTAAGCCATGTTAACTGTGCAACCACGTGTCCTGTTTACTTGACTGACTAACGTCATCAACCGTATATATATGACGTCACACATACATCATACACCATACGTCGCATCATACACACATCTATACAGGGACCATATCACAACATCTCCCCTTTCAAGCTAAGCAAAACTCATACGTTGCTTTAACAGATAATTAAAATAATTGAACTAAACTAATGACTAACTGTCCTGAAAGTAGTATGAAAGTCTACAAAACACAAACTGGAATATAACTGTCAATAATCACTAACATAAAGAAATAAAGTGTTCATAAATCCAATCGTTTTGGTTTGTTAATAATCCGGCCACTTTTAGTTTTTATAATCGGTGACGATGTATTAGATTCATTACATACATTCGAACATGGTTTATCACTCACACTATCTGACGAGTCACTATACGAACTAGCATCACACTGAGGTTGAGTGTCCGGCAGCCTACGTACATCACCGTACCCGTACATCAGCATACCGGAAGGACACGGCTGTACGGGTTTAAAATGTGTAGACCGGCTGGCAAAATTATACAAATGTACAACCTCATTTTAATTTATCCATATTTCCATAAAAATGCAATGGATGCATATCAAAATTTCACATTAAATCAAGAATTACTCATATTTTCAATTAAACATTTCATTGAATATTTGTGAAGTTATTTAAGAAAACATGGAACGCACTTTTCAGTCAATTTTCGTAGAGGTAGGATGAGTGAATCTTGAACATTAAGTGTTATAATTATTTTAGATCAATACAAAATAGTTTCCTAAAATTCACATCAAGTACGCGGTGGCCATGATATGTTTTTATCAAAACACAATATTTCGAAGATTCAGGGCCAGTGAATCTTGAATATTGATCGAAATCTTTCTAAATAATAAAACGTGTCCATTTAAAATATATCAAAATACGCGGACTAACGAATATCTAATATAACACAGTGATTGCCTTGTAATAGCGGATTGTTTGCTACTATATATGCCATAAAAACGTCACAATTGTAATGCATGGATGTAGACCACCGTATGGTGGTGTATGTAGTGTACGGGTCTGTAGTATGTGTTATACAGCACGAGTATGGTGGTGGATGTAGTGTACGGGTCTGTAGTATGTGTTATACAGCACGAGTATGGTGTGTGTAGTGTTGTACGGGTCTGTAGTATGTGATATACAGCACGAGTATGGTGGTGGGTGTAGTGTACGGATCTGTAGTATGTGATATACAGCACGAGTATGGTGGTGGATGTAGTCAAGTAGTGTATGGGTCTGTAGTATGTGATATACAGCACGAGTATGGTGGTGGATGTAGTGTACGTGGTGTGTAGTATGTGATATACAGCACGAGTATGGTGGTGGATGTAGTGTACGGGTCTGTAGTATGTGATACACAGCACGAGTATGGTGGTGGATGTAGTGTACGGGTGTAGTATGTGATATACAGCACGAGTATGGTGGTGGATGTAGTCTATAGGTGTGTAGTATGTGATATACAGCAGAGTATAAAGGTGGATGTAGTGTACGGGTCTGTAGTATGTGATATACAGCACGAGTATGGTGGTGGATGTAGTCTATAGGTGTGTAGTATGTGATATACAGCACGAGTATGGTGGTGGATGTAGTGTACGGGTCTGTAGTATGTGATATACAGCACGAGTATGGTGGTGGATGTAGTGTACAGGTCTGTAGTATGTGATATACAGCACGAGTATGGTGGTGGATGTAGTGTACGGGTCTGTAGTATGTGATATACAGCACGAGTATGGTGGTGGATGTAGTGTACGGGTCTGTAGTATGTGATATACAGCACGAGTATGGTGGTGGATGTAGTGTACGGGTCTGTAGTAGGTGATATACAGCACGAGTATGGTGGTGGATGTAGTGTACGGATCTGTAGTATGTGATATACAGCACGAGTATGGTGGTGGATGTAGTGTACAGGTCTGTAGTATGTGATATACAGCACGAGTATGGTGGTGGATGTAGTGTACGGGTCTGTAGTATGTGATATACAGCACGAGTATGGTGGTGGATGTAGTGTACGGGTCTGTAGTATGTGATATACAGCACGAATATGGTGGTGGATGTAGTGTACGGATCTGTAGTATGTGATATACAGCACGAGTATGGTGGTGGATGTAGTCTATAGGTGTGTAGTATGTGATATTCAGCACAAGTATGGTGGTGGATGTAGTGTACGGGTCTGTAGTATGTGATATACAGCACGAGTATGGTGGTGGATGTAGTGTACGGGTCTGTAGTATGTGATATACAGCACGAGTATGGTGGTGGATGTAGTGTACGGATCTGTAGTATGTGATATACAGCACGAGTATGGTGGTGGATGTAGTGTACAGGTCTGTAGTATGTGATATACAGCACGAGTATGGTGGTGGATGTAGTGTACGGGTCTGTAGTATGTGTTATACAGCACGAGTATGGTGGTGGATGTAGTGTACGGGTCTGTAGTATGTGATATACAGCACGAGTATGGTGGTGGATGTAGTCAGGTAGTGTATGGGTCTGTAGTATGTGATATACAGCACGAGTATGGTGGTGGATGTAGTGTACGGGTGTGTAGTATGTGATATACAGCACGAGTATGGTGGTGGATGTAGTGTACGGGTCTGTAGTATGTGATACACAGCACGAGTATGGTGGTGGATGTAGTGTACGGGTGTGTAGTATGTGATATACAGCACGAGTATGGTGGTGGATGTAGTCTATAGGTGTGTAGTATGTGATATACAGCAAGAGTATAAAGGTGGATGTAGTGTACGGGTCTGTAGTATGTGATATACAGCATGAGTATGGTGGTGGATGTAGTCTATAGGTGTGTAGTATGTGATATACAGCACGAGTATGGTGGTGGATGTAGTGTACGGGTCTGTAGTATGTGATATACAGCACGAGTATGGTGGTGGATGTAGTGTACAGGTCTGTAGTATGTGATATACAGCACGAGTATGGTGGTGGATGTAGTGTACGGGTCTGTAGTATGTGATATACAGCACGAGTATGGTGGTGGATGTAGTGTACGGGTCTGTAGTATGTGTTATACAGCACGAGTATGGTGGTGGATGTAGTGTACGGGTCTGTAGTATGTGATATACAGCACGAGTATGGTGGTGGATGTAGTGTACGGGTCTGTAGTATGTGATATACAGCACGAGTATGGTGGTGGATGTAGTGTACGGGTCTGTAGTATGTGATATACAGCACGAATATGGTGGTGGATGTAGTGTACGGATCTGTAGTATGTGATATACAGCACGAGTATGGTGGTGGATGTAGTCTATAGGTGTGTAGTATGTGATATTCAGCACAAGTATGGTGGTGGATGTAGTGTACGGGTCTGTAGTATGTGATATACAGCACGAGTATGGTGGTGGATGTAGTGTACGGGTCTGTAGTATGTGATATACAGCACGAGTATGGTGGTGGATGTAGTGTACGGGTCTGTAGTATGTGATATACAGCACGAATATGGTGGTGGATGTAGTGTACGGATCTGTAGTATGTGATATACAGCACGAGTATGGTGGTGGATGTAGTGTACAGGTCTGTAGTATGTGATATACAGCACGAGTATGGTGGTGGATGTAGTGTACGGGTCTGTAGTATGTGTTATACAGCACGAGTATGGTGGTGGATGTAGTGTACGGGTCTGTAGTATGTGATATACAGCACGAGTATGGTGGTGGATGTAGTGTACGGGTCTGTAGTATGTGATATACAGCACGAGTATGGTGGTGGATGTAGTGTACGGGTCTGTAGTATGTGATATACAGCACGAATATGGTGGTGGATGTAGTGTACGGATCTGTAGTATGTGATATACAGCACGAGTATGGTGGTGGATGTAGTCTATAGGTGTGTAGTATGTGATATTCAGCACAAGTATGGTGGTGGATGTAGTGTACGGGTCTGTAGTATGTGATATACAGCACGAGTATGGTGGTGGATGTAGTCTATAGGTGTGTAGTATGTGATATACTGCACGAGTATGGTGGTGGATGTAGTGTACGGGTCTGTAGTATGTGATATTCAGCACAAGTATGGTGGTGGATGTAGTGTACGGATCTGTAGTATGTGATATTCAGCACGAGTATGGTGGTGGATGTAGTCTATAGGTGTGTAGTATGTGATATACAGCACGAGTATGGTGGTGGATGTAGTGTACGGGTGTGTAGTATGTGATATACACCACGAGTATGGTGGTGGATGTAGTGTACGGGTCTGTAGTATGTGATATTCAGCACAAGTATGGTGGTGGATGTAGTGTACGGGTCTGTAGTATGTGATATACAGCACGAGTATGGTGGTGGATGTAGTGTACGGATCTGTAGTATGTGATATACAGCACGAGAATGGTGGTGGATGTAGTGTACGGGTCTACACATACTACATGGTATCACATACTACAGAACCGTACACTACATCCACCACCATACTCGTGCTGTATATCACATACTACAGACCCGTACACTACATCCACCACCATACTCGTGCTGTATATCACATACTACAGACCCGTACACTACATCCACCACCATACTCGTGCTGTATATCACATACTACACACCTATAGACTACATCCACCACCATACTCGTGCTGTATATCACCTACTACAGACCTATAGACTACATCCACCACCATACTTGTGCTGTATATCACATACTACAGACTCGTACACTACATCCACCACCATACTCGTGCTGTATATTACATACTACACACCTATAGACTACATCCACCACCATACTCGTGCTGTATATCACATACTACAGACCCGTACACTACATCCACCACCATACTCGTGCTGTATATCACATACTACACACCCGTATACTACATACACCACCATACTCGTGCTGTATATCACATACTACAGATCCGTACACTACATCCACCACCATACTCGTGCTGTATATAACATACTACACACCTATAGACTACATCCACCACCATACTCGTGCTGTATATCACATACTACAGACTCGTACATTACATCCACCACCATACTGGTGTTGTATATAACATACTACACACCCGAACACTACATCCACCACAATACTCGTGCTGTATATCACATACTACACACCTATAGACTACATCCACAACCGTACTCGTGCTGTATATCACATACCACAGACCCGTACACTACATCCACCACCATACTCGTGCTGTATATCACATACTACAAACCCGTACACTACATCCACCACCATACTGGTGTTGTATATAACATACTACAGACCCAAACACTACATCCACCACCATACCCGTGTTGTATTTGACATAGTACAGACCCGTACACTACATCCACCACCATACCCGTGTTTAATTTGACATACTACACATCCGTTCACTATATCCACTACCATACCCGTTATGTGTGATATTACACACCCGTACGCTACATCCACCACCATACTCGTGCTGTATATCACATACCACAGACCCGTACACTACATCCACCACCATACCCGTGTTGTATATAACATACTATACACCCGTACACTACATCCACCACCATACTCGTGTTGTATATAACATACTATACACCCGTACACTACATCCACCACCATACCCGTGTTGTATATAACATACTACACATCCGTACTCAACATCCACCACCATACCCGTGTTGTATATAACATACTATACACCCGTACACTACATCCACCACCATACTCGTGTTGTATATAACATACTATACACCCGTACACTACATCCACCACCATACCCGTGTTGTATATAACATACTACACATCCGTACTCAACATCCACCACCATACCCGTGTTGTATATAACATACTATACACCCGTACACTACATCCACCACCATACTCGTGTTGTATATAACATACTATACACCCGTACACTACATCCACCACCATACTCGTGTTGTATATAACATACTATACACCCGTACACTACATCCACCGCCATACTCGTGTTGTATATAACATACTATATACCCGTACACTACATCCACCACCATACCCGTGTTGTATATATGTGATAATACACACCCGTACACTACATCCACCACCATACCCGTGTTGTATCTGTGTTTATATTAAATGAGTTATATGGGACTGCACGGTAAATATTATTAGTAACTTTAAGAATATAATGGAATCCGGAAATGCATAATTAACAAATTATTTTTTGTATCTATTGAGGCAGATAGGACATCGAATTTTTTTTATTTGCAAGATATAAAATGTAACACATAGTGCATTATTACTGAAACAATCAAGTAAATATATGAATCCGCGACTTTTTCTCTATTCGGATCCATATACTACTTAGACATGGCCGTTTCCGGTACACTGATGTCTGTCCGGTACACTGGTGTATGCGGTACCCTCGTGCCTGTACGCTGACAGACCCTTCTCGGATCTTGGGACAAAGTTTGAGATTCTTGCGTAATATTTTGATCTGAACCCGATTTGCTAGTTGCCTGAATATGTTTCCGATTTCGAACAAACGAACCGTGTGGCGTTTCGACGGTATATTGACGACGGTCGTGATCAGTTTTAGTTACTATTCCCGTTTCTCTCCAAAGTTTTTCGTCGTCTAATTTAACACGGACTTGATCACCCGTTTCAAGTTCTGGTAACGGTTTTGCTGAATAACGTCGGTCATGATAATACCTCGATCGCGATTTTGCGTATTCATCATTTTGTCTGACACCGCTTAAACTTGGCCATTTAGGTTTTAAACGCTTTGCCAAAACTGGTAGTGTGGTACGAATTTGTCTTCCCATTATAAGTTGAGATGGACTAAATCCCGTTGCCGCAACTGCAGTCGATCGATACGTCATCAGCGCTAAAAATATGTCATTCTGTGCTAAAATTTTCTTAGCAATTTTAACCGCGCTTTCCGCCTCACCGTTAGACTGCGGATAGTGGGGACTACTAAATGATTTTCTGAAATTATAGTCGTTCGCGAATTGCTTGAATTCGTTTGCGGTAAACTGTGTACCGTTGTCTGAAACTAGCTCTTCCGGAACACCCCAACGAGCAAAAATATTTTTAAGCTTCGCAATAACCTGACAACATGTGATGTTGGACAAATGCGCTATTTCTAAATATCTTGAAAAGTAATCCATTACGACTAAATATCGTTGCTTATTGAATTCCAGAAGATCTGCTGAAATTTTCTGCCACGGTCTATCTGGTAACGGTGTAGATTTTAAAGGCTCGCGTTTTTGCGAAGATTTATGAATTTGGCACAATTTACACGCTTTAACTGTGGCCTTAATATCTTGGCTTATTCCGGGCCACCAAACGCACGATTTTGCGCGTTCTCGACATTTGGTTAGACCAAAATGATCTTCGTGTATCGTGTTCAACGTTTCGGTACGCAGCGAACTTGGTATTAGTATTCGATCTTGATACAAAATAAGTCCATTCGCAACGGATAGATCATTACGAAACACGTAATATTCTCGAATACTATTCGGTACAGATTGTCGGCGATCTGGCCATCCAGATTTAATCATGACAGTTACTTGAACGAGACTTTGATCCTCAGCAGTCGCTTTTTTAATGGCGTCAAGTTTGGTGTCGCTAGCAGGCCAATTTTGCTCAACCGAACGAACGTACACATCCACTGGTTCCGACAATTCCGCATCTACGCAACCTAGCGGACTTCGTGAAAGAGTATCCGGAACAACTAAGTATTTACCTGCGATATGTTCGGCTTTACAATTAAATCTGCGGAGTCGCATTAGAAGACGTTGGCATCTCAATGGTGTACGATCTAAATCTTGTGTGTTAATCAACGGTACTAACGGCTTATGATCGGTTAAGAGTCGGAAACTGTCCAGACCTATCAGATACCTCTCGAATTTCTCACAAGCAAAGACTTGACGCCAGACATTCCTTTTCAATCTGCGCGTACTTTACTTCCGATTCGTTCAATGTCCTCGAACAAAACGCGACAGGTTTCAATTCCTCGCCGTGCAACTGGAAAAGTGCAGCTCCAAGACCATAACTACTCGCGTCCGCACTGACAACTGTCGGTTTACTGATATCATAGTAAGAGAGGACCGGTGTATTTGTCAACATTCGCTTAACGTCGCAAAACGCCTTATCTTGAGCTGGACCCCAAAACCATTCGATATCCGACTTGAGCAAATCTGTCATAGGTTTCATGACACTTGACAAATCAGGGAGAAATCTACCTAAATAGTTAATCATACCGATAACACGTCGTAACTCAGAAATATTTGTCGGAGGTGCTAATTCCGTTAATGCCTGTATGCGGTTAGCGTTCGGCTTGAGCCCTTCCGTACTCACTGTATGGCCAAAATACTCAAGTTCAGACTTTCGAAACTCGCATTTCTCTTTATTAAGTTTCAAACCCGAGTTATGTATCCGTTCTAGTACCTTATTAAGGCGATCGTCGTGTTCCTCAATTGTCTTACCGAAAACCAATGTATCGTCGATAATAGCTTCCACGCCTTCTAAACCGCGAAGAAGTTCGGACATCTTGCGCTGAAAGATTTCTGGTGCAGATGTTATACCAAATGGAACGCGCCGGAAACGGTGTAATAAACGTAGTAAGTCTCGCGCTACTAGGCTCTAGAGGAATCTGATAAAACCCGTTAGACGCGTCGAGCTTTGAAAAATACTTAGCTCCAACGAGCTTAGGCGCGATATCATCTAACGTCGGCAGCATGTAGTGCTCGCGTTTTACGGCTTCGTTTAACTTTTTCAAATCGACACATATTCTAATCTTATTATTTTTCTTGACCACGGGGACAATAGGAGCACACCACTCTGTTGGTTCCTTGACCTCCTCTATGATACCCTCACACTTCATTCTCTCTAACTCAAACTCAACCTTACTCATTAACGGAAATGCAATACGACGTGGAGAAGTAACACAATATGGTTTTACATTGTCTCTTAAAGTTATACTAACTGGCTCACATTGCAACAAACCACTAGTCCCAAAAACTGTATTAATTTCCTCAACACGCTGAATAAGACCCATATGATCGGCAACCGATCTAGCAAGAAGATCACTCTGGTGAATACCGCGGGTCACAAAAACTGTGAACTGATAGTCTTTCTTCTTATAGTTCGTGAACGCAATAAACTTCCCGAGACAGTCAATAGTTCCTCCAGGACTCTGTAGAACTGTGGTTACCGGTGACAATTTTGGTTTGACCGGAAACGACTTGTAAGTTAATTCTGAGATAACTGTGATGTCCGCACCCGTGTCAATTTTAAATTTGATCCATTTCGAGCATAATTGAAGATCAATTGTCCATGCGTTTTCTTTTCCATCACAGTTTGTAATAGATCCTAGGAAAAACTGGTCACTTTCGGTAGCACTATCACAACGTACTTCCCTCACTGAATGCGGATTCGAGCGGCAGCAAACAGTAAAGTGGTTTAACTTATTACAAATTCTGCAGCGCTTGCCTTGAGCTGGGCATCTATCTTTGCCGTGCTTTTTATTACATTTTGTACATAAAGTTTGAGACACATGATTTCCTGAGACTTGACTACCTTGAGACGACCCCTGTCTAAAATTACCTCGGCGGCTACCACCACGTGGTTTCGGTTTCCCGCCATAAGTTTTCACTGCATCCACATGTTGAATTTGACCTTTCATTTGACTTTTCACTTGTTCCGTTTGTCGAGTCATATTTAGAGCTTTTTCAAGAGTTAGTTCAGGCATTAATTGAAGTTTTTCAGACAGAACTTTATCAGTTATACCAATAACAAGTTGATCGCGTATGACTTCATCTTTATTCGCGAAATTGCAATTTTCTGAGAGTTCGTACAAAGATCTTATAAAGCTTTCCATTGACTCACCTTGTGACTGTTTCCTTTCGTGGAATCGAGCTCTCTCGTGTATAATGTTCCGTTTAGGAATAAAATGTTCGTCAAACTTTTGCATGACCTTCATGTATTTGTCCTCATCACCTTCCTCCGCGAAACAAAACTTTTCAGTATGTGTTCTGCCTCACGACCCATCGAATATATCAAACCACTTATCTGTAATTTGTCATCTTCCTTATCCAATTTTGTGACTGTTCTGTAACGTTCGAAACGTTGCCGCCATTCCGGCCACTCCGCCGGTTTTGAAAAGTCAAATTTTTCTGGTGGGTTAAGCCTTGCCATCTTCAAGATAATCCTGTAACACGCTTGTCAACTCCACTAGATCCTTCGCAGAAATTTTTTTTTCAAAGACGTTTTACTTCTGACACCATGTAATGTTATGATAATATATCATAATAATAACTAAGCCATGTTAACTGTGCAACCACGTGTCCTGTTTACTTGTACAACATCTACAGACTGACTAACGTCATCAACCGTATATATATGACGTCACACATACATTATACACCATACGTCTCATCATACACACATCTATACAGGGACCATATCACAACAACGTGTATATTGTGTTTGTGTTTATCAATACATAGTGTGTGTGTGTGTGTGTGTGTGTGTGTGTGTGTGTGTTTCACGATCTCTCTCTCTCTCTTTCTCATAGCGTGGAAGGGTATATTTGCATATGTAGCACAATATGCGTTCATCCTCTCCCCCCTCTCTCTCTGTGTGTGTGTGTGTGTGTGTGTCGAGTTTCGTGAAAATATACTTTATTTGTCCTATTGTTCTGGATCAAGTTGGATTTAAATGTAATTTACCCTACAGGTAATTATATTTAAATCGTGCATGTCTTCGATCCGGACTCGTGTTCACTATTCATTAAACATTTTGTGGTATGTAAGAGTTACGTGGAATGCCATAACCAAGAATAATAGAATAATTTTAATCGTATTTAACCAAATTTTTCAAAAAGTTAAGCTATATACTGTGAAGAAACTTCTATAAAAAATAATATATTTTTTATCTTTATATCAAAATTTAACATAAAATATAACATGTATCTACAAAGTTGATTTTTAAGACATTACTAAACAACACCATAATGAAGTGATTCCAGATATCGTTATAAACCAACATTACTCAAAGTTAACCAATTCTGTTTCCCGGGCTGTTCTTAACAGAATAGTGTAAGATGTCGGAGCACTCTCCGATATCAAACGGAAAGGTGGTTCATTATATCTGTGATGGATGTTTTGACCACTCGCCCTTTCGGGGGCGCTCTCTCAATTCTTATACTATTTCTGACTTTTTACAATTCTGATTTCTATCTTGTATTGTACAGTTGGTGTTCTATTGCTTACAATAGCCATCATCTGCCCCTGGACTACTAGCTGTTGCCTAGTGGTTTAGGGTTTAACTCCCCTGGGTTACGGTTGCCTAGTGGTTAAAGCACAAATCTTTAATCACATAGCGTCTGTAGTCCAGGGTTCCACTTGGTCAGTGGGTATCTATCCTCTGTTCTTGGGCTACGGTTGCCTACTGGTTAAAGACTTTAATCAAAAGGTGCCTAATGAACTCTGCTGTTTAATGGCATCAGCGCAACACAGGCAAAATTTCTGCACCTTGGCCTATAGCTGGTGACGTCTCGGTGTAAGTGAAATATTCTTGACTGGTATGTAAAACGCTATCACTCAACTTATGATCAACTTTCAAAGTCAAAGTACAAATGTATATATCCATTGCCATTTTGCCCCTCAAAATAATGTGCGCCGGAAAAAACACGGCCATGATTCGGAGTGTTTTACTGATGTCTTTATTAACACATTGTATATATTCTGTAAAAACTTTATACCGAAATCGTTAATTGAAAGAAAAATTTTGACTTATTTCGGTAGATTGCTATCAAATGATTTTTATAGCAGGATGTTTCTCTGATTTGTGTTTTGAAAACTCTTAGTGTCTCGTCATAGTGTATGTTAAGTTAAATGCGGTAGCTCAGTTGGTTCAGTACTCGCTTCGTATGTGGAAGGTCGGGGTTTGAATACCGGCCAGACAGACCAAAGACTTGAAAAGTGGCAGTTTTCAGCAATTATAAATGAAAGGATCTTTGGATGAGATCTTAAAAAATAGATGCCCTTGGCACGGTAAGCGTTACCCGCGAAAAACACTCACTGCGGCACATCTGCCCTATACGCACAAGAAACTGTATTAATTAAATTAAATTAAGTTATTAATACATTGACATGTTTGTCAAAATAATGAGTAGGCACGTGCCTTTTGGCCTTAAGGTAGTTACGCCCCTGCATATATATATCCAGTTATTTTTTTATGTACTATTTTAGTAGTCCGACTAATCAGCCCACTAAACCCCCATTTTAATTTTTTGACTTTTTGGAGGTTTGTGACTAAGCCATGTTAACTGTGCAACCACGTGTCCTGTCTACTTGTACAACATCTACAGACTGACTAACGTCATCAACCGTATATATATGACGTCACACATACATTATACACCATACGTCGCATCATACACACATCTATACAGGGACCATATCACAACAACGTTTATATTGTGTTTGTGTTTATCAATACATAGTGTGTGTGTGTGTGTGTGTGTGTGTGTTTCACGATCTCTCTCTCTCTCTCTGTCTCATAGCGTGGAAGGGTATATTTGCATATGTAGCACAATATGCGTTCATCCTCTCCCCCCTCTCTCTCTCTTTACTCTCTGTGTGTGTGTGTGTGTGTGTGTGTGTGTGTGTGTCGAGTTTCGTGAAAATATACTTTATTTGTCCTATTGTTCTGGATCAAGTTGGATTTAAATGTAATTTACCCTACAGGTAATTATATTTAAATCGTGCATGTCTTCGATCCGGAGCCGTGTTCACTATTCATTAAACATTTTGTGGTATGTAAGAGTTACGTGGAATGCCATAACCAAGAATAATAGAATAATTTTAATCGTATTTAACCAAATTTTTCAAAAAGTTAAGCTATATACTGTGAAGAAACTTCTATAAAAAATAATATATTTTTTATCTTTATATCAAAATTTAACATAAAATATAACATGTATCTACAAAGTTGATTTTTAAGACATTACTAAACAACACCATAATGAAGTGATTCCAGATATCGTTATAAACCAACATTACTCAAAGTTAACCAATTCTGTTTCCCGGGCTGTTCTTAACAGAATAGTGTAAGATGTCGGAGCACTCTCCGATATCAAACGGGAAGGTGGTTCATTATATCTGTGATGGATGTTTTGACCACTCGCCCTTTCGGGGGCGCTCTCTCAATTCTTATACTATTTCTGACTTTTTACAATTCTGATTTCTATCTTGTATTGTACAGTTGGTGTTCTATTGCTTACAATAGCCATCATCTGCCCCTGGACTACTAGCTGTTGCCTAGTGGTTTAGGGTTTAACTCCCCTGGGTTACGGTTGCCTAGTGGTTAAAGCACAAATCTTTAATCACATAGCGTCTGTAGTCCAGGGTTCCACTTGGTCAGTGGGTATCTATCCTCTGTTCTTGGGCTACGGTTGCCTACTGGTTAAAGACTTTAATCAAAAGGTGCCTAATGAACTCTGCTGTTTAATGGCATCAGCGCAACACAGGCAAAATTTCTGCACCTTGGCCTATAGCTGGTGACGTCTCGGTGTAAGTGAAATATTCTTGACTGGTATGTAAAACGCTATCACTCAACTTATGATCAACTTTCAAGTCAAAGTACAAATGTATATATCCATTGCCATTTTGCCCCTCAAAATAATGTGCGCCGGAAAAAACACGGCCATGATTCGGAGTGTTTTACTGAAGTCTTTATTAACACTGTATATATGCTGTAAAAACTTTATACCGAAATCGTTAATTGAAAGATAAATTTTGACTTATTTCGGTAGATTGCTATCAAATGATTTTTATAGCAGGATGTTTCTCCGATTTGTGTTGTCAAGTGAAAACTCTTAGTGTCTCGTTATAGTGTATGTTAAGTTAAATGCGATAGCTCAGTTGGTTCAGTACTCCGGCTTCGTATGTGGAAGATCGGGGTTTGAATACCGGCCAGACAGACCAAAGACTTGAAACGTGGCAGTTTTCAGCAATTATAAATGAAAGGATCTTTGGATGAGATCTTAAAAAATAGATGCCCTTGGCACGGTAAGCGTTACCCGCGAAAAACACACTGCGGCACCGGCACATCTGCCCTATACGCACAAGAAACTGTATTAATTAAATTAAATTAAGTTATTAATACATTGACATGTTTGTCAAAATAATGAGTAGGCACGTGCCTTTTGGCCTTAAGGTAGTTACGCCCCTGCATATATATCCAGTTATTTTTTTATGTACTATTTTAGTAGTCCGACTAATCAGCCCACTAAACCCCCATTTTAATTTTTTGACTTTTTGGAGGTTTGTCACAAACCTCCAAAAAGTCAAAAAATTAAAATGGGGGTTTAGTGTGGTGTGACAAACCTCCAAAAAGTCAAAAAATTAAAATGGGGGTTTAGTGGGCTGATTAGTCGGACTACTATTTTAGATATGTTTTCACCAGTTCTGTGTATGAAGAATGGGAACGAGGTTTTATCTCGAGTTATCTTTCTTTACACATGTTGCACTTTCACATTTTTTACATCGATTTATTTCTGTTTTTTGTCAGAATTATATGACAACATATTAAATACAATATTTTCAACAGTTTTTTTTACACCGAGGGACATAAGATCTAATATTACCGGCATTATAAAGCTTTATCAGTTAGATAAGCCTATCCGGTTTAAACTTTTTTTCCGAGAACTCAACCCGGAAGTATAATTTAAGTTCATGACACAACACGGAGGAGTAAGAAAACATGGATACGTAATAACAGCGATGTTTATTGTCAAATGTTGAATTTATCAAGGTATGTGATTCATGTTTTATCTAAGTAAGTTAAATTCGTTTTCTGTGATGAAAACTAAACGTGACCGTAAAACTGACATATTTTATTTATTTATAAGTGACATTTCTCTGTTTCTATGCCTATGATCATATAAAGTAAACAAGTTGTAAATTATATTGACCTTATTTTAAGCATTGTTTAAAACCACTCTTAAACATTTATCATTTTATGTCACCCTTGTTTACTAAAAAGCTTTTCAGCTTTTGATTACCAATATATAAAATTATAAAACGCATTAATTAATAAATTTATCATATAAACAACTGATAAACACTGATAAAGAGCATGTCATGACTGGTTATTCCCAATGATTGGGGAAAACCACCTGCTCTGGGATGGGGATGGGGGTTGTCACTTTAACCCTAACATGCAAGATTTCTGAAAGGGAAGCGCTTTTTGAGATGTAAGTTTTTATTTCAAAAATTCTTAAATATGAATTTCTTCAAACTTGAAAGTTTTATCAAATATTGAATCATTTTTGATTTTTCTGACCAATATTAACACTAACAGTAGATTAATCAAGTCTCAACTAATCTGTCCACTTAACGTCCATTTTAACTTTTGTCATCATGGGCGTTTGGTGACCAGATTTTGTGACCAAAACCTTAAGACAAAAATCAAAATTGGAGTTTATTGGGCTGATTAGCCAGACTAAGATTAACCATGTTAATTTGGCCTAGTCTTAGAAATCAAGGGCTTCAAAGTCATGATCAGTTCTCATGTCAATCATAAATTAAGCGAGACTTCCTTTTGTACAAAAATATTGATATTATGGTGTTTTAGAAGAAAGTTGTTGAAAATGGTTTCTTCTGAAAAATTCTAGATTGGACACTGCTTGTATAATCACTTGTAAATTAAGGTCACATTTGCCTTTCTCTCAATGTGGTCTTTATTGGCAGGTTTGACTGTATTATCAATTAAACTAGTGTCAACTGAGGTAGTTGAGAAATGATGTTTTTAACCCCCAGTAAAGATTCTTACACTCTTATTTAGGCAGTCAGTTCTGGGATTGTGGTGCAAATGGAATATCCAAAAGAAAACCACTGACCATTGGTAGTAAAGAACTGACAAACGTTTTCAAACAGGTGGATTCAAACCTAAGTGGTGAAAGATGCTGTGATACACACACACACACACACACAAACACACACACGTTTATTGTATATAATATATATATGTTTTTTCACTGTTCAATTTAAAGTTAGATGAAATTTTTCTTAAAAATAATTAGAAAAGGAAATTCTGTTGTTTTTAATAGATAAATATCTTAAATTCAACAGATTTGAAAAAAATTGAAATCTACTGTATAATCATGCATCACATGGCAGTTAAAATTTTCAATGCTGTTCGTCTTATATTTTCCTGAACGTTATAAGACCGACAATATTTTAAAAGTTATTGAAAGAAACTTCAACTAATTTTGGATTTATCTGTGAAAATTCTATAAAATTGCTCAAGAAATAAACTTGAAGGTATATTTTACAAATATATGGTTTTATATGAAATAAAGAAGGATTTTACAAAGTTACCGATTCTTTTTGCACATTTCTGAATTGATTCTGAAAACTCTTTTGATCTCATTTACTCCTTGTATCTATTGCCTGTTCAATAGATTGGTCCATGGATGTCTTAGTATTCATGTTTTTATGTTTGGTATGTTTTAATGGTATGTTCTTTGTTGATTTGGTTATTGCCATTTTGTGCTTACATGTTTTCCTGGTGCAAATTTCTATAAACCACTGTCAGGATTTCTTGAAACATAACAATTGGTTCTGAATTCAATCAATCTGATAGACATCATTGCTCCTCCCTTTGAAGTTTGAAACCAACAATTATTAACATAAGCATTCATTTCATTGGTTAATGCCAAACAATAAGGTTGTCACCAGATGTTGATTGCCATCATGGGGAATTCTTAGGTGACTCCTTCCCACTGATAGAAAATTAGAAATCGGATGGAATATATATATATGTAATTTTGTATCAACAAAATTGGTGACAGAATTAATTGTTGTTTGGTATTTCATTTTTTCATTTGTTTTCCTCAATATCAGATATTATTTGAATGATTTTAAGTTACTGATTTATTAAGTACCAGTAATTAAAATTGAAAAAAAAAAAAAAAAAAACTAACAACAAAAGATTAATGTGTAGTTGATTTCTTACATATTTTAAAGAATAATACATGTACATCTTTAAGTATCATATGTTTACAGCTAAATTTAAAAGTATCAGTGCCCTATGGTAACCAGATTGATAAATGACATAATTTTTATAATACTGATATTAATAAACAAACATATTAGATCGATCTCTTATAACTCAATTTTGAACCATCATTTTAAAAATTCAAAATTCAAAAAGTGATGATGTAGCAGGTTTTGACTTGTTAGAAAAAAGACTGACAATTAGTCCTTTAGTATACTCCCACCTTAAGGGTAAGGGTATTTATGATAGGGATGGCAATTAGGTGTATAATCACTAATCCAATAATCTTCTGTAAGTGGGAAGTCCTGGGTTGGAACACTGACCAGGTCTGACCCAAGACTTAAAAGGGGGTAGTGACTGTTCTTTTGCCAAGCACTTGGCATTACAAAATGAAAGTCATGGTTCTTTTGGATGGGAACTTAAAGGTCACCGGTCACCAAATTTATGAATTTTGTAATTTGCATTCCTATGGGTAGAGTTGTCAATATTGATGTGTCTGGCGGGTTTTCACACACTACAGTTACCTGTAATATACTAAAAACTTACCTGAACGAAGTTCTAATACTCGGTAATTTCCGACACCGCTCGTAACTTTCCGGCGACCTAATTGATGACGTACATGGTGTTAAGCTGCTGAGGAAAGACACATTACTATGTATCCATATGTAACATGTGGGTTTGTGTGCCGTTTTAAAGTTTGATTTCAAGTCAAAATTATATATTTTGTAAAATTTGATATAGTATTACCACAATGAACGATAAAAAAAAATTTCTCACAAATTTAAGAACAAATTAAAGCCAGATTTACACAAGTCCCTTATGCAGCTTTCTACTGTATTTCCACAATTGAGTGCACATGGAAAACGCAAGAATAAAGTCGTATTTTCCAACAAACTCGCAAAATATTGTCAAAACTTGATACAAAATATACTGACCTAATAGGAAAAAAATATTTTCAGTCATCCATAGGTGAATTTAATTCTGTACATAGAGCAATTTTTGAAGTTTTTAACAAAACAACTAATATAACCATGTCAAAATTATCCCTTCTCTACCTTCTTACTCGGAACAACTATAAATATTATAATTACGTCATAATTGGAATATTCATGATGAAATATGAAAAAAGAACAACAATGACCTACCTGACCCTAAATACCCTGAGTGTAACTTTGAATGAGGCCCAATTGGTGTATAAACTTCGTCAAATTTTCTAAATTTTCCTTTAAAAATATAATTTGGTTAGGTCAGTGCATTAAAAATGCAATTTATTGATAGTTTAATGGAAACATTTTCAATTGAATGAAATAAATAAGAAAAACCATGTGCACTCAATTTATGGAAATACAGTAATTGCTTTGAATGTATTGGGGCTATGTTTCATATACGAGAAAAGTCAGGGAAATAAGAGTGGTATAATCATTTAAGATAATTTAAATTATTATGAATGGATTCAGGCAAATAAAAAAATTCATAGATTTTAATGAATTTTAATATTCAAAATTAATTTAATTCCGCAAGTCAGTCATTTCACCAGTTCACATGTTCACACAAATCGAGACTTGTATGTCTCTTATTCAAATCAACTGATCTAACATTTATTTTTTCAAACACATCTTTTCAGAATCCATCAAAAACGACAAATAACATTTACCGGGTATATCATAAAGATTTATATATGCACATTTTATTTATTATATTTCATTTAAATAATAAAAATAATAATAATAATAATATCTATTAATAATATCTATTTTACTCAAGTTTCAAAAGTAATCAATTCAATCTTTATTTCCGTAAGTTATATAACTTATTGGAACATGTATATAACAAAAGAAATACAAAATACATACATACATACATGAATAACAATGAACAAGCAATACACTCAAGACAAATATAGTAATAATACGGAGAAATGCCAACAGATTAAATTATTGCATTTTGGTTATTTCTTAATTTAAACGCCCGGAATAAAAATTTACCTAAATTACTTAATTGTTTTACATTATTAACAGACAACAGCTGAATTAGTTTAAAAGCAGAGGGTTTTTGCCAGTAATATGATTTAATAAGTTGTTTGCGGATTGTGGCGTAAGCAGGACATACAAGTATAAAATGATATTCATCTTCGATGCTGGGGGTAAGCAGAACTGACAAAGTCTGTTTTTTCTTTCTATATTGTGATACCTGCCGGATTCTACTGAAAAACAGTGTGAAGATAACCTGATTTTTGTAATTAATTTTTTAAAATGTTGGGGTATGGGTTTGCATAGGTAATATTGAAGAGTGAAATTATCTACTAAATACCTATAAATGACACATTTGGGGGACTGTTGTACAATACCAAGTAATTCTTGTGTACAGTTATCCATAAGTCTTTGCTTGATGATAAAAAAACATTCATCAATACAAAGATTATACTGATTTAACCACATATACCCTAGACCAAGACTGTATAATTCTTTCCTTATGATATTTGGCCACATTTGCAAATTTGTATGGTTTTTGTTTGCAAGTTCAAAAAGACAATTATATACAGAATACAATATACTATTTGATGATGTTAACAATTTAAACCAATATTTGAACATGCGTAACTTTCTTGTAACTAATAATGGGGCTCTGCCAAGCTCAAGATATACCATAGCATTGACAGTAGAACTTTTAACGCCAAGGATGCTTTTGCAAAAATCTAAATGAACCCGCTCTACAGCTTGAGCACTATGATAACCCCAAATTTCACAACTATACAATAAAACACTAGTAACATATGTGTCAAAAAGCGACAATAAAGTTCTAATATTTAAACACAACTTTTTAGTTTTACATTTCAAGGAATACAGAGATTTTCTACCTTGTGATGCTAATTGTAATTGAGACACGTGAAATTTACCATTAAAATTTAACAAAAATCCAAGATAATTAAACTGGTTAACAATATCTAATTTATGACCATCGTAATAAAAATATTATACACACGTGTCAATTAATGTTGCAAATTGTAAGGTAAACCCTGTTGATTACAGGTGATCAGCTGGTGATAGATGTCTACTTCTAAACAGGATGTTTCCCAATGTAGCATATTGATAATCTCTTAATTACTGGTATGTAAATCACACTTTAATTGATATTAATTTATTGAGCAAAAATGAAAGAAAGTTTCACTCGAGTTTTGATTAAGCCGTTAGTTAGTCGGGTATAATCCCACTGGTATCACATTTTGATACAAGTTCTTTTCAGCTCATTAAAATTAGGTGTAATAAAATTATTATTATTATTAGTAGTAAATGAAAATTTTAAATATCGTTTTTTACCTAAAAATAAAATAAAAAAGGGACATTTTCTGAAACAAATATGAATAAAAATCAATTTGAGGTAAATTAATAATATAGCTGTACTAGAGAGAAGAAAAAAAAAGCGACAGACTACAGAATCCGGTCAAAAGTGCTCGAAAATTATGTATGTTTTAATATACATATTAATATTGATATTTAATATTAATTCACTGAAATAAAAAAATAAATAAAAAAATAAATAAATTCAACAGAGAAGTTAGGATATTTAGAATGATATTAAATATTAATGAAAATAAATATGAATATTATTTTAAATAAAAAAACAAAAATGTGTATTCTTTTTATCAATTCGTTTTAATAAATAGATAAAAATAAAAAGATAAATAAATAAATTAATTAATAAATAATGTAAAATTAAGTTTTGTAATAGTATAAGTAACAGTATATCATACTTAGAGCAAACAAAAATATAGTTCTTATTTATTTATTTATTATGTTTTTTTTTAAATTTATTTTTTTATGCTGAAGAAAATCAATTATCCAAATAAAAATAAAAAAATAAATAAAACATGAGAAGCTACTCCTGATAAATCTGGGTAGTAAATACAGATCACTCTACAAGCTTTAGTTACTAGATAACTTGGATAACCGTTCTTCAACAGTTTTAGGACTTTATTTTACGCTGTAACAAAGGACAGAAATTATTAAAAAATGTTATTTGTGGCTAAATCGACTTTTTATTATGTAATTTTTCGGAAAATAGTACTAGAAAAATTTCGGTTTTTGGTGACTGGTGACCTTTAAAATAAACGAGGTCTTGTGTCATGGTAGGCAAGGCATGACAAATAACCTTGTTGTATAATACCATCAGCGCAAGGTACAGGCAAAATTTTTGCCTTTGCTTATAATTGGCGACATCTCAATATAAGTGAAATATTCTTGACTGGGACGTTAAACATCATTACTCAACTCATCTCAACTAATCCCAATAATGGTATGAATGGTTAATCAGTTAATTACTATATATCTACTGGGTGGTGCATTAAAATACTAAATACATGTTCATGTCCAAATCATAGTCCCAAAAACAAAGTAAAAACTTTGAATACTAGCAAATTAGGTAAAACACGTGGAAGTGACTTAGGGTCGGATGTTCCATAAGGGTAAGCACCTCTTGTTTAGATAACTACACTCGCCTTATGTGAAATCAAAAATTGAGAATGAAAGGAATATATTCAAGATAATTCTGGATAAAGAGACATCATACTGTACTTGCCACTGATATTGTGATGACAACCATAACAGTTATTTGTGGATGCTGATAAGCTTAGGCTTGCAATATCCGTGAGTCATCAATTTATTTGTAAGCAACTTACTTCAATTCTTGTGTATTTATGTAAAGAATCTTGATAGGGACACCAAACTCTATCACTCCTCTTTATTCCACTTTTGTATCAACCAACCAATCAGAATCTGTGTTTGATCAATGGGTTGATGTGGTAACGGTTACTACCGAGTAACCTGGGTATTGATGTACTAATACAGCTGAGTATACTATTGATGTTGTCTGCAATATTCATTTATACTTCTTGTTTCTTGACAGTAACATGCCGTATTAATGGTTTGAACCTAGTGAAATAGTCCCGTTTAGAGATAGGCTTTTGGTTTACCCATGGTTCGGTTTTCACAGGTTTCAGTAAACATCCAAGAATAAAAAGTTTTTTATTATCAGTAGTATCTCTTCATTACTAATTCATTATTAATATTAATTTACACCCTTGAAAACTTTTAAAGTATGATAAATTTTTATTTAAAAACTGGTGAATTTTGTTCAACTGGTGATGTTCTTATCAGTTATTCATTATATAACGCATGTGTTGTTCCTGTATTAGATTACTGTTCTGGGGTATGGGGATACAAGACATTTCATTGTATTGATATGATACAAAATAGGGCGTTGCGCTATTTTATCGGTGTACATAGATTTGCCCCACTCCTAGATATTAATGGAGATGTAGGATGGATAATGTCGACACAAAGACGATGGTTAAATATGGCTAGATTATGGAATAGATTGATTAATATGAATGAAGAAAGACTCACTAAAAACGTTTTCTTATATGACTACAATTATTGTTCAAATGGATGGTGTAGTGAAATGAAGGACGTATTTAATAAAATTGGATTAACTCGGACATTTGAAAACTTCGAAGTATGTAATCTTGATACCGTTAGTGATAATTTATATAACTATATTGAAACTAAATGGCGCGAAAAATGTACAACAGTACCAGAGCTACGAACATATATAACGTACAAAACAAATTATACCACTGAACAATATATATTACAAAAACTGGATAAACGGGAACGTTCTATGATGGCGCAGTTGCGTTGCGGTATTTTGCCACTCCGAATTGAAACTGGACGGTACATAAATGAGTCTATAGATGAGCGATTATGTGTGTGTTGTGATAAGAATGAAATCGAAAGTGAATCCCATTTCTTACTTCACTGTCCAGCATATGATGACATTAGAAAAACTTTTCTACAATCAATACATCTTGGATACACAAATAACGACTCAGATACAGAAATGTTACACACAATCTTAACTAATTTCCCCAGACAAACGTCAAAATTCATTTTGAAAGCTTTCGATATTCGAAAGTCCATATTATATGTAAATAGTCATTAATAATATGTTAATATTGTTCTATGGATTTATATTTTTGAGTGACTTACAGGTCCTTTGGGCCGGGTGCTACTTTATGTTATTTATTATACTTTACTATTGTATTTGATGCACATGTCACTATAATAAATTACTTACTTACTTACTTACTATTCAAGAAACTTATCAGGCTCTTAGACAAAACTGGTTATTTTTATTTGGTCCGACTGAAAAATGTCAAATTCCGGACCAAATGTCTGGTGCCGGTTTTCGGTTAACTATCAATCACTGACTTCCTTTTTTAAAATTTTATAGTTGAAATGTGCAGTTTTGGGTTCATCAGCAATGTTCCCCCACCTGAAATATGTTGAACGGACAATTCCCAGTAAAAAACTGAAACTTACTGTTAATTATTTTAATCATTTTTCGTTTTGTCAAGTAAACTCTGTTATTTTACCAGTCCAAATGACCAGTCAACTTTGATACTATTTTGTGAGCACTGCTTATCAATTTAAGCAGGTGTTTAGATCTGACTCTCAAAAAAGTTGGAGCCAATTTATATGTCGAAGAGCCAAAAAAACTAAGAACTGAGAAAATGAAACAAAAAATGTCTTGGACGAAAGTTCTTCTAATCTGTAAGCAACAAAATATGTCTTGAATGAAAGTTCTTCTAATCTGCCATTGTACAAGATTGTTCTTGATTAATATTTTATAACACTTGTTACGCATGTAAGAAAAAATATAAAAAATAAGAAAAAAGTAGTGATTTTTGTCTGCACATTATGAAATTGATATAAATTTCGGAGCAAAAATCTTACCCAAAAGCTATTATTTTGAGCCAGCATTTATAACAATTGTCAAAATTTGGCTAAATTGGGGAATGACAAAGCTACAGTTAACCTTATATATAAGTCAGACTCAGTACCTTAAGTCTTACATTTCTTTAAATAAGGATTTGATATACATGTATTATATTATAAAACTTCAAATTGTTACAAAGAATAAAAAAAGGATGATTTTATTTGTTCTATGTATAATATTTTTGATAGCTTACTGTATAGTATTTATTTTCGTGGTGTACTAATTTTGGATTTTCATGGTTGTTTGTTTTGCACTAAATTAAATACCAAGCAAAAATTATATTATGCTAATTGTGTTATAGTGCATTTTTCAAAAATGCGAGAATTTAACTACGCGGTTAACTTATGTCTAAATTTCCCTTACTGCGAAGAAAAATACACATACACGTGAAATTAAATATGTTTACAGTAAAAGATTTCCTGTTTTCATCATCTGACTAAAATAGATCACTTAATCATTTAGTTTTGACTGGATCTATTTGTTCTGAAGATAATTCATTTTACAAATAAAGGGGATAGTTGGCAAACAACATTGACCTGTCTGGTTGACCTTTGATTTGAATATTTATCATGTCATTCATGAATCAATGTATTGATGTATACAGGACACAGGTTAATGTTTGTCATCTACAACATTGAACATGGGGTACATGCAACAGGCTGACCAATTTGACAGATTTATCTGTTTTTGACGGATAAACTGGGCAGATAAAATGAAAAGATCAAATTAGACAGGACAGATTTTTTCCATTTTGACAGGATTTATTTTAATTAAAAGTACTAAATTAGTAAAAATTCTGACTTTTCGCATGGAAGTTATACCAAAATCAAACACTTAACAATAAAAAAGTACCTTAATGGCAACCTTGTGCACTAAAAATGTACCAATCTGGACTAATAAATAAATTTGGTTGGTTAGCCTGATGCAAGCTTGGGTTTGGCTCTCAATAAGTTGGAGCCAAAAAAGCAGCCAATTTCAAAATTTAGGAGCCAATTTATATATTAAAGAGCAAGCAACAAAACTTGTTGCAGTTGTAGAACTTTTCTTTTATTCTGCTGTATAGATTGTTCTTGATTAACAATTTATAATACTTGTTTAACTTTTTCATACTTGTGTAAAGAAAAAAAAATCTAATTTTTTTGGCTACCTCATTTATGAAGTTGATAAAAATCTTGGAACAAATTTTGTTTACCTATACTAGTTGTGTATTTGTAATACTCACTTCCTTCTTAACCAGATTAAAGATAAGCTTAAATACTGTGTTTTATTTCTAATTTTAGTGTGAATTGATCATTTGAATGGGGATTTACCATTTCACATCCCAGTCAAGAATATTTCACATATATAGAGATGCCACCAGCTATAAGTGAAGCGGCTCAAGGCAATGTGCAGGAGAGTTCTTTAAGGTGCCATACCTGCTGTGATGCCAGACATCAGTTTTTAAGGTCTCTTTCAAAGGACCCAAAATAGTGTAAATAGGATGTGTTATTAATTTCCATTTCCTATTTAAGTTTTCTGCATTTCCTAATTAAGTTTAATCAGAGGAAAGATTAAAATTTGTTAAAAAAATGTACTTTTATTTTACTTAGACAAGCATGTTTTCATTGTTCAATCCAGAAATATAGTTTGTGGGGTCATACTGTCCCAGGTCTGGAAAAAACTGGGAAGTGTTTTAAAAATTTGGTTGAGGTTATAAGATAACTTGATGTATTTTATCTAAAAAGATCAATATACAGAATAATAGAACTGAGAAAGAGGTAGAACTGAATTTATTCAAAACTCAACTAAAACTGAAAAGGTAGGCTATGGTTGGTCCACAGACAGTACTTTTGTTGGGCAAAATTATCATTTTCAGCCCTCAAAGTGGGTTTCAAAACTAAGTGGCCAGCTGGCCACCAATTTAAATTTCAGGTGGCCAGTTGAAATTGAAGTGGCGTGACCAGACAACCTTTTCTTCCAAATGAAGAAAAATTAAGGCATCTTTTAGGTATGGAGAACAAAAATGCACATTTTATAAATGACTTACATCAGTGTTGTTAATAACAATAATGATGATGTAAAGAGTCTATTATGTTGCCTGAAATGACAACATTATCATGAAAATTCTGTGACACAAATATAATATCTGGTCTCTAGTCAAAAAAGTTTAAATTAAAGTGCACAAGCTGGCCACCATTTACAAATTTTAGGTGGTCAGACACAAATCCAGGTCAATTTGGCCACCATTTTAGTAGACAAAATTGAGGGCTTGCTATGTAAGTATGAAGAATTCAAAATAAAGAGACGTGAAATCAATGGTCAGCAATTGATAGTACAATGTTGTGTGGCAGTAAGTAACAGGATCTCTGTTGTATATAATGTGATATAGAGAACTAGTGAACAATTCAGTAATGCAGTTTTGGGGTCATCCTGGCTCAGGACTTAAAAAAACAAACAGGTCCCGGTTTCACAATCATTTCTTAACTAAGATTTTCCTTAGCTTAAATCTTGCAAATTTAATACTGTAATAATTTTGTTAATTTTTAAGATATTCAGGAACTTTAGGTGCCATATTGAAGATCACTCAAAGCTTATTACATTTATTACATCTATCTTTAAATTTCAGTTGAAATTTTTCATTTCTAGTATCTCAAAATATTGTCAAAATTTGCCAGATTCAAGTTAAGTAAAATCTTAGTTAAGGAATGGCTGTGAAACTGGGGCCAAGGACCATACTATGAAAAATGGGGTGGTGGGTTTTCTGTAGAGGCAAGTGATCTTTGTATGGAGGTAGTCACTATAGCAGGTTTTACTGTAGAGACAGGTGATCTTTGTATAGAGGTGGTCACTATAGCAGATTTTTCTATATTTATAATTGTTTTATTTTTGTATTTTTCAGGATGTATTTGTTACAGACATTTATGCTACTTATACCTGTTTCATGTGCTGTATTTTGTCCTGGTTGTTGTAAGTGTGGAGGTAAGTTATTAAGATATTTTATTCTTTAGAAGGGAGAGCATATATTGCCGCTTTGTTCGTCTGTCTGTCCATCCGTCGGTCTTGTCCATCCATTCGGTCTTCTGTTCCTTTGTTTGTTCGTCATAATTTTGTCTGGAGCATAACACAAAAACTGTTAGAGATATCAACATGAAACTTCATTGCTAGATAGATCCTGATAAGGAGAAGTGCAGTGTACAAGAACCATAACTCTTTTTTTTTTTGCAGAATTTAGGAGTTATTGTCCTTTGTTATTTTTCAGTATGATCTGTTAACAATGAGATCCTTAATGCAAAGATGGTATATTGTTAAAATATCTCAGATTTTGATGGATCAAGACAGTTTTATATGACATCATTTCATCTGTGTAAACAGTTTGCTTGCATTTTCTAAATATATGTGACATATATCTAGTCTTAACCCTTGCCGGATATCTAATTTACAGACCCTGTATCAACCATATTAGGTCACCAACACACCGTGTAAGTAATAATATTATGATGTCATATTAACATAAGGACATAATTTGAATTGTCTACTTGTATAGACATCTGTGTATGCACTTAAGGACATAATTTGGAGACTTGTATATATTGCTTTCTCATCTGATGTCAACAGTGTCACGTGAAAGGAAATAACATCTTGATTTTGTAGAGAATATGTCAAGATTATTACATTTATTTAAACTTGTTCTGTCGTTCTCGCTTAATGAACTCCTACATAAAAATAAAGTCTTTTGTTTTCATCCACTTTCTCTTATAGAGGACCTCCCTGGCTGAGTGATCTAAAGCACATGCTAACAGATCACAGTGACTCTCAATGCCTAGGTTTGAATCCCAATCAGAACAGTTCCTAGTGAGAAAGTTTTGCAGTTCGCTTGTCAAGTTTGATGTTTTTTCTGGACACTCCAGTTTCCTCCATCATCCCCGAACTGACTGTCTAGATGTGTGAAGATTCTTTTCTGGAGCATAAAACTTCATTATTCAACTTTCTGTTTCACTTTTTCCAACATTTCTAAGACTGATTATTCGTAAAATAAATATAACCACTGCGGTAGCTCAGTTGGCAGAGTGCTCGCGCTGTAACTTTGAGGTTGTGGGTTTGAACCCCGGCTGGGTCTGACCCAAGACTTGAAAGTGGGTAGTGGCTGTTCTTTCGCCAAGCACTCTGCATTATGAAATGAAAGTCATGTTTTTTTTTGGAGGGGAACTTAAAATAAATGAGGTCTCATGTCACGGTGGGCTTGGCACGCTAAAGAACCCTGCTGTATAATGCCATCAGCACATGCAAAATTTTTGCACCTTCGCCTATATAGCTGGCGATGCCTTGAGTGAAATATTCTTGACTGGGACGTTAAACACCATTACTCAACTCAACTCAACTCTAACATAAATACAGTAAAACCTGATTTAGTGGCCAACTCTAGATAAAGACCACCTGACAATTAAGACCAGTGTTTTAATGTCCCTGTGCCTTAAGAACCCCTCTATAATACCAACTATCTGTAAAATGTCCCAGCTCCCATGGGTTGTCTTTATATAAAGGTTTAACTGTAATGCCTTGTTAGGCTTACTGTAAAACAGCTTTTATTTGTGCATGATTAATTTTCACTTGTTAGGCTAGGACAAAATAATCGCGAAAGTTAATCAACGCAAACGTGTTATTGAAAATGGTATTATTCAGCTATAGTCCTTATCATGAAATTTAATACATGTAGTCACAAAATGGTTTTGGCAAGAAAATCGCAAAAGTTAATATCTGTGAATATAACTTTGTTTACAATGTCATAAAACTTCCACTTACCTGTGTAAATTACAGATAAACTTCCCAAGCATTGGGAAACCCCTTTATAATGACCAAAGTATACCATATGATATCTTATTGACCAATGAGATTCACCAGTGTACCATTTTATAATTTCTAAATAATCAATTTGGTCTCTCTTTAACTTCGCACTTTTAATGCATGTTTTTAATTCTTTTAGATGTTACACCAATCGATCCATACATATTGACTGGTCAGCAGTTACTGTTGTATTGTCGTCTTGACAATGAAACTATTCAAAATTACGATGTCAACTCATCTCATGTCCAGTTCAAAAAGGGCGACACATTGATATCTCAAAATAATGTTATGATTTTAAATGAATCAACGGCAGTACTGAACATCACCATTAATGAATTACGTGATAAAGGAACATATTACTGCTTTTTTAACAGTGAAAAACAAGCACTGTTTGATAATAAATTTGTTGGAAGACAAGTGGTGGATGTGGAGTGTAAGTATATACATGTAGTATAAATATAAAACATTTTATTATTTTCTGAAAAATTGTCTCCTGTACTCGTATATTGCAATTAAGATGGGTTGAAAACATTATTACAATTTTTCTGTTGGTGGAAATGTTCACAATGTTTTAACACACCTGGGTTGTAAAGGTCATGTAAATTTATGGCATAGTAGTGTGTGTATGTCATTAATTAATACACATTTTGTTTTGGACTACACCTCTGAAACTATGGGCAGTGGAATTTAGATTTTTTTGTGGTGCTAAACTCATACAAATCTTGTCAAGATTCGAAGATAGGAGGAAATATCTGATGTGATATTTATCATCTCTGTGATCTTTTACCTATAGAGTTTGTTAAATTTGTGAAATTCAGTCGGAAAATGGGGTACATATTTTTGTGTTTAATTTTGAAAATCAAGTAAAATAGCTTCAAATTGATACAACATAATGCCAGGGGTTTTCAATTTTGACATTTTCTTAAAATGGCTTTGATATGGGACCGAGAATAAGTGCATGGAACTTGATATAGAGCAAGTTGTTCAGAAGTTTGTGAATTTTTAAGTCTAAAGGAACAAACAATTAATAATTAACCTTTGAGTCGTCTGTGCTCATCAAAAACTGGTTTGTGTTGTTAGTGGTTAACTTTAACATACATGTATTGTTATTTCAGATTATCCACAAAAGATTCCCGAAGACAGTATACACTGTGTGGTATACGACTGGTCGTACAACTTGACGTGTTACTGGAAGACACCAGATGTCAAATATGCCGACGAGAAAAATATAGATACCAAAGTTTATTGGTAAGAAATATACGTGTATATCTAAATGCCTACATACAAGTGGTATATTTACTTGAGATAGGACGGGACTGTCACATATTTTACAATTTCAAATTATTCGGAATATAGGAATCACCATGTGTCTGTCCGTCCATCTGTCTGTCTGTAAATTCGTGTCTGGGCCATATCTTATCAATGCTTTAGATTACTCTCATGAAACTTCACATGAATAGTCTTTATGGTCCAAAGGTGTGTCATGACCTTGAACCAAGGTCATATCAGAAAGGTCAAGGTCACAGGAAAACTTTAAATATTGGGGTTCGGGGGGATTTGGCTTTCAAGAGACAGTTCTAGTTATATTTGCAAGCTTTAAAATTTACATAATCCAATTAAAATGTGTTAAACATTTTTGTTTTAAAATGAATGACTTTAACATTTTGAAAATTGATTTTTGCAATTAATTGAGTTTTATAAGTATTTGAACACTCGCCATGCTTTTGTTGTTGCCGTCATCTAATGTTGTTCAGACCTTAAAGAATTGAAAGTGGCAATATGTAGGTAGGGTTTTTAGTATGCCTAACGTGACACAGAGCATCAGTTTTTAAGATTTGTCTAATGGACCTGTGACTTTCACTTCTAACTACTTAGGAGAAAGAACAGTCACGTACCTATTTTCAAGTCTTGATCAGACACAGCCACGGTTCAAACCCTGACCTCCCACTTACAGAGTGTGCACTATACCACATTATCGACTGATGATTGATCAGTTATACTGAATCATATAGTGATCATGAAATGTCAACTGATTATCAACTGTAATTTTGACATAACAGACATATCTTACAGTAAGATTTACCATGTTTACAGGAGTAATAACTGCAGAAAACCTAATCCGTGTGACGATACTGATATTGAAATAAATCGGTGTTACGTCAATAGTTCAGAGTCTGCTCTGAACGTGGGGGTGTGGTGTATACTATTCCAGGTCAACAACACATATACCGGTACCTATGTCAGTACAGGCTACACGTTTAAAGACCAAGATAATGGTATAATGGAAAGATTTTTCAGACATATTCTTTTACGTTTGGAGTCACTGTGTCAGTGATTTTTCGCAAAATTTTCAAGGAAAATCTGTTAAACAATAAAATTTGAAATTTTTCACTTAACTTGATTTTGTCATAAAGGGTAATGCAAAATTGTTATATGCTTCTGTGATTACCATAGAGAAGATCTTTGTAGAGTTAAAATAATCTGTTATGAGATAGGAAAATCTCATCCGAGAGTTGAACATTTCAATCAGAGACTGTAGAGTTTCTATAGACATATCTCAAACATAGAAAGATGTAAGAAAAGACGATTCCCTTAGAGAGATTTGACATGTTGAGTAACCAGGCAAATGGGAGATCCTATTGTGTTTACGATCATCAATGTAATACTGGTATTTCTCACATTTGTGACATGGAAATTCCTTGTTTTTATCCATGTGGAATTTCCTTGTCTCACCCTAGGGTTGAGACAGGTTACACGCTGAATTACCCGCATAGTTATACCTACTCTGGATTTATTGATGCAAGGACTTAATAAGTTGAGAAAAGTTTCGAAGAACTGGTGTGGCGTTACTACCAACAAAAAGCAATCAAACAAGTGAACAAAATAGTTCTTAAATTTAAATTCATTTTATAAAAATTGTCAACCTCATATGACCAGTAGCGATAGATTCTATTAATCACCAAGGACATTTCTTACAGTATAAACATCTCCGACATGTAAAATCTTGATCCCAGAATTCACTTCCTACAGAAATGTTCCATGGTAGTCATGGATTTACAAATGAATTTTCAGTTACTTGAAGTTGATGAACAATATAAAAAATTATTTGAATTTATTTGGATTTTCTTTGAAAATTGTGCATAATTCACTGTCACAATTACAGAGACACAGACAGTAGTTTTCTGTTGACCTAAGCTTTACAAAAAAACATCTGATTTAACTTGCTAATGCAGACAGGCAAGCTAAAATTTGTCAGGATTTTAATTGAAATAACAGGAAAATAGAGAAATAATGTCCAAAAATATCTATTTTCAGTGAAATGGTTGGTTTTATTTCTGAATTAGAAGTCAGTGTTTTCTCCAGCTTTTAAAATTGGGGTAATTTTACAGTTTTAATGGGAGTTAAGGGGTTATGAAATAAATTCGAGATTTTTAAAAATTGGACAGTAAAGTAGAATACCATAAGGCAACCATGAATCTTTGTTTAGCCAATTTTATTGAATTCTCATTTAACAGTGACTTTTGGTTGGGTTGTTGAACTTGGTTTGGCCTCAACGGGTCTGTCAATTTTTAAAACATATGGTACGACTACTAGATGAGCAGAACCTGGCTAATAATGAAAGTCACCTTGTTACTTTCAGACAAACTTTTTTTTTTCAAATTTGAAGAAACTGATTTCCATATGTAAAAATGATTGCATGAAAAAATATTGCACCATCCGAATCAAATTGCATCATTCATACAAAATAATTGTGTCAAAAACAAGAAACGCTCTCTGGAGAAACCACTGAGAATTGTATATCATATCATATATATAAAGGGGATTACAGGTACTTGTTGCCATTGTTATGGGCAAAGGTTTACAAATTTTAGCTCACCTTTCATATTTTTCAATAAGGTTGAATATTCAGAGGATTTGTGGTTAACATTTTCAAGTTTTATTTATCCAGTATATTTTCAGAGTTCAAAGTTAACTTGTCTGATAACTCTTCTAAATCACAAATATTTATTTCTTCTGATCAAAATTCTAGATACTTGAATCTTAAATGTTTCTTCCAATCAAAACTCTGGATACATTAATCTCAAATGTTTCTCCCTATCAAAACTCTGGATACATACCTACATGTGTGTGATATTATAATAAAATCTTTTTTTCGCTAGTTTTTATAATAAAATCTTTTTTTCGCTAGTTTTTTTTCTTTCAAATTTGATGATACGTATATGTATATAACATTTAAGCAGGGTGTGATAAAACATCTCATCTTTAAATATAAGATCTTTTTGAATGACCTACACAAATTTGCAATTTTCTGTCATAAAAATGAGTTGGATGAATTGGAGAGTAGAGTGGCTTATATCAAGGCTGTCAGTTCAGATATGGTGGAAGAAACTGGAATGCTCGGTAAAAACCCACCGATCTTTGGCAAGCCAACTGACAAACTTTCTCATACTAGGATATCTGCCTGAGCAGGATTGGAGCCTAGGTGGTTAGAGACACTGTTAACCTCATTGATATATTGGATATTAACTTTCGTGATTCTCTTGCCAAAACCATTTTATGGCTATTAAATTTCACGATGTGGACTATAGGTTAATGTTTGGTGTAAATAATATCATTTTCAAAAAACATGTTCTGGTCCATTAACTTTTCGCAGTTATTTTGTCCTTGTGAAACACATGGAAGTTTACCGCCCACAATAAAGCCTGCTTTACAGTACTGTGAACTCAGCACATGGTTTAGACAGCTTAGCCCCCTATATAACACAAGTCTCATTAATATTTGATGTTGTTTAAATGTATTATGAAATTAGAGATGCACAAAAACTACAAAAAGGATATTGTTTTCAAACTGTTAATTTATAATTTCATCTGTTCCCCCCCTCCCCCCACTTGGACAGATCCTAGTGGGGGGGGGGGGGGGGAGGGAGTTTGTCCATTTCCTTGTTGGAGGTGGGCAGTTTTTACAGCGTGAACAAAGTGAACTGTACTTTGTCATCGCTTTCTTCACAAGATATCGAGCTTCTTTGCTATGAAATTATAAGATATGAGTACCCTGGAAATAGTGCGCCTGATAAATGAGCGTGAAAGAAAGTATATCTGTTTTATCGTGAGATATGTATTCTGAGACGGGTAATGCATTTGGTTACATATGCACATTTGGAATAAATTTTCGGAATACATTTCAGAATCTAGTAAAATTTTGCGACGGGATGCATCTAATAATTTCTGCAATTTGGCGAACTGATCTCATGTTTACAATAAAAAGTAGTTCGAGAAGTTTGCGTCCTACGATGTAAAATCATAACTTTTTAAGAAATGAACAGCACGGCAGGTTGTTAATTAATTCTTCGTGAAATCTACGGAAATTTAAATTTATTTTGAAGGTTATGATAACGTATTTTAATGTTGAGGCAATTGTGTCATATTTTAAAATGTTTATCGATTAGATTTTACTTTCGTGAAAGGGAGATAATTCGTACAGTGTTGTATGCAAATTTATATACATCGTTTTACCAGTTCCGAACAGGGTTTCATATAAGCGCTGCTGCAGACGTCATCCACAAGCAGAGGAAATAAAATTATGTGGTGTAATAATACAAATGTTTACTGATTCCAAAATATCGACACCTGTCCTCAAAACACGTGGTAGTATGTTTTCTTGAAAAAAGCATTTCCGTGATCACGATTTGTTTACATCGTTAAACTAGGTCACCAACAATCTCGTACATTTAGGAAGCGGTTGAAGAACAGCAAATTGAGAAAGTTTTTTGCGATTCCTTTATTGAACGGGATTGAATTTTAGATTATTCGGTAGTAAAAATTCGGAACTGGTAAAACAACTAAATGATTCAGTTATGCATACAACCGCTAGAATGTACCCCTCATAGCGACGGTAGGATCTGCAAAACTCTACTTTCTCTCTATCCGAAATGACAAAACGATCGGGTACAACTTTTTTAAATTTTAATTACCGATTGTCTTTTTCATATATTTATGAAATTAATTTTTTCTACCATTTAATTCAGCAATACATGGTTTGGTACATAAAAATTTGTTTCTTTTTCCAAAAAAAACCCCATCCTCGGACTATATGCATAGATTAACGACACCCCCCACCCCCCACCCCCCCCCCCCCGAATTTTCGGTTATATTCTGTCTTGCCACAACACAATTTTCCCAACTACGCTGTACAGCAGCACGACAGTGCTATGTTTATTTCCTCCACCATTCTATAACTGTCGACTGACCACCGAGATATAAGTGAAAAATCATGACTTGGGTGTAAAACATGGTTACTTGATCACTCTACTCTACGGACTCATTTAAACAAAAACACCTGCTTTAATGGACCATACATACATATATGTATCAGGTAGATAACTTACACTGATTTCATTCACAGTTTGGATTTGTTGAGTTGTACATATTCACTGAAATATTATTTTAATTTTCATTATAGTATTACATTTTCAGTGATGAAAAAACATGTTTTGAATGGGTGGTGTGATTCAAACTTAGATATCTCACTTGCTATAACTTCAATAGACGTGAAATTGCACATGTATTATTAGAACATATTTTTTCATATTTTGAATATTTTTTTTCAAATATTTTCAGCTTTTTCAATTTTTTGCTTTTAATTTATATGAATAAATTTTAATAAACTTTTTCGATAAAAGTTTGTTGAAAAATTATTACTTGTTCGTTTGCAGTCTTGTTTTAAAGATAAGTATTTAAAAATACTATTTTCCAATCTGCATGGTATTCACTGTAGTTTTTGAGTTTTTGGGCGTCAAAATTTAGCAATTAATTGAAAGGTAGCTGTTGTCCCACTGATATTTTGATATGGCATATTCGACAGTTTCATTCATGTAAGTCATTCCTAATTGGGTTCTGATTGGCTAATACGCATTCACGCGATACGGGTTTATACAGGTGTTTCTATTCCTTACTAGTATACGCCACGGACTAACCCATTGCACTTGATTATGAATGGACAACAGGTAAAACAGCACAAACATCAAAATAATGAACAATATTTCATTTATTACACATGTTTGGCCTAGAACGATACAGTTTTTTATTTAATGTTTTAAAACTACAAAACCTTCAAACTCATCTAACAAAGCCGAGATTTTTGTCTCAAAATATGTAGTTTTTGGCGATAATGCATTTTACTACGTGATACGCATCGTCTGAATTCAGATGCACGTCTGATAAAAACGGGGTTTATTTGATTTTTAGACTTAATATGAAAAATTTAATCAAATTAGTTAAACACATGTTATAAAAATAACAGATCTACATATAGCATTAATGAAATTTGAGGTAAGTAATCCGCGATCTTTTTAAAACCACATCGGTTTTCATCACGGAATAAGTGATCAGACTATAAGAGTTGCCTGTTTTTTAGTGCTGATTTCATTTTGCTCTTTAGGACTTTATTTTAAGCTCTTCATTTCTTAACCTACAGTAAAACCTTATAAAATAACCATATATGTGTAAACAGGTATTCCATATATTAGACTGGAATTCACCATTTTTTGTGTATATGGTGCAGGTGAGATAAATGTACTATTATGTCTGTAAGTATCATCAGCGTTAACCATCACATGTGTAAAAGCAACAGAATCATAAGAGTTTATCTTTAAGGATAATCTTTGAAAATCAACATTGATAGATAGGTATTTAAAATAATAATAAAATCTGTAATTTCTTTCAGGAAAAACAATAAAAGCTTTAACGAGTGCATAAATATAGAGAATAATTATTGCACTCCTTCCACAAAAGATGGTTCCCCTATTGTGGTTGAAGCTCTGGGCTGGGAATTTAAATTTGAGGTCACAAATAATAAAACAAACACCACTGTTAGGAGTTACTACCGATTCATGGAGTTCGATTTTGGTAAATCTTTGATTAAGAATAATTTGCTAGCTTGGAAACCATTATTGAGAAGCTGCATGATCTGTGAGGAGAATGGTTACCCCCCTTTGTTTTGTACCTGTATATTTTTATAATCACATATATTTGTAATCATAGTAATTATTTTATTATTTTAGTTTGTTATATAGAGATTATTATTATTTCCATGTGTTTTTGTATCTGGGTTTTTCATATGCTTATATGTAAATATATGTGTATATGCTTTCTTGTTTATATGTACATCGTTTGGAATTGCATGGATATATTATTGTAATAACTATCAGTTTATCTGTATGAAGTCAGGGTTGTCGACCTGCCAAATTTGGAGACAAAAATGGCCCCCATTCCCAATATTTAAAACCTATATTTTTACAAAATGTTTGAGTGAATTGTTTAACTACAAGTTTGTAACTTTTTTCACATTTTATATGTTTTTTACCAAGAAATTTTTTCCAAAATTGCATGAAGCTTCGCTCTTCATCAAATTTAGCACGCGCCACACTATCTTTCATTACCCCTTGAAATACCATAATCAGAATGTCATTTCTTAAATATAAAACACTAAAATTGATCAATTTATGATGCTAGCTGACCTTGACCCACTTATAAGGTGAACTGAGGTGGTGAAACCCTAAAATACTTTCTGGTCTGAAATAGAAATGCTGGGAAGCGTGAAAGTCTATGTATACATCAAGGTATTAAGGTCTAACAATTTTAGAAGGCTAGTTGACTTTGTCCCACATTCAAAGGTACCCATAACTTGAAATATACATGTACAAATTGTCATGAACTGAAAGGCCTTGAAACTTAAAACTTCATATAGCATTTACATCAAAATCAAACATATCAATCCAAGTCCAAACCACAGTAAAAACTTTGAAAACTGGCAAATTATGTTAATCATGTGAACGTAGCTTCCACCAGGGAAGTGTGACCTACTGGCCACTTGCTCAGGGGTACAATACCTAGTCTGTAAAGCTGTTTGACCTTGACCCACATTAAAGACTGCAAGATATACATGATTGGTGTCTGCTTATGAAGACGGGGGCTATAAGACACTGTAAACCCTGCTATAGTAACCACCTAAATATATGGACCACCTGTCTATTATGACCAGAGTCTGAAACTTCCTTCGTTTCATTTCTCATCAAAAAGAGAGAGTGGTCCTTATATACAGGTTTTACTGGTACAAGTGGTTCTTTTATGTTTGTTTATATTGGATGTACATTAATTTGCATGTTGTTGGTATATTTATGTCTACTGTATGGTCATGTTATGTTTCAAAACTGGAAATCCACGAAACCAAACTAAACCATAATCATACCTGCTTTACACTCAGTTTTATGCATATGAATTTTCAACTTCTGAAATTATGGTTAGGTCAATGTATACAACTTTTTATAGATGGATTTAATACACATGCAGTGTTCATTGTAGAAAGGATGCATGGGGACATTAATCTTTTAATTTTACCAAATGACCTCATTGTTAAGGCCTTAGTGGGCCATATTTTTTATTTAGGATTTTATATAGTTTAAACATTTTCAAGGAAAAGTTGAGTGTAAATTAATATTGATAATGATTTAATAGATATTAGTGGCCATTCTTTGGATTTTAATGTTTTGTATTAGTTTTTGTTTTACATTTATACTGATTTAGGTGTTTTAGTTGTCTTTGATCAAAGTTTGACAAGTCTGTTCCAATTTTTTAACCTCTTGTTCATTTAAAAATTTAACCTTTTCTAGGTTTGAGACTGTCCCATTTCTCCAAAGTGAGGGACATATAGTATTTACTCTTAATTCGCTTACATTTTGTATGCTACTTATCTTGAAAACTATATAACAGATTCTCATGAAACTTCACAGAAACAATCTTTAGTTGGAGAAGATGTGCCATTGTCTTTCATATTTTGATCATGCATATGGTTGGGGATTTCCCAGCTGGGGTTCTTTTGGGGGGCACTTTTGAAATTGCATCTTTTTTCAGTTGTAACTTGTTTATTACCGATAATCAGTTGTACAACTCTATGTCAGACTTGTCAAGCTTAACGTTACTTGAAGGATGATTTTTTGGAAGGGTGCATGCAGGTGCTTTTATTTCTATTATTTAACACTAACTTAAAATAACACACTGACATCTCTCTCTCTATCTCTCTCTCTCTTTTATTAAGAAAAACTAACCAGTAACCAGAAAAATTAACAGTAGTTGGAAATGTTAATTATATTGAACTTTTCCTTGTAAATTCCTTTTTAAATCAAATTCTAAGTCTATACACAAATTTTATTTCCTTTTAAAAAATTGGTAAAATTTTCAAATTAGTCTTAAGTTTATACGAAAATTTTATTTAATTTCAGAAGAATTAGTAAAATTTTGTTATCTCAATGTGATTTTATGAAAAAGAAAATCCATAACTACCTTGCTTGATGTTAAATGTTTTAGCATATCTGAGCCAAAGTCTCTAATGGGATTTAAAATTATTTTTAACCTATATATATATACACACAGATGTTTTTTATTTAAATCTTTCTGAATTTAAATACATAAATTTTATATTATCAATTTAATTTTTCTGAATTTTAATACAAATGTTCATGGATTTTATATTAACAAAAAAATTTAATTGGCTACAGATGAATTATGAACTGTTTCTAAATTCTTGTTTGATGCACATTATCACCACGTTGTATATATTGATAACTTTGATGTTTTATTTCAGTTAAACCATCTCCAGTGTCAAGCTTCTCATCAGAAATCATAAATAGTACATGTGTACGATTAAAGTGGGGCCACCCTAGACCAATCCGGAAAAAGTTTTACGAGATATCATATATTTCTAAATGGGATAATGAGATGCAGGTGAGATAGTTGGCAGGGCTCTAATTGGGTCATATAAAGGGTCAAGGGATGATATTAAATTCAAAGGTTCTGTCCATCCTTCTACCACATATTTTTTAAACTTAGTGCAAAATATCAGCAGTGATACTGTACAGCAGGTTATTTTGGCAGCGCTAAATTTTGGCGTTTTCGTTAAGAAAAGGTAAGTGGCATATTTTGGCGATTAGACAAAATGCTAAGTTTTTATTTTTGGGATTAGAAAACATGCTATGGCTTAATTTTGGCAATTATATTTATTATTCTAAAATATATACAGTCATATATTATAAAACTTTGAAGAAGATAAAAAAAACTTACCACAATATTGTACGCTACTAATTGTAAAATTAGTTAATATGTCATTATAAAAAATTTACCTTTTATAACTTTATAAGTAATAGTTCAATACTAACTGCTAATTGAAAACAACTCACTGGCTCACTCACGGTTGACCAGTCAGTACATACAATTATGGCATACCATTATTGTCATTAGTTTTAGCTGACGTGAATTTTAACTACCATAAATTTTCACGATTTATATTGTGGCAATTTCAATGTCACCGCCAAAATACACCAAAATTTGCACCCTGCCAAAATAACCCACTGTACAGTAGGAGATACACATATTATAAATCAAAATTGGTTGGTATTATGAACCAAAATTGGTTAGGTTTGCCAATTTTCCTTAGAGTTATGGCCCTTTAAAAGTTTATAGTAAGAAAATCTTTTACATAGTAAAATCTCCAAAACTTTCCGAAGTTAACACAATTTGTTAAAAAGTATCAACAATGATCAATAAGAAAAGCACAACATTCTCAATTGGATTTTGTTTGGCAATTTTCCTTGAAAATAATGTCATTTTAAAATTTTCAATGGGAAATTCTTTTCTGGAGTTAATCTTCAAAGTAATTTATTAAAAGTTGACAGTATCAACAGTGATAGGTTTGTGATCCTTTGGAATTCTTGTCCAGAGTAGTTTTCAAAAACTGTTTATCAAAATATTATAAAACAAAACTTTGTGTAAAGTAACAATAGTGATAGGGGATGTGACTATTAGCTCACCTTACAAAAGCCAGCGTGAGCTTATGGTATGATGGGGTATGTGTATACATAAGTGCGTCTGTAAACTTCACTTAAACAACTACTTCTCCTGAACCGCTTAACAGATTTTGATGAAACTTGGATGAAATTGTCCAGGGATAATGGTATTTAAAGTTTGTGAAAATCGTTGACCTTGATTTATGCTCAAGGTCACAATGAGTGAAATTTGACCTTAGGTGTAAAATCACTAAAATGACTTCTTCTTCTGAACCGAAAGACCTAGGATCCCCAAACTGAATATAATCAGTATGACAGTTCTACAAAGTTTACACAGTGACACAGAAAATGACTTCTTCTCATGTCTCAAATGAGATATAGTCATTTTGTTGAGTTCTACAAAGTTTGTGAATTGATTTGACCTTGACCTTTGTTCAAGGTTACAGTAATCCTATATGTAACACACTAAAATGACATCTTTTCATGAACCAAAAGGCCTATAAACATCAAACTTCATATATAGAATCACTGCCTTGAGTTCTACAAAGTTTGTGAATAGATTTGACCTTGACCTCAGTTCAAGGTCACAATGACCTTGTATGTAAAAAAAGACTTCTTCTCTTGAACCAAAAGGCCTATCGACATCAAACTTTATATAAAGAATCAGTGTGCTGAGTTGCACAAAGTTTGCAAATAGATTTGACCTTGATATTCATTCAAGGTCGCAATGACCTTTTATGTTTAAATGCTAAAATGACTTCTTCTCATGAAGGAAAAGGCCTATAGACATCAAACTTTATATAAAGAATCACTGCCTTGAATTTTACAATCTTGCTAATAGAGTTAACCTTGACCTTTATTAAAGGTCACAGTGACCTTTTGTGCAAAAAATGCTATTATGATTTTTTGTCATTACCCAAAAGGAATTAGTCTTCAAACTTAATTCATAAAATCAGCATGTTGAATTGTAAAAAGTTGGGAATACATTTGTAGATTTGTTCTTGGCTATGGTTCATAGTCAAAGTGATCTTCTACATAATAACCCTAAAATGACTTCTTCTCATGAGCCTAAAGGCATATGATTATCAAACTTCATGAAAAGAATCAGCATATTGAGTTCTACAAAGTTTGTGAATAGACAAGGTTGCAGTGACCTTGTATAGAAAAGATGTCCACCACAGAAAATTGCTTTGATTTAGGCTAAGACACACCGGGTGAGCGATACATAACTTATTGGGCCTCTTGTTGTTTAACATTAGTACAAATATGTACTGGTAGGGGATACTAATTCACTGAATTTACTTTTTTTGTTTTTCTAGTTGCTGAACACGAGTATACAAGCTACTACAATAGTTATATGTGACCTGATACCGTATACTGTATATAACTTCACCATCGGTGTCTATCCTGATGAGAAGAGTGGATATAGGAGTAATCTAGTACCAACTACAGCTCGGACTGATCAAAATAGTAAGTCAGTTTACTTTTTAATGAGGTGAATATTGAATGATACAGGCCTGATCAAAGTAATATTCACCTAGGCAGTTAGGCCACGTTATAATTATTTTGGTCAGGTCTGTATAATATATTCAACATAAAAACAGATATGATTGTCTTTGTAGGTGTGGTATGCAAAAGAAGGGTCTCTACACATTGCCCTGAGAACATAGCAATGGTAACAATATCTGCCACTTCAGTTTAAGCTGTGCGAAAGTAATAGGCTACAAGAAACAAATGAAAAAGTCTGAAACAAATACAGTACAAATTTACAATACAAACAAGAGAAAATGAAGATTTAGCAAAATTTCAATAATTTCAAAATATAAAAAGCAACCGTAAATTTCTAAAAAAAAAAAAATTGGAATTTGACTAAAAAATAGTTCTTACCAGATTATTTAGCAGTGAGTGTCTCACATCTAACACCATGAGGTGATGAATATGCAATGAAGAAACGTAAAAATTTATTTAGAAAGAAAAGTTCAGGCATTGGACTGTCATACAACTGTAATATATGCAAATCTTGCAGTTTTAGGAAAATCAGTCATCCTTGAATAATAAGTATACTAACACACATACAAGGCACTACCATATTTGGAATTCACTCACCCATGAACACATGGTCATTCATTCATTCAACTCACTATATAAGGCAAACAACATTGACCTGTCTGCTTGACCTTTAATTAGGATTATTATACATAAGGATCCAGCCAATAAATAGGTAGTGTTAAGATTCACAGTTAATTGTATACACAAGGTATGTGGTTGGTGATTCCCATTCCATAGGCGAAATAAGCACATGGATCCCTATACATAAATGCACTCCATGATAAATATTTAAATTAAAGGTCAAGCAGACAGGTCAATGTTGTTTGCCTATACCTGTTACAGTGCATCAGAAACAGTTAAGCATACAGTAAAGGCAAGGTAATTAATGACATCACAACCCTTAATTAAACTACTGTATACTTAATTAACCCCATGTTACAGTAAAAAAGACATTGTGGACGACTTTGACCAAATGGGGTTTGCCCCTGTATCACGTAAAACCCTTTAATGTTTGTGTGAAATACTTATTTCCATTGGATATGGAATTACATAAGATGACATATTCCCGTAAAAACTATTTTATTCCAGATATTTATTTCTGACGTAAATGTTTCGAAAATGTTCTGCACAAACTTTTAACGGTATTGATCACGTGGTACTGCAGTGAATCCCATTATATGTTTGTCTGATTCACAATGTTGTAAAAGTTGACCTAATTTTTAGAAGTTGACCTTATGTTTTAAAAGTTGACCCAATTTTTTGTTTATTTTTTGTATCACAGTACCTGATAGACCACCAGAAATGACAGAGGGGAGCTATATCAGTAGTCTAGATAATTGTGGAAAAGACATTCAACACAGAAATGTTACAATTTATTGGAAGGTAATACTTTTTTTTCACCTTACCTGATAGACTTGATTTTATGGTCATTATAGTAAGGCAATATCTGTCTGTCTGTCTGAATATCCATCTATTCATCCATCCATAACAGTTTGTCCAGTCTACTCTGCCAAGACATTTGCATATATTTTTTTTTTTACTAAACTTTGTATACATAATTACCAGGATATTACAATTTCAGGGGGTGGGAGGTGGGGGGCATTCAGGCATTCCAGATAGGCGGGATGTGTTCTGTCTGACAACAAAAGTGTAACGAACTGCTTCAAATATTGAACTTGGATTTAATATTCAAAGCCATGTAATAAAAAGCTATAGGCTGTTCCTGATCTAATGGCAAAGTATACAGCCAGTCTATTTTGATATTAGGGTAATAATGAATAAAGCCCGAGACGGTGTGATTATACACATATGACAATACACTACTTACAACTGTATGCTTTATTTAAAACTGTCCTTGTTTATAAACCCTCTGCCATCAGATTGTGGACGGACATAGAATAATAAAGAATTTAATCGTATTTGATTTTTCTTCACAGGTTGTTCCAGAGCGCTACCTGAATGGACGTTTAACAGGTTATATGTTACAATATAGAGAAGGTCGAGTGTTAAAGAACAGAACAATAAAACCAGACAAAACATCAGAGAAGATACAAGTCCAATGTAGCCATACATACATAATGGAAATTAAAGCAAAAACAATTGGTTATACAGAGAATGCTGCCTTAATAAAGGTGTTAGGCACAGGAAAGAAAGGTAACTCACTTGTCACTTTGCCAGTGTTAGGCACACGAAAGAAAGGTAATTCACGAGTCACTTTGCCAGTGTTTGGCATAGCAAAAAAGGTAGTTCACTAGTCACTTTACCAGTGTTAGGCACAGCAATAAAGGTATAGTGTTAGGCACAAAGAAAGGTAATTCACTAGTCACTTTGCCAATATTAGGCACAGGAAAGAAAGGTAACTCACTAGTCACTGCCAGTGTGAGGCACAGCAAAGAAAGGTCATTCACTAGTCACTTTGCCAGTTTTAGGCACAGCAATGAAAGGTAATCCACCAGTCACTTTGCCAGTTTTAGGCACAGCAAAGACAGGTAATTCACCAGTCACTTTGCCAGTGTTAGGCACAGCAAAGAAAGGTAATTCTCCAGTCACTTTGCCAGTGTTAGGCAGAGCAAAGAAAGGTAATCCACCAGTCACTTTGCCAGTGTTAGGCACAGCAAAGAAAGGTAATTCACCAGTCACTTTGCCAGTGTTAGGCACAGCAAAAAAAGGTCATTCGCTTGTCACTTTGCCATTGTTTGGCACAGCAAAGAAAGGTCTTCACTTGTCACTTTGCCAGTGTTAGGCACAGCAAAGAAAGGTAATTTATCAGTCACATTGCCAGTGTTAGGCAGAGCAAAAAAAGGCTATCTTCAAACATGTGTCAAAATGACATCTTAAAATTCTCAAAATTCCTAAAATTTTAAGATTTAAAATTTGCCAGGTTTAAGTTAAGGAAAATCTTAGTTAAGAGATGATTTGAGACTAGAACCAGTAGGTCAATTCTAGACTCTTGTACTCCTCTGGATCTGTAGAAGCATGCAGTAACTTCATATTGTATTTTTGATATTAGTATTGGCATGAACTTATTGTCCTATGTAGGATTTTTAGCCCACCTGAGCTATACTTTAGCTAGACCTAAAATATTTTAGATGTAGTATTCTTAGAATAAGTTTTAATTGATTTGCAAAGAACTTGCCATTTGGGTTCGAAATGGGAAAAGTTTTGATGGTCCTTGTAATTGATGTTATTGACTATTGAACTTCTTTAGGAGGCATGGGACATGTTTTCAGATGAGCGTTAACTCCCATGGGCCTTTTGTTTGTTTAAATTATTTGATGGACTAAGTGTGCCAAGTTTCTGACTACTTTGTATTAATTATTGCCATTTGTTTTCAGATATAAAACCACCTAGCATAATTCATGAATTGAACACAACACATAATCTTGTAAATGTGTCCTGGTCGTCTGCTTATCCTGTCAGTGAGGTCAAAGGTTACACTGTGTACTGGTGTCTATATACAAACAAGTATATATGTGATGTAAGTAAAATCATTATTTATATGCTTAAGTAGTTTTCACATGTGGATTTCATAATGTTGTAGTCGCATATTTCACGGATCACCTCAACAGGTTAGCTACGAACATGATCCACCATCATTCATGGTAATCTGTATTGGTCCATAGCTTTTTGTATAGTAGCCATAGTCATACTGTACAAGAAAAAATCATTGTAGAGGAAAGAATACATTGTGATTTTTACGATGACTCTTGTACCCCGAATATATCTTCTCAACGAAAATTTCTCATTTACCTTGGTGTACTTTCCCTACAATCAGAACTGTAAAAATTTCTTCATGTGAAATATTTAAGAAGACCAAAACTGCAAAAGTTTCCTACCGCTAATATTTTTTCTTATACAGTAAGTACATGTATATATTGGTGACAATTTTTGAACATATTTAAAATTTGTTGTGGCTTGCTTGACAAAGATCGGTAATTTCCTCCATGCACTCCAATTTCCTCCACCATTCCTGAAATGACCGCCTCAATATAAGTGAAAATCTTTTGACTAGTACATAAAACACCATTTAGAAAATTGTCCCAGATCAAACAGCCTTATCAAACTATTGGAATCAGGCATGGGGTAATGCTAATTTGTAATTGTAATGCCCTGTAATGCATTACATTTTCTCAAAGTAATGCATGTAATGTGTAATGCCCTAATTTTTGCATTACATGTAATTGTAATGTAATGCATTACATAGACAAAAATGCATGTAATTTAAGCATTACATGGCATTACATAGCATTACTTCTCTGTATTAAATGTTAGATATTATTACCATTACAATTTAGGGCTAGTAAGTACCTACATGCTACTTTTTTCCCTAATATAAAATATGAAAATCGATGTCTAGAAAAATTGTAACTGTGAACTGTTGTCAAACCAATAATTTATTTCATTCAACCTTAATACTAAAACTATAATGCTAAAAACTTAGTATACTTCAGATCATTTTGAATTTAATTTCCAACAAATATAAAGGATAAAAATACATTTTAAAGCAAAATGCAAATGCTGTTTTTAGTACTATCGGGAAGTCTAAAGATCACATCAAAATTTGCAATATATCTAAAAAATAAGTCACTAACTTAAGTAACTACAATAATTTGTAATTTTGCTTTAACTGATAACCTGTGATGAAAACAATTTTATTTTTACAAGGAATTGTTTTTTTTTTGGTTTTTTTTGTAATCCTTTTTATATGCTATTACGGTAACCTATCTTTAATGATTAAAGAAGTTATTTGTTAAAGGTATGGTTTATAAATTACACCTGACGATACCACTAATTAGTTTGTATACCTATCAACTCCTTTTACTGTTTTGATTGAATGGTAATTAAGAAACATTCAGTGAATAAAATAAATAAAGAATAAAAACATATAATATGAAAAAATTCCTTACAGCATTTTTTCTTCTTAATTTTTAGAGTAAAAGCAGAAATGTATATTTGGATAATAAAAAACCTGACATAGATGAACAATCAACTTTGACAAATTTTGTAAAACCTACTGGTAAACAGCAGAAATATCAGTTGAATGACCCAAAGCAAAAAGAATCTATACATGCACTTATTGACTATATATACTCCTGTTTTCAACAGTTGAAAATCAAAACATAAGAACTTTATAGAAAAAAAACCCAAAATTTTAATTTCAAATTCTGAATCCGAAACATATCATATATATATGTTTGAATTCTTTATGAAATGTAATGTGTAATATAATGCATTACTTGGTAAAGTAATTGTAATGTAATGCATTACTTTCCAAAATACATGTAATTGTAATTGTAATATAATGCTAATTTTGTCAAAGTAATTGTAATGTAATGCATTACATTGCAATGTAATTCACCCCATGCCTGATTGGAATACTGATTCCTATTTAAACTGTACTTATCATTAAGCCTGTACTCACCAAGGATTTCTACCGTTAGTTACAGCTACATGTTACTGTGTACTAGTAGTCAGTATCAAATACTTGTTGGATTACAGAAATGGGCTTTTCTGGGGTCATCTGTGAAATTAGGAACACCTAATGATCTGTTTAATACTTCATTTAAATATCAAAGATGCCAATAATAGGGTTTGCCACTTTACTATGTGATGCCCCCTAATGTTTGTGCGGTACACTTATTTCCAATGGATTTGGAATTGTATAAGATGAGGTTTTCCCATAAAATGACAGTATTCTGGGAATTTGTGACGTTATCGTTTTTCAAAATGTTCTGCACAAACATTTAGAAATATTGATTACATGGTAGAGCGGCAAACCCCATTTAGGTATATTTTCAGGATGTTTCTATGCTCATTGGCTGCCAGCATGGTGGGCATATTTATCAATTACTTCCCTTTGATAATGAAGTATTAGTATGTACTCTATCACTTGTGTAATTTTAATTTCAGAGTGAAATAAATTGGCAACATGTCAGTGGAAATGAATCATCATTAATAATCCCTTGCAAGAATTGTAAAGACACATTATTTGGAGTTTCCATGGAAACCAGTTCTGGCAGTTCAGGATTCATATGGAATAGCTGTTTATATATAAAGGATGCAAGTTAGTTGTTTTCTGTTTATTTTGAATATTTAAGAATTTTTAATTTACATAGTTCAGAAGAGGTTATGTGGTACCACTGATATGAACTTGGCAGCAAAAGAGGTCATGCTGTTTTTGATGGTGTATATTGTGGCATATATGTGATTGCTTTGTAATTTTTAAATTCCCAATATGCGTGGACTGTTGTGTGCTAAATTCTAAAAGATGTGGCCCTTGCCTTCTTTTTAAATAAAAAAGGGGAATACCCTGGCTGTTGATTTTATTATATTATAACATCTAAAGATCCAGCCTACAGATTACAGGGCTTTTTACCATTCAGATCTAAATCACACTTGGGCAGAGTTCTAAGTGAGAAAATTGTCAGTTCACTTGCATAAGGTCATAGGTTTTTCACAGGCACTCTGGTTTTCTCCACCTTTACAGAACTGATTGTTTAATATAAGTTTAAAAAATTTTGATTAAGACAAAAAACCATCATTATTATATAGTTTCTCACTTAAATTGTTCTCGTTTTCTGATCACTCAGCACCTTCAGTGTTTTGATTTAAATTTTAAAATGGAGTATACACTAACTATACCTTGTAGTGAGTCTAGTGACTATTTATGGTGTTTTTTAGCTCACCTGACCGAAGGTCATGTGAGCTTATGGCATAGCGCAGCTTGTGTATGTGCGTGTGTGTGTCGTTAACACCTATTTTCGACTTCTCCTCTGACACTACTGGACAGTTTTTAATGAAACTTTGTCAGAAGTATATATGGGCCGGTGCAATTCAGATTTGTTCGTGGCATTGCTATGGCTACCATAACTAGGTCAAGGTGACCTAGGGATGCAAAAATCTTAAAAAATCTTCTTCTCCGAAAGTACTGATTGGAGAAAAAATCTGATGTGATATTTGGCTTCTCTAGGGTCTTAAGCCTATAGTTTGTTCATTTTGTGAAATTCGGATAAAAAATAGGTTACGCGTTTTTGCGTTTAATTTTGAAAAAATCGTAAAATAGCTTCAAATTGTTATAACTTGACTATTTGACCAGATAATGACATGGGGTTTTTCAGTTTTGACATCTTCTTGTTAGTATCTTCAAAATGAGGTCAAGGTCAATTGTGAAGGTCGTGACCTAATTTTTTTTACCTCTGATTATAATTATAATCTCAAAAACTATAAACTTTTTGTATAGGCATGTATATTAGAATGTTGTAGGTATCGATACAACAATCATTTTGATGTATAGAAAAAGGTCATGGGTTCAAAGGTCAAGGTCACAGATGCGAAACAATACTGAAATGTTTAATTATCTCGAAAACTATAAACATTTTGTATAGGCATGTATATTAGAATGTTGTAGGTATTGATACAACGATCATTTTGATGTATAGAAAAAGGTCATGGGTTCAAAGGTCAAGGTCACATATGTGAAACAATACTGAAATGGTTAATTATCTCGAAAACTATAAACTTTTTGTATAGGCATGTATATTAGAATGTTGTAGGTATTGATACAACGATCATTTTGATGTATAGAAAAGGTCATGGGTTCAAAGGTCAAGGTCACATATGTGAAACAATATTAAAATGGTTAATTATCTCGAAAACTATAAACTTTTTGTATAGGCATGTATATTAGAATGTTGTAGGTATTGATACAATGATCATTTTGATGTATAGAAAAAGATCATGGGTTCAAAGGTCAAGGTCACAGATGTGAAACAATACCGAAATGGTTAATTATCTCGAAATCTATAAAGTTTTTGTATAGGCATGTATATTAGATTGTTGTAGGTATTGATACAACGCTCATTTTGATGTATAGAAAAAGGTCATGGGTTCAAAGGTCAAGGTCACAGATGTGAAACAATACCGAAATGGTTAATTATCTCGAAAACTATAAACTTTTTGTATAGGCTTGTATATTAGAATGTTGTAGGTATTAATACAACGATCATTTTGATGTATAGAAAAAGATCATGGGTTCAAAGGTCAAGGTCAGATGCAAAACAATACCGAAATGGTTAATTATCTCGAAAACTATAAACTTTTTGTATAGGCATGTATATTAGAATGTTGTAGGTATCGATACAACGATCATTTTGATGTATAGAAAAAGGTCATGGGTTCAAAGGTCAAGGTCACAGATGTGAAACAATACCGAAATGTTTAATTATCTCGAAAACTATAAACTTTTTGTATAGGCTTGTATACTAGAATGTTGTAGGTATTGATACAACGATCATTTTGATATATAGAAAAAGATCATGGGTTCAAAGGTCAAGGTCACAGATGCAAAACAATACCGAAATGGTTAATTATCTCGAAAACTATAAACTTTTTGTATAGGCATGTATATTAGAATGTTGTAGGTATTGATACAACAATCATTTTGATGTATAGAAAAAGGTAATTGGATTAAAGGTCAAGGTCACATATACGAAACAATACCGAAATGTTTAATTATCTCGAAAACTATAAACTTTTTGTATAGGCATGTATATTAGAATGTTGTAGGTATGGATACAACGATCATTTTGATGTATAGAAAAAGGTCATGGGTTCAAAGGTCAAGGTCACAGATGTGAAACAATACCGAAATGGTTAATTATCTCGAAAACTATAAACTTTTTGTATAGGCTTGTACATTAGAACGTTGTAGGTATTAATACAACGATCATTTTGATGTATAGAAAAAGGTCATGGGTTCAAAGGTCAAGGTCACAGATGCAAAACAATATCGAAATGGTTAATTATCTCGAAAACTATAAACTTTTTGTATAGGCATGTATATTAGAATGTTGTAGGTATTGATACAACAATCATTTTGATGTATAGAAAAAGGTTATTGGTTTAAAGGTCAAGATCACATATGCGAAACAATACTGAAATGTTTTATTATCTCAAAAACTATAAATTTTTTGTATAGGCATGTATATTAGAATGTTGTAGGTATCGATACAAAGATCATTTTGATGTATAGAAAAAGGTCATGGGTTCAAAGGTCAAGGTCACAGATGTGAAACAATACTGAAATGGTTAATTATCTTGAAAACTATTAACTTTTTTGTATAGGCATGTACACTAGAATGTTATAGGTATTGATACAATGGTTATCATGATGTAAAGAAAAAAGTCATTGGGGTTTAGTATTTATGTTTTTTTTAAATCTATCAGCTAGCCATTAGTTATCAGGTGAGCGTATCAGGCCCATGGGCCTCTTGTTTTGAAGACATATGGTTATCATCGTCAGGCTACTTAAACAAAAATATATAACTAGCTTTTAAACCTCTTCTACAGTCTGGGGCTTTGTTGACTTAGTGGTCTATAGTTCAGGGCTGAGTAACTCGAAGCTATCTTTCAGTTACAAATACTTAACTCTTTGTGCTATATAGGTATTAAGTGTTCGTTACTGCTAAGAGAGCTTCGAGTTACCCAGCCCAGGCTTACAGCTGTATGAGGCAGATCCTAGTGGGATATTAAGTTTGTTAGTTTACTTTTGTTGAAGGTTTTTGGATTACTATAAATGTATTTATTTTCACAGTGTACTAATTTTCGCAGTTTTTTGTTTTGTGCGAAATTTAATACGGAGTAATAATTATATTATTATGCTGGTTGTGTTATAGTGCATATTTCAAAACCGTGAAATTTTAACTACACGGATATGTCTAAATTCCCTATTCTGCAAAAAATAAATACACATGGAATTAAATACATTTACAGTTTTCTGGGTACTTCAGTTTCTTCGACCATCTGAGAACTGACAGCCTCAATATAAGTGAAAGAATCTTGACTGGAGTTGGGTTGTAAAACACCATTTCTCCGCTTCACTCTTCTACTGTCTCTTAGTAACAATTCTGTTTTATTTTAAAATTTTGAAGATCCTGTGCCACCTAAACCTGTATTTGGTCAGTCACCACCAAACAAAGGATTGACGGTCACTTGGACAGCTGATTATTGTAATGGTGATTCGCCGTACATACGGGATATAAAGTACGCTATTGTGAAGTTGATAAAGAACATAAGACTTGTAAAGGTAACAATAATCAAAATAATACAAATACACTAATCCATGTCCAAATCCTTATCCCAACACAAAGTAAAAACCTTGAAACTGACAAATTAAATTAGACATGTGAACTTCAAGCAGAGAAGTGAGGCCAGGTGCTCTGGAAGGGTAAGACGTTCCCATTTAGCTAGCTATGCCTGCCTCATTTCTGTAGTCAAATTATAGGAATGGAAAGTAGCAGTGAAATTATCAATAGATGTCGAGCGATTTGTTTATCATCAATAAAATTATCAAAAGATATGGAGACATTTGTTTACCATCAATAAAATTATCAATAAATATTGGTCCCTTTGTTTACCACCAATGAAATTATTGAAATATATTGGGCCATTTGTTTACCACCAATGAAATTATTGAAATATATTGGGCCATTTGTTTACCACCAATGAAATTATCTAGATTTTGAGTCATTTGTTTACCACCACAGCTCACAGTGTCTCTCAATGACTAGGTCAGTCTGATCATGGTATGTAAATTTATATTGCATGCAAAATGTAGGTTTTTCAGTTTGGCACTTCAGTTTCCTGTACCATTCAGAATAGACTGCCATGACATAAGATTTAGTGAAGGAATCTTGATTTGAGCATAAACCTTATTCCAATTTAACTGTGATTATATCACTGAGGTATATTATAAATGCATTTTTATTTTCTGCCTTTCGAAGAAAGAGGGGGATATAAAATTTGAGTCTCTGTCCATCCCTCCATCCTTCCTTCCACCTTTCTTTTACCCATCTGAAATTCTTGTCTCCACAAATTATCCAAAATTACAAAAACTCTATTTCATGAAACTTAGTGCAAAGCATCAACATGGGTAGGAGATGTGCATATCGTTAATCCGAGTTGGTTTTGTCATTTTCCTAGGAGTCATAACTCTTTGAACATAAGTGCAAATCACAAAAAATAGAACCTGCTCGCAGGGGATCCTAATTTGCTGAATTTCCTTGTTTATTTGTTTATTTTAAAGATAAAGTTAGTGAGTCCAAGCTGATTCCAACTGGTGATACCAAGCGATATGACATCCATGGTTTAGATGCAACAAAAACCTATGGTGTTAGTGTTCGGTCATTTTCATGGAATGGAGAAAGTCCAGATAGTGAATTGATAATTGGTCAACCCAGTAACTCTGGTAAGTAAAAATAATAAAGAAAGATTAATTTTCCATTGTTTACAAAAATTTATAAATTTAGGATATGGCATAGATTTTTATCTGAATGAATCTTGAGGTGGGCACAATTTAGAGAAATTAACCATGTACATGTAACCCCATACCCCCTGTGTTACGGTAAAAATTTTTGCTGACAACCAAATCCAGATAATTTTCTTTGATCAGTAAGTACAGTTAAACATGTCTATATATACCACCCAAGGGGACCAGTAAAAGTGGCCTTTATGAGCAGGTGGTCTTTATATGCAGGTTCAAATACCGTAATCCTTCTATATATTCGGACCCTCTATGTTTTCGGACACCCCAATTTTGAAATTTCAATAATTTTCAAATTTCCTCTAATTTCGGACGGCATTTTTTTGCCTCTAAATCCGGACGCGATTTTGCTGGAATTCACCCGGAACAAGCAATACATATTGCTTATCATTAATATTGAATAAAAACAAGAAGAAATGTTGTTGTTTTGTTGTTAATTTACATTAGAATTTGTTATTTTTATGTGTTTGTTGCGTTGTGTATTTGCGTGATGGAGTCATGATTGTAACTTTGAGGACAAGTATTTTACAAAGTATTTACGTTTTTAATGTAAGCTGAATATAGCCATACCTGTATTAAGTGTTTTAATATTCTTTGAAAGTGAAAGTTGATTGAAATTAAAAATCATGGGTAAGAAACATCGCACGAGACCAGAAGTTCTGTCGGCACACAAATCCAACATCACAGACATTTTTTCAGGAAGTGACGTTATCATTGAATATTTCATTGGATGAGAAACTTGTGGAATCCCTTCTGATTCAGTGCATGTCAACTATGGGAATTCCCGATCCTCTGATACTTTCATTTGTCTAAAAACGGGAAGATGGACATTACGATGTATTTATTGTTTTTCCTAAGATTAAAATTGTTTGAAACGTGAGTTAAAACAATGTATTTGTAAACTATTGTGTTCTGTGAGTGATAACATCGATTTTTAAACAAAAGCTATATTGATCACGGCGAACCCCATTCATACATGTCCTGGTTCTTAATCATACAAAATGTGGAATTTCTTGACTAAAAAATATTCTTGACCATTATTAATTATAAAAATTTTGACCGTAGACAGTGACAGAAGACGAAGTGGGGTAACGGTGAACCTCAAACGGTGGGAACTACTGACAAAAATCACGCGATTTGCTTACAAAAAATGGTGTCCTTCGATGTGTATTACACATTGGATCATGATTATTGGTCAACAAACACTTCAAAAAACGACTTTTTTTAAATAAACAACACAAAAGGTAATTTCAACATAAACTTTATTTGAAAATTGATATTATAAATGATATTCATGTGCGTATCGTCGTTGATAGTGTCTTGCATTACCGGGAGGGCAGCGAGACATATTATCGGCTCCTAAATATCGGACAACTCTAAATATTCAGACACCCCCATTTTTCCAAGTGTATAATTTTCATATTTCCTCTAAATTCCCGGACACTTGAAAATGAAATTATTAAAATTCGTCCGAATACATAGAAGGATTACGGTAATATGAATAAAGAACAATATGGTTATATTTTTCTGGCCATTATAAGCAGGTGGTCTTTAAGGCAGGTTGTACTGTATTTTCCAAAAATTTCCAAATTATTGTCAAATGGACAAATAGGTTGCCAAGCAGTCTAAAGTGTGCACTGATTATGGATCGTAGTGGGTTGTAATCCTATGGCAGATATCTTAACTTGATAAATTTATCAGTTCACTTGTTGAACTGAGTTGGTGATTTTCTTTTGATACATTATTCTTTGGTTTCCTCACCCAAGAACTGACTACCTCTTCAAAACTGATGCAGGAAAAAAGAACTTGTAGAGTATGATGTCCACAATTTTGAATAACATGCGCCAACCAAACAGTACTTTTAGTACTTTGATTTAAAAACTACTTTCTGTCTAATGTCATGGAAATATAGCCAACTTCATTATGACCCACTACATGCACTAGGAATGTAACTATGATCCTCATTGTAGAGATGTCATATTGTAACAGTATCTGAAATGTTGTGGGTGAGGGCTTAATTTGCTAGCTTGCCACATATTTTGCGAATTTAAGGGGTCAAATTGGAAATTTTAGTCATTTTTTGCTAGGGAGAATACCTTTATTAGGTAATACTTTATGGCCAAAAAAAAAATCACTGAAAATGTATTAATGGTATTTCAATTTTGCTAATACACTTGTATTTACATTTTCAGATTTAACAGATGGGGCTATCGCAGGGATTTCCATTGCTGGGGTGTTTGTAGCATGTTTGGCTGTAGCTGGTCTCATATTTTGTTGCAGGTTTGTATTATTTATATTTATCTTATTTTATTAGATCTTGACCAACTTTTACTAATTAGCAGGGCTCAAACTAGATTTGGAAACAGGAAAAAAGATACCTCTCTCAGCCAAGATTAGGGAGAAGTTTTTCAAAACAGGGAGAAGTTTTTCTGCATTGAAATTTATGCTGCAAGGCATGTTCCTAAGATGTTTGACTTAAAATGGGAGCATCCCCACAGAAGACTTGCATGTTACATAATTGTAATATTACCTATTTAATCCAAATAAATCAAAATCATTAATTGTAAATTTCTTCATAATCTTTCTTTTTCCATTTGCTATGTGCAGAATTTTATAAGTTTGGTGTAGCAATACTGAAAATAATTTAATAAAAAATATAATGCACTTTTATTTTCTGATTGAGTAATCCCCTTGTTCAAGCATGTGTTGATGGTAACAAATATGGCTGCAGTCAGACTCCCAATTTCTACAGATGATACTAATTTACAATCATTCAATTGGAAAATGCTTTTATTTATAGATTCCTTTGTGAAAAGGCAACATTCGGAGAGGGTCTATTATTTCATTAAATTTTCATAAAAAAATGATGTTCACTTCATACACTTCCTGTTTCCATATTGTACATATTAACATTGGTAGACAGGTTTTTATGGCAAATGTCTGAGTTGCTTCATCAAGATGGCTTTTAATTACATCAGTCAACAGGTTGATGAACCCTTGACATGCATGGATGATCTCAAGTGAAGTTAATTATCAGAGTGAGTTAGTTACCGCCAAACTTTACCCTTAATTTGAGCCTTGATTAGTATTCAACAATCAGAAAATTCATCAGAAAATAATTAATGAGTTAAAACTGATAAAGGATTACGATAATCAGATGTTAAGATTTGAGCATATTTATTTTTTTAATCATAGCACATACTGTAAATGAATTAATTTTCAAAGTGGACTAATTTTTGCTTGCCATGATTCGCATTTGTTCAATGTGTGTGAAAATTAATGCCAAGCAAAAATTATATTATAGTTATTGTGTTATAGTGCATATTTAAAAAACACAAAAATTTAACTATGCAGATATGTCTAAATTACATATAACTCGAAAATACATACACACGAAATTAAATATGTTTACATATTTAGCCTTATAATATGATTTATATTGACTACTTTGAGTTGGTTAGATATGAGCACCACATTTGGTCAGTCACTTAGGGCACCTTAAGATGCTTTATTAGGGCGGCCATGACTTTTTAGTATTTGGTACTATCACTGACATTTCCAAGTCAAGGGTTGTCAGTTCAAACCCTGGGTTTGCTTGGAAATTGTCCGAGGTGGACTTTTCATCTCTTGACTACTCTTATATCTTTAGGATCAAACTTCAGAAATTAATATGTGATATGTACATGTGACAAAAAGAAAGAAAAACCAAAACAAGTTTGCTCACTGTTTATTGCCATTAGAGCATTACAAAAGCTTCACCTACAGCTGGTTATGTCTCGATTCAAGTGAGATGATTTTGTCTGTATATAGATATATACCTATTGAGATAAATGGTTTATACTATATAGTTTTGTATTTGGTTATTTATATTTTCAAGGGTTTGTAAAAAGAAATCAGCAGAGATAAGAAAACCATATGACATAGCTGTACCAATAATTAAAACAAGTCAGTAGGTAACAAGTTGTCATATGACATAGCTGTACCAATAATTAAAACAAGTCGGTAGGTAACCAGTTGTCATATGACATAGCTGTACCAATAATTAAAACAAGTCGGGTAGGTAACAAGTTGTCATATGACATAGCTGTACCAATAATTAAAACAAGTCGGGTAGGTAACAAGTTGTCATATGACATAGCTGTACCAATAATTAAAACAAGTCGGGTAGGTAACAAGTTGTCATATGACATAGCTGTACCAATAATTAAAACAAGTCGGATAGGTAACAAGTTGTCATATGACATAGCTGTACCAATAATTAAAACAAGTCGGGTAGGTAACAAGTTGTCATATGACATAGCTGTACCAATAATTAAAACAAGTCAGGTAGGTGATGATTTGTCTTGACATTTTAGGGACAACAATGTCCAAGTAAAATGCTTTTTTCTTTTGTATCTGCTCATGTGCGATAGTGTTTCACATAATTTGAGATTCACAAATCATGTTTCTCAAAGAATGACACCTGAACTTTCAATATTTACTTTACAGTTTACTACAGAGTATACTGATGTGTAGATTTATAGGACCCCCCACATCGGAACCATCAACACCATCAGAATTACACATAGCTGGTGGTGTATTGATATAAGTAAAAATTATTTAATTCTGATTGCAAATTAACTTATTGATTTTACTGCTATCTCAGAGTCATCAACACCAGTAGAGTCACATGTAACTGGTGACATCTCAATATAGATAATATAGCTCTTTTATGCCATTTTTCAGTTAAATGGTAATGGTAATATTATTGGTTATACCAACATATCAGAGCCATCAACACCAGTGGAGTCACATCAGTTACTGAACGGATTTATAAATGGAGGGATACACGTAAGTAACACTCATAATAAGTTACATCTGTGATCAGTCTTTGTGTGCTGTCAGGGCTCTCCCTGGGGCAGATATGGTTTTTATTCACAAATACTAGAGTGACTTTCACAATTTAAAAAAATAAAAACCCACTAACGATGAAAGACTCAAAAAGGGTAAAAATATATCAAAATAAATATAGATTAATGTAAAAAGTCTGGAAACAAATAAAATGTATAGTTATTTAGTTCATTAAACATGTTTTAACCTGTTCATTTTGGAGTTTTTATAACAATAATAGTATTTTTTTTAGCTTCACAATAATGGCTATATGACTGCTAATTTTCACAATTACAAGGGGCCTGATCCCATTCACAAAAGATTGAGAGACAGTCCTGGCTGTCCATTGTTTTTCAAGTTCGTTTATAGGTCATATTGGGTCACTAAGTAGGTCTTTAGGTCAGATAATAGAAAAACTTTGTAAACACACTAAAAACCTCCTCTACAAACTTGCTCAGAGTGATCTTTTTGGCACAATCTAGGTCAAGTTCTATTATGATTCATGTTGTAATATGTAGGTCACTAGGTCAAAGAATAGAAAATCATAATGACATTGTTATCTGATAAGAAAACTCAAAATTAGGTCAATCTCTTCCAAACATGCTCATGTCCTTTTGAAACCTGTCCCACTGAGACATACAAAATCATTGAAGTTTCACCCTGTCTCCCAAATTATTTTTTCAAGTACTACACATTAAGAAATATAGCTGAATACGTACATAAACATGCGGTGTTTAAATTTTCAGATAGACTAATAGAATCTTGCACTGGTAAAAGTATAAGATCAAGATATTTCAGGCAAGGATGAATATTGTAACAAGGATGAATATTATAACAGGCAATATAATGAAAAAATGCATAAGGAATAATGAAAAATGCAGCGATCAAAATGGGACTCAAACTTGGGACCTTTCCAATACTAGCAGGGCACTCTACTCACCAAGCCACATGGCCATCCACCCAGTCCAGCCCACCACATTCCTCCCTTCCTTTTTTTCTGATTCGACTACATTGAATGGAAACCGCCAGGTTCCACCCACAGACCAAACTGTTGGTCAGCTACTTCCCAGGGTTGGACGAGCCCCAAAATCATTGAAATATAACAGGAAAGAGAAAAAAATACAGCGACTAAACAGGGACTTAAATCTTGGGCCCTTCCCAATACTAACCATGGAGCCTCCAGGCCACCTACACAGTCCAGACTGCCACAATTTTTGCCTGTCCAGAATGAGCTTTAGAGAGTTCTAGACATTGAAAATATTCGTCCGAGTGTTAGAAGTTTTGTCTTGCACTGTTACTGGTGTAGGATTCTTTTTCTCAACCATTTGCAACATAAGAACATAATTTATAAACAAATATTTGCTTCAAATGTTTGGTTTTAATGCCACCATCTGTGTCTTCTTAAAATGATACAATGGATATTTGTTGACGTTATCATGTAAAATGATTATGGCGTCATCAAGTATTGATGAAGTAAGTGATTGTGACATTGACAAAATTGTTGGATTGGAAAAGTGATCTCGTCCCAGGGTGAGACAAGAAAATCCCACACAGGCAAAAATGTGGGTTTTCCGTGTCTCATGTGTGAGGTATATGCTGCAGTTTTTATGCTCATGTTGTTTTGATTTTATTGTACAGCGTTTCACGATAGTGAACGCGTACTTTGCTGTCGCTTTCTTCCAAGATATCGAGCTTCTTTGCTATGAAATTATAAGATATGAGTACACCTGGAAATAGTGCCCCTGGTAAATGAGCGTGAAAGAAGTATATCTGTTTTAGCGTGAGATATGTATTCTGAGACGGGTAATGCATTTGGTAACAAATGCACATTAGGAATAAATTTTCGGAATACATTTCGGAATCTAGTAAAATATTGCGACGGGATGCATCAAATAATTTCTGCAATTTGGCGAACCGATCTCATGTTTACAATAAAAAGTAGTCCGAGAAGTTTGCGTCCTACGATGTAAAATCATAACTTTTTATGAAATGAACAGCAACGGCAGGTTGATTTAATTAATTCTTCATGAAATCTACGGAAATTTAAATTTATTTTGAAGGTTATGATAACGTATTTTGATGTTGAGGCAATATGTGTGTTTATCGATTAGATTCCACTTTCGTGAAAGGGAGATAATTCGTAGTGTTGTGTGCAAATGAACATATGTCCGGGATTTTAAATACTTCACCATTAACATGAAACGGGAATATTGTGAGTGATAATCAGCAGTTAATTAAAACCCAGATTAACAGCAAATGATCCAGTTACATACAACCGCTAGAATGTACCCCCTGATAGCGACGGTAGGATCTGCAAAACTTTCTCTCTATCCGAAATGACAAAACGATCGGGTACAACTTTTTTAAATTTTAATTACTGATTGTCTTTTTCATATATTTATGAAATTATTATTTTCTACCATTTAATTCAGCAATACATGGTTTGGTACATTGTTTCTTTTTCCAAAAAAAAACATCTGTCGGACTATGCATAGATCGACACCCCCCCCCCCCCCCCCAATATTTCGGTTATATTCTGTCTTGTCACAACACCATTTTCCGAACTACGCTGTACAACAGCACGGCAGTGCTATGTTTATAATAATCTTAATATTTATACATGATTTTTTTAGGCAAATGGCGGAATTCAGAAACAGATAAGCCGGGATAGTGGACATGAAAGTATAACATCGGAAACTCCAAATAGTCCAAGTCCAGACCAGGTTGCTAGTAAACCTAACGAACTCTTAGTACCTGTTATAGAAGAAAGCGATGTCTCTAACAACAGCAATGTATTGAGTAGTAAAAATACAGAGGAGTCAGCTTTATCAGAAAATCTTTACCCAAATAAATACTACTCACAGGTGGCAATGTTAATGAGTGAATCTGATGACTCATCATTGAGGCCGAGTGGTGACTTGACTGATGAAGGCCGACAAAATCCTGTTTTTATAAACTCGAGTCCTCCACGAGAGAAAATCTTTACAGTAGCACATGTAACTAGTGTTCAGCTAGATAATGAAAATCCCTTTTATCCAAATGCAAAAAAATCACTACCTCATAATCAACCTGCCACAACAGAGATCATAAATCCACAAGATGGTTCTAAAGGTGAGGCTTCAGTCTCGCCTTATGTTAAAGCTGATTTGGGATCAGAAAGTACTTCAAACATGAAAACCAATCCTGATGGACATGTTTCAGACCCGCCCTACATATCAGCTAATTTAGAATCAGGAAGCATTCCAGTCACTCCCTATGTGAAAGGTGATTTGTGCTCGGAAAGCAATTCAGTCTCTCCATATGTCAAAGGTGACATGTGTTCCGGAAATACTTCAGTTTCTCCTAATGGAAAAGATGGCATGTCCTCAGGAAGCACTTCAGTCTCTCCCTATGTCAAAGGAGATTTGTGCTCTGGAAGCCCAGCTTCAGTTTCCCCTTATACGTCTGCTGGTTTGATTGAAGGATCGGAGAATCCACAGTTAGGCTCAGTTCTAGAAAACAATGATACAAGTGTAGATATCTCTAACGATGTCTCGGATTATCAGAAGGCTAATTATGAAGATTTTGTTAATCCATTGTTTGATGCGGATTTATATGAATCGGATAAAGATTCTGTAAGTAATTATGTAACAAATGCTGGGATTGAAACTGCTGCAGACGGGAAAGATTCTGTTAGCGATTATGTTACAAATGGAGGGATTCAATCTGCCGCAGATGGTAGTTCAATAGATGATTATATTACAAATGCTGCAGAGAATGAGAGTTGTATAGAGGGGTATGTTCCACCAATTTCAGGAGATTCAAATTCTATGAATTCTGCTGGAAATATAGCAAACCTAGATGTATCACAAACCAAATCAGAAGAAGCTCAAAATGAAATCAATGATGATGTCATAAGTGAAAGTACAGATGTTGACTATGTTGCTGAAGTCCCAAAACCCAATGATATGGATTCTATAGATGCAAGTTCCAATTCAGAATTCAAGGTATCTTCCGAAGATGAATCCACTACAAGTTCCACAGGTCTCTTATTTTCAAATCCGACCAATAAAAATGCTTCTTCTGACAATGTAACCAATGGTTACATATATTCCCCTGACTTAGATTCTAAAGACTCATTTGAAAATATCAACCATGAAAGTGCTTTACCAATTTCATATCACAATTCATTATCTACATCAGATAGTGAACAAAATGGCTATGTGACAGACCTGTCTGAAACAGCAGTTTTAGAAAAAAAAGATTCATGTTCACTTTCTAATCCACCATCAAGTGCAGAAAATAAAGATTCATGTTCCAATTCACCAGCATGCTCATCGTCATTGACAACCCCATTGAACAATTCAGGGTACTTAACTCATGATGTACTATCAGGGGAGGGTTTACAATCCAGTGATAATAAAATGAAGACAAATTTAGAGATGAATGGTTATATATCTGAAGGTCATTTAAAGAACACATAAGGAAAAGACCAATCACAACCTGCAGCATCCGTGGGGTTTACCAGAGTTCATTCAACGTGATAAAAACCTCTTAATGTTTGTGTGGAGCTTTTTTGAAAAGGTTGACCCCACAAATTCACAGCTTAATGTCATTCTTACAGGAATAAGAATACGTCAAATTGTGTGTTTCTATATCCAATGAAAAAAGTTGTTCTGCACAAACTGTAGGGGTATTATTACTATTACACGATACTGCGGCATATTCCATTGTACTGATGATGATTATCAAATATATCATAGCATTGTTGTAAAAAGTATTACAGTTGTTAATGTCCTAGTAATTCAAAAACAAAATAATGAAAAAAATGGCATTTAATACCATTGAACTATCTGGAAATGTTGTCTGTCGTGCCATAGCTTATATGGCTGAACTGAACAATGTGTTACAATTTGTTTACTTTGAATGGAAGTGGAATTTATAGCACTATAAACACTATTTCTAGATTTTGCATTTCACAAGTTTTGAATTTAATTTTAAGTTAGTAAAGTTTTTTAAAGAAATTTGTAACACTGCCATATACAACATGCATATCAACTTTATTGAACAGCCAAATAAATGATGTCACATGTACAAGTCATGTGATCAGCGGGATTCATAGATAGATCTGCCATAGAAATGACATTGTCCTAACAAAGTTCTATAGAGAAAAATAATGGCAAACGTAAATTCTTTACAAGATTTGAATATTTTACATGTTACAGAAAATGTCATACAGATATTTTTTTCCATTGTACAATATATGAATATTATGTATATTTCATCTGAATTTATGCAAATTATGAAATATTTACATTAGTAAATAATAAAGTTTTATCAAGCTATAACTTACAATGCCATGCAGAGCAAACTAATCAAAATGTTCTAGCGAGCGTTATTGGGTTTGGTTTGCATGGAAATAGAAGTTATAGCACTATTAATGCCATTTCTAGACAATTCAATAGTTAATTATTACACAAAATATTGCTGGTGTTTTCTTTCCACTCCATTTACGTTCTTGAATTATTAGGACATTTTTCTCTATTAGGGCATGCATTAAGACACAAGACAAGTAATGTCAAAAATGAAAGTTATATGTACACAAAAAAATTATGTAATCATCAATTCACACATAAACACTTCACTTCTTAAAAATGACTACTATACATAAGTACCTGGTATATGAGAATATCAGTTATTAAGTTTTTTAAAACTTGTTTTTTTTTTTAAATTATTATGATCATAAGTAAAAAAAATGCCAGTACATGGTAATATATGCATAGAACAGTCAGTTTAGGTTTTTAATATGATTATTTTTATTATTACTGTAAATCAAGGAAATTTTTGTGAAAATTGGCGAAAGTAACAAAACAAGACCATAAAACTTCTATGAATGTTTTATTTTGATACAATGGCCATCATCTGATGTGAATGATGGTTCTCGCAAAAATTAACTGTCATGAAAATTTCTAATTTACAGTAGTGGAACTCTTTTTAGTTGGAAATGCATTTGTTGGGATTTTAATTTTGTTTTAAACATGGATGACACAGCCTGTCATGTATATGGCAAATAGTTTATTGTCACTAGCATGACTAAGAAATACTCTTGTAAAGACATTTAGTCAGGATTTATTTTGAATAATATTTCAAAGAGATCTCAAAACTTTTGAGACTGATGCTCTTTTTCAGTTGTTGATCAGTGAGCCTTTTTTAGCTCACCTGAGCACCCAGGATCATAAGACCCTCTAGTTTCTTATTTTTTATTGATTTTTAAGCAAGAGTTAAATGGTTAAAAATTATGTTTGTTATTGGATTTTATACTGGAGTTATAATATATATACATGTATAACCAATCATTACCGTAATTGTTTTTGTGTAAATTGAAAATGTTGTTTTAGGAGCATAAAAATTCCAAACATGGAGATGATTCAGATTTTGAGATATGTGTATTATGTAACCTCGGTAATTGTTCACAAACTTGTTTATGAAAACTTAAATTTGTGCAATAACCAATGATTAATTGGTTTTTCTTTAAAAAAATTCCAAGCATAGAGATTTTGAGATTGTACCAAAATATTGTAACCTCTGTAATTTTTGGTTAAGTATGGAATGTGGAATTCTAAATCTTGAAAGTGAAGCAACTTTTGTATAAAATTTGAATTTACTTCTTTGCCATATTTTAATTACGGTAATAGTAAAACCTCATACTCATTGATTTACAATGTCTGAGCTTCAATTTATTATTGAATGAGATTTTAGTACCTGATAGTATTAAAATATTTATCAAATAAAATTTGTCTCCACCTGAAATATACTTATAGATCTGAAATAGTTGGGGAAAAAAAACAATCAATTTTTACATACTGGCCTATTGAAATTTACGTGCTTACCTAGTAACATTGTAACAATTTTTTTTCAAGTTTATTAAGTTCTGTATTTACAAGTTTTTTTTTGGTTGCTTTCAGGGAAGTTATGTACAATGGCACTGATGTAGGTTTAAATAAAAAAAATTGAAGTAGATCTGAAAATTGAAATTGAAATAAAAAAATACCAAAAATGATTTTCATAAAAAAAATAATCTTGCCTTTGAAATACAGCACGGACAATTTTTAGCATTTTTGAGCACAGAAAGTTCTAGCATTGAGCACATAAGTTCTTGCATTGAGCACATAAAGTTCTAGCTTTGAGCACATAAAGTTCTAGCTTTGAGCACAAAGATCAGGAATCGAATTTTAGTGGAAATACTCGCTAAATGTGAGTGGAATTTCAATTTAGCGTGTTGAAGCTACATCATGCCGGCAAATTTTAGCGAGTGGTTTTTTTTTTGCCAAGTTTCACTTTTGTACGATTATTTTAAGATAAAAATCATAAAAATTCATTAAGTATTAGCCCCTCGGAAAACCCAATAAAAAAGACGATCTTGTCAGTTCGCACCAACGTTCTCTTTTTGACCTACATGTGGTTGTTTACAGTCGCCACCATATTGGAATTTTAAATTACGCAAGTGATATCGATAAATAAATACAAAATATGCTCATTATACAGCTTTTTAAGGTGAATAAAGTTTATAATCAACTCAAATATATTCACAGCTATCAGTGTTGAAAGCAGTTTTAATTTTCACGGACGATTTTTTTATGAAAATGAAAATTTGATAATTTTGAATATGGGAAAATCCCGTCTATCCTCCGAGACTGTTTACTAGATATCGCAGTGTGATTGAAATCGGGGCGAAATTATAAATGTTGTAGAGTTCCGAGAACAAAGGATAAAAGTTTTGGCATTTAACTATTATAAAAAGGACAGGTTGTCGTGATCATTTTAAAAAGTATCAATAAACGGACAGGAGCTAAGTACGCCATGAGTTAAGCATCGGTATCGTACGTAGTTCATGAATATATGCAAATTGCTAATTACATATTAAAAAATTTAGCAAGTGAAAATTGCTTTTTTTAGCAAGTGATAAAAAATGGGAAAATCGATCCCTGTAGCATTATGAAAAGGAAGTTCTAGTATTTAGCACTGGAATTTCTAGCATTTAGCACAGAAAGTTCTAGCTTTGAGCATATAAAGTTCTAGCATTTAGCACAGAAAGTTCCTACTTTGAGCACATAAAGTTCTAGCATTTAGCACAGAAAGTTCTAGCTTTGAGCACATAAAGTTCTAGCATTTAGCACAGAAAGTTCCTACTTTGAGCACATACAGTTCTAGCATTTACCACAGAAAGTTCTAGCTTTGAGCACATAAAGTTCTAGCATTTAGCACATAAAGTTCTAGCATTTAGCACAGAAAGTTCCTACTTTGAGCACATAAAGTTCTAGCATTTAGCACAGAAAGTTCTAGCATTTAGCACAGAAAGTTCCTACTTTGAGCACATAAAGTTCTAGCATTTAGCACAGAAAGTTCTAGCATTTAGCTAAGAAAGTTCTAGCTTTGAGCACATAAAGTTCTAGCATTTAGCACAAAGTTCTAGAATTTAGCACAGAAAGTTCTAGCATTTAGCACAGAAAGTTCTAGCTTTGAGCACATAAAGTTCTAGCATTGAGCACAAAGTTCTAGCATTGAGCACAGAAAGTTCTAGCATTGAGCACAGAAAGTTCTAGCATTTACCACATACAATTCTAACATTAAGCACAGAAAGATCCGAATTAAAAATACCAAAAATGATTTATCATAAACAAAAGCCATATTCTTGTCTTTGAAATATTTCTTGCGATTCTTTTTAGCATTTGACACAGAAATTTTTAGCATACTAGTATGAAGTTCTAGCATTCACTTTCGCCTATAGCTGGCAACATCTCGATATAAGTGAAATATTTTGACTGGAACGTAAAACCCCATTGCTCATTGCTCTAGCATTCAGCACAGAAAGTTTTACTGTTAATTTAAGTTTTATAGAATACCTTGAACAGGGAAATACAAGAAAAGATTTGGACATTTTGTTAAATCTTTTTATCTTTTTTCTTTATTATAAAAGATCACCTTTTCTACTTTTTCACAAAAATTTACACACTAGTATTTGTATCCTGATCAGTTTTCGCTGTCAAATTAATCTCTCTCTCTCTCTCTGAAGTAATTTTAAATGTACATTTCACAAGATGTCACAAGACTTAGTTGAACAGAATATTAACTCAGAAGCACAATTTTACCAAACTTAGTGCTGCAGATATTATTAAGCCAAGTTAGCTTGTCCAAGGATTAACATTGATAGGTAATGCAAAACTTTATTTCAAAAAGTTGGCTTGCCCAAGGATAAACATTGATAATTGATGCAAAAACATTATTAAACCAAGTTAGCTTGTCCATTTTCTTGAACATATTGAATTTTATTTTAAAATAAAGAGGAATTTAATAAAATGTCTTATACATGTACTTTTTTGTCTCTCTATGTAACATGACAGTTTAATAAACCTTATTGTATAGTGTACAGATATTGTGTATTATGTATAAAGTTTAGTTTAGTACTTCACGTTTGTTTGTGTTTGGTTATTCACATACTGTAAAATCATTAATATTCGGGGGGTTTGAATTCCATGGTCTTGTAACTATGTCCATGGTTTTGTAATAATGTCCTCTTACCCTTAAGGAAGGGGAGGGGCTTATAGAGTTGATGTCATTTCTTCTGCCAACATTTTGGCTGCCACTTTTCTTAAAAAAAAACCTATTCAACAGGGCCCAGTTGCACAAAGCTTAATTAAAGTTTATTATTAATTAAGCCTAATTAGTGCAAATTTTCATGATTTGCAAATTATGGTTTAATTCATGATGAACTTTAATTAAGCTTTGTGCATTAGGGTTCAGATCTTTATAAAAACTTTAAAGGATTAAGCTTTGGGTGGAATAGATGTACATTGGCATGAAATGTACATGGTTTAGAAAACAAGGATTTCCCTGTTGATGTTTGTTTTTTGGGGGACACTTTTGAAATGGCATCATATTTCAGTCACAACTTGTTTTAAAAAATTCTTTACAAAATTTTTTTTTTTAATTAAGAAGTGTGAAAATAAATTGTGTTCCTGATTTGCTAAGTAAAAGTTTTTGGTGACATAATTATCCAAGGAATTTCTAATTAACCGAAGAAAATTTCAAAATTTACCCCTACTCCACCAACCCCCATGACGATTTGAGGTTTTATAGTAATATTAGTGTAATCCTACGTATCATACCCACATATTATTATCAGTTATTATTATAGTATCACATATTATAAACTAAAATTTGTCACAAATGCATTTTATAAAAATATAAAACTGAATTACTTTTTAGCTCACCTGACCAAAGGTCATGTGAGCTTATGGTATGGTGCAGCGTGTGTATGTGCGTGTGTGCGTGCGTGCATGTGTGCGTGCGTGCGTGTGTGCGTGCGTGCGTGTGTGTGTGCGTGCGTGTGTGCGTGCGTGCGTCGTTAACACACATTTTCGACTTCTCCTCTGAAAGTACTTGGCAGATTTCTACGAGACTTGGTCAGAAGCATGTCTTGGTCGGTGCAATTCAGATTTGTTCGTGGCGTTGCCATGGCTACCATAACTAGGTCAAGGTGACCTAGGGGTGCAAAAATCTTAAAAAATCTTCTTCTCCGAAAGTATTGATTGGTGAAAAAATCTGATGTGATATTTGGCTTGTCTAGGGTCTTAAGCCTGTAGTTTGTTCATTTCGTGAAATTCGGTCGAAAAATGGGTTACGCGTTTTTGCGTTTAATTTTGAAAAAATCGTAAAATAGCTTCAAATTATAATAACTTGACTATTTGACCAGATAATGACATGGGGTTTTCAGTTTTGACATCTTCTTGTTAGTATCTTCAAAATGAGGTCAAGGTCAATTGTGAAGGTCGTGACCTATTTTTTTTTACCTCTGATTATATTTATTATCTCGAAAACTATAAACTTTTTGTATAGTCATATATATTAGAATGTTGTAGGTATTGATACAACAATCATTTTGATGTATAGAAAAAGGTCATGGGTTCAAAGGTCAAGGTCACAGATGCAAAACAATACCGAAATGGTTAATTATCTCGAAAACTATAAACTTTTTGTATAGGCATTTATATTAGAATGTTGTAGGTCATGATACAACGATCATTTTGATGTATAGAAAAAGGTCATGGATTCAAAGGTCAAGGTCACAGATGCGAAACAATACCGAAATGGTTAATTATCTCGAAAACTATAAACTTTTTGTATAGGCATGTATATTAGAATGTTGTAGGTATTGATACAACAATCATTTTGATGTATAGAAAAAGATCATGGGTTCAAAGGTCAAGGTCACAGATGTGACACAAAACCGAAATGGTTAATTATCTCGAAAACTATAAACTTTTTGTATAGGCATGTATATTAGAATGTTGTAGGTCATGATACAACGATCATTTTGATGTATAGAAAAAGGTCATGGGTTCAAAGGTCAAGGTCACAGATGCGAATCAATACCGAAATGGTTAATTATCTCGAAAACTATAAACTTTTTGTATAAGCATGTATATTAGAATGTTGTAGGTATCGATACAACAATCATTTCCATGTATAGAAAAAGGTCATGGGTTTAAAGGTCAAGGTCACAGATGCAAAACAATACCCAAATGGTTAATTATCTTGAAAACTATAAACTTTTTGTATAGGCATGTATATTAAAATGTTGTAGGTATTGATACAACAATCATTTTGATGTATAGAAAAAGATCATGGGTTCAAAGGTCAAGGTCATAGATGCGACACAAAACCGAAATGGTTAATTATCTCGAAAACTATAAACTTTTTGTAAAGGCATGTATATTAGAATGTTTTAGGTCATGATACAAGGATCATTTTGATGTATAGAAAAAGGTCATGAGTTCAAAGGTTAAGGTCACAGATGCGAAACAACACCGAAATGGTTAATTATCTCGAAAACTATAAACTTTTTGTATAGGCATGTATATTAGAATGTTGAAGGTATTGATACGACGATCATTTTGATGTATAGAAAAAGGTCATGGGTTCAAAGGTCAAGGTCACAGATGCGAAAACAATACCGAAATGGTTAATTATCTCGAAAACTATAAACTTTTTGTATAGGCATGTATATTTAAATGTTGTAGGTATTGATACAACGACCATTTTGATGTATAGAAAAGGTCATGGGTTCAAAGGTCAAGGTCACAGATGCGAAAACAATACCGAAATGGTTAATTATCTCGAAAACTATAAACTTTTTGTATAGGCATGTATATTTAAATGTTGTAGGTATTGATAGAACGACCATTTTGATGTATAGAAAAAGGTCATGGGTTCAAAGGTCAAGGTCACAGATGCGAAAAGAATACCGAAATGGTTAATTATCTCGAAAGCTATTAACTTTTTGTATAAGCATGTATATTAGAATGTTATAGGTATCGATACAACAATCATTTCGATGTATAGAAAAAGGTCATGGGTTTAAAGGTCAAGGTCACAGATGCAAAACAATACTGAAATGGTTAATTATCTTGAAAACTATAAACGTTTTGTATAGGCATGTATATTAGAATGTTGTAGGTATTGATACAATGATAATTTTGATGTAAAGAAAAAAGTCATTGGGGTTTTGTATTTACGTTTACTTTAAATCTATCAGCTAGCCATTAGTTATCAGGTGAGCGTATAAGGCCCATGGGCCTCTTGTTTATTGAAAAGTGTTTATAGACCAATATATATTGCTTGTATGTTATATAATATAATCTGTTTAATTTTTTGTTTGATGTGGTAAAATTGGCACCTTTATCTCATGGAAAGTGTTGTAAAAAATGGCATTAGTTTTTAGCTTGCTTGAGCTAACTAAGGAATGTAGTGAAGTTATGGTGGTGTTTTATCCCAGATCAAGAATATTCACTTATATGGAGATGATTAGTTTGGGATTGTGGAGAAAACAGGGATACCCAGACAAAAAATGCCAATCTGGCAGTTGTGTTGAACATTTAGGAAGAAAAATGGCATAGTTTGAATATCATAAGGTTCACTGATGTTCCACATGACCCATTATGTTTGTTAGGAACATAATAGTAATATGACACTAGACCGTCAAAGTTGTGAGCGAATTCACTTAATAATTTGTAAAAATCCACAAATAACTTGCATCGCCCTTCTCAAATCTTTATATTTATTAGGAAAAAATTTAGATTTACCTTTATAAGTGAGGGAATATGGTAATTACATTTCTCTGCTTTTTGTTTATAGAATATCATATGTGACATAAATATTTTCGAAAACCATTAGGAATGATAAGTAGTTAAAATATAGTTGTATCACATGGTATCCTGGAAACTGATATTGTGTTGCAATGCTGAAGATCTGATTTGAAGAAACAATTATTTTTGTTAGTTTATTGATAATTTTATGGTATAAAAGTTTTCAAAGTGATGAAAAAATGTTTTTGATAGTTTATCAATAATTGTAGATATACAGTTTTTAAAGTGATGAAAAATTGCAATAAAGTACGTTTACATTTAATTTTATTTCCATGACTACAGATAATTTTTAACTAGTGTCAAAACTTAAATGTAACAGAAGCAGGCTTCCGTTTCAGTCATTCCTTAACTTTAATTTGGCTAAGTTGAAATATCAAGAATCTGTTAATTGTAAAGATATTCAATATTTCAAGGTGTCATTTTGAAGATTACATCAAGCTTATGACACTTATATATACTTTTAACAAAAATGACTGTTCATAGGTACAAATTTGCTGAAATTATTTGAAGGAAAATCTGAGTTTAGGAATGGTTTTGAAGCTGGGGCCTGTATGATAAATCCACCTTCCCTGATAAATTAAAGACAATGTATTAATGTTTATTGTGATATTTTAATTTTGTCTTTTATAATTTGTTTTTTTTTGTTTTGTTTTAATTGTTGACATACAATTTTTAAAAACTTTTATGTAACCAAAGGCATTGGTGTGTGTTTTCAAAAACTTTTATTCTTCTGTCACTGATATGTGATGTCCAGTACCACCGTTATAGCTTTATATGTTACTTTGTTGGTAAACAATGTCCTTAGCACTCAGTTTAAGGATTATCCCAATAATGCATTGTTTCAATAAATGCAGCTGGTTGTTTGTACATCTTTGAAAGTTGCCATTTGCATTACATTTGTGTAAAATGTGTCATACTTAGTTTTACCATTTCCGTGATGGAAAAATATTATAAACTGTGTTGCACACAAGTTTTAGCATTGACATAACATTTGTGTAAAAGTTGAGTTTTACAATTAAATTTTACAAACAGGCCACCAAAAGTCCATAGTTTTACAAACACTATTAAAAAATGAGTTTTACAAACAGGCCATAAAAACAACAGTTTTACAAATTCACCTTTAAAAAGACAAGTTTCACAAACGGGGCATCAAAAGTTGACAGTTTACAAGCAGGCATCAAAAGTTGACAGTTTTACAAGGCAGGCATCATAAAGTCAACAGTTTTACAAGTAAGGGACCTGATAAATCTGTTCATGTCCTTGCCTATTGTTACATTTAACTTCATTGTTCTGGCTTATGTCAAATACTTGCTGTTCAACTCTTAGCTTCTATTGTTTAGTTTGCGTGCATGCCAGGGGATCGTTGTATAACCACATTTATCTCCCCTACCCATTTGTTTTGTTAAGTGTATGTAATTTGTTTTGTATATCACTAACCTAGTCATTTTTTAGTTATATATGTTCAGAATTTTCTGACCTTTACATAATTCATTTTTACACTTTTAGTTATTATATAGTACATACTATATTACTTGGTACTATACAGTATTTAAAGTACTTACTTACATGTATCATGTGTATATATAGTAACATTATACAACTCATAATTAAGTCATATTGATGAATGTACTTGTAGTTTAAAATACATTTTGTCAGACTATCTTTACACAATTTCTGCTGACACATTGTACTCAAACTTGTGATAGTTATAATCAAAACATTTTGTTGATCTACTGGAGATATCCAGTAGAATTTTATTTACTTCAGCATCATTTTTAACAACCTGAAAACTTAAACTAAATTCATTTGTACAATTTTTTTGTTATTGGGCTTCATCACTATTAGTAGTATATCACATGAACCATGCCCTCTAACATTGTGCAGAACAGTTTGGAAAATGTATACAAGGCTTTTAATATATATTTTGAAATAGATATTTACCACAATGTTTTAAAAAAAAAATTGATATATCACCTGTCTGAAAGGACAAAACTATATCCATAATGGAAAATCATTTTTATTCAAAATATAACCCTCAGACAAAACTGAACACATCTGCTGTTTGGAAAGACAAAAATATTTTTATTTGATTCATGTCATTGAGTTTCAACAAATCCATCCATATATTTTGCAGCACTGTCATATATGATGAATAAATCTTTAATACAATATAAATGGTATTTTGTGTTATTTTGTCATAATGCCTGGAGACAGTTTATTGTACCCCTGCACAGAAAGTTTAGGAGGTATACTAGTATAGGAATTAGCCTGATGCTACATGTGTTTGTTCCTGTATCTGTCCACTCCATATTTTCAATGTTTTAGATGGATTTTGATCAAACTTGGCACAAATGTGAACCAAAATTGGATGTAGTGTGACATACTAAATGTAGGTGCAAATGTCAAGACCACAAGGTCAAATCTTAGAAAAACATGTAGGCAATGTTGGAGAGGGGTGTATTTGTCACTTTAGAGACCTTTCTAGTTGTAATTGTCAAGGCTTCCGAGGTTGAGGGGTAAAAGCCTCTGTATCCAAACCCAAAGAATCTTACCATTATGCTTTTGAACCTTTGCCATTAATGTTATGTGTTTACTTTAATATAACAGGTACTCCCTAAGTCAACATATATGAATTGAATAGATACTTGGCAATGCAACTTGCTTGAACTTAACAGGTACTCCCTAAGTCAACATATATGAATTGAATAGATACTTGGCAATGCAACTTGCTTTAACTTAACAGGTACTCCCTAAGTCAACATATATGAATTGAATAGATACTTGGCAATGCAACTTGCTTGAACTTAACAGGTACTTCCCAAGTCAACATAATATGAATTGAATAGATACTTGGCAATACAACTTGCTTGAACTTAACAGGTACTCCCCAAGTCAACATATATGAATTGAATAGATACTTGGCAATGCAACTTGCTTGAACTTAACAGGTACTTCCCAAGTCAACATAATATGAATTGAATAGATACTTGGCAATGCAACTTGCTTGAACTTAACAGGTACTTCCCAAGTCAACATATATGAATTGAATAGATACTTGGCAATGCAACTTGCTTGAACTTAACAGGTACTTCCCAAGTCAACATAATATGAATTGAATAGATACTTGGCAATGCAACTTGCTTGAACTTAACAGGTACTTCCCAAGTCAACATAATATGAATTGAATAGATACTTGGCAATGCAACTTGCTTGAACTTAACAGGTACTTCCCAAGTCAACATAATATGAATTGAATAGATACTTGGCAATGCAACTTGCTTGAACTTAACAGGTACTTCCCAAGTCAACATAATATGAATTGAATAGATACTTGGCAATGCAACTTGCTTGAACTTAACAGGTACTTCCCAAGTCAACATAATATGAATTGAATAGATACTTGGCAATGCAACTTGCTTGAACTTAACAGGTACTTCCCAAGTCAACATATATGAATTGAATAGATACTTGGCAATGCAACTTGCTTGAACTTAACAGGTACTCCCTAAGTCAACATATATGAATTGAATAGATACTTGGCAATGCAACTTGCTTGAACTTAACAGGTACTCCCTAAGTCAACATATATGAATTGAATAGATACTTGGCAATGCAACTTGCTTGAACTTAACAGGTACTCCCCAAGTCAACATATATGAATTGAATAGATACTTGGCAATGCAACTTGCTTGAACTTAACAGGTACTCCCTAAGTCAACATATATGAATTGAATAGATACTTGGCAATGCAACTTGCTTGAACTTAACAGGTACTTCCCAAGTCAACATAATATGAATTGAATAGATACTTGGCAATGCAACTTGCTTGAACTTAACAGGTACTTCCCAAGTCAACATAATATGAATTGAATAGATACTTGGCAATGCAACTTGCTTGAACTTAACAGGTACTCCCTAAGTCAACATATATGAATTGAATAGATACTTGGCAATGCAACTTGCTTGAACTTAACAGGTACTCCCCAAGTCAACATATATGAATTGAATAGATACTTGGCAATGCAACTTGCTTGAACTTAACAGGTACTTCCCAAGTCAACATAATATGAATTGAATAGATACTTGGCAATGCAACTTGCTTGAACTTAACAGGTACTTCCCAAGTCAACATATATGAATTGAATAGATACTTGGCAATGCAACTTGCTTGAACTTAACAGGTACTTCCAAGTCAACATAATATGAATTGAATAGATACTTGGCAATGCAACTTGCTTGAACTTAACAGGTACTCCCTAAGTCAACATATATGAATTGAATAGATACTTGGCAATGCAACTTGCTTGAACTTAACAGGTACTCCCTAAGTCAACATATATGGATTGAATAGATACTTGGCAATGCAACTTGCTTGAACTTAACAGGTACTTCCCAAGTCAACATATATGAATTGAATAGATACTTGGCAATGCAACTTGCTTGAACTTAACAGGTACTTCCCAAGTCAACATATATGAATTGAATAGATACTTGGCAATGCAACTTGCTTGAACTTAACAGGTACTTCCCAAGTCAACATATATGAATTGAATAGATACTTGGCAATGCAACTTGCTTGAACTTAACAGGTACTTCCCAAGTCAACATAATATGAATTGAATAGATACTTGGCAATGCAACTTGCTTGAACTTAACAGGTACTTCCCAAGTCAACATAATATGAATTGAATAGATACTTGGCAATGCAACTTGCTTGAACTTAACAGGTACTTCCCAAGTCAACATAATATGAATTGAATAGATACTTGGCAATGCAACTTGCTTGAACTTAACAGGTACTTCCCAAGTCAACATAATATGAATTGAATAGATACTTGGCAATGCAACTTGCTTGAACTTAACAGGTACTTCCCAAGTCAACATAATATGAATTGAATAGATACTTGGCAATGCAACTTGCTTGAACTTAACAGGTACTTCCCAAGTCAACATATATGAATTGAATAGATACTTGGCAATGCAACTTGCTTGAACTTAACAGGTACTCCCTAAGTCAACATATATGAATTGAATAGATACTTGGCAATGCAACTTGCTTGAACTTAACAGGTACTCCCTAAGTCAACATATATGAATTGAATAGATACTTGGCAATGCAACTTGCTTGAACTTAACAGGTACTCCCCAAGTCAACATATATGAATTGAATAGATACTTGGCAATGCAACTTGCTTGAACTTAACAGGTACTCCCTAAGTCAACATATATGAATTGAATAGATACTTGGCAATGCAACTTGCTTGAACTTAACAGGTACTTCCCAAGTCAACATAATATGAATTGAATAGATACTTGGCAATGCAACTTGCTTGAACTTAACAGGTACTTCCCAAGTCAACATAATATGAATTGAATAGATACTTGGCAATGCAACTTGCTTGAACTTAACAGGTACTCCCTAAGTCAACATATATGAATTGAATAGATACTTGGCAATGCAACTTGCTTGAACTTAACAGGTACTCCCCAAGTCAACATATATGAATTGAATAGATACTTGGCAATGCAACTTGCTTGAACTTAACAGGTACTTCCCAAGTCAACATAATATGAATTGAATAGATACTTGGCAATGCAACTTGCTTGAACTTAACAGGTACTTCCCAAGTCAACATATATGAATTGAATAGATACTTGGCAATGCAACTTGCTTGAACTTAACAGGTACTTCCCAAGTCAACATAATATGAATTGAATAGATACTTGGCAATGCAACTTGCTTGAACTTAACAGGTACTCCCTAAGTCAACATATATGAATTGAATAGATACTTGGCAATGCAACTTGCTTGAACTGAACAGGTACTCCCTAAGTCAACATATATGGATTGAATAGATACTTGGCAATGCAACTTGCTTGAACTTAACAGGTACTTCCCAAGTCAACATATATGAATTGAATAGATACTTGGCAATGCAACTTGCTTGAACTTAACAGGTACTCCCTAAGTCAACATATATAAATTGAATAGATACTTGGCAATGCAACTTGCTTGAACTTAACAGGTACTCCCTAAGTCAACATATATGGATTAAATAGATACTTGGCAATGCAACTTGCTTGAACTTAACAGGTACTTCCCAAGTCAACATATATGAATTGAATAGATACTTGGCAATGCAACTTGCTTGAACTTAACAGGTACTCCCTAAGTCAACATATATGGATTGAATAGATACTTGGCAATGCAACTTGCTTGAACTTAACAGGTACTTCCCAAGTCAACATATATAAATTGAATAGATACTTGGCAATGCAACTTGCTTTAACTTAACAGGTACTCCCTAAGTCAACATATATGGATTGAATAGATACTTGGCAATGCAACTTGCTTGAACTTAACAGGTACTTCCCAAGTCAACATATATGAATTGAATAGATACTTGGCAATGCAACTTGCTTGAACTTAACAGGTACTCCCTAAGTCAACATATATAGATTGAATAGATACTTGGCAATGCAACTTGCTTGAACTTAACAGGTACTCCCTAAGTCAACATATATGAATTGAATAGATACTTGGCAATGCAACTTGCTTGAACTTAACAGGTACTTCCCAAGTCAACATATATGAATTGAATAGATACTTGGCAATGCAACTTGCTTGAACTTAACAGGTACTTCCCAAGTCAACATATATGAATTGAATAGATACTTGGCAATGCAACTTGCTTTAACTTAACAGGTACTCCCTAAGTCAACATATATGAATTGAATAGATACTTGGCAATGCAACTTGCTTGAACTTAACAGGTACTTCCCAAGTCAACATAATATGAATTGAATAGATACTTGGCAATGCAACTTGCTTGAACTTAACAGGTACTCCCCAAGTCAACATATATGAATTGAATAGATACTTGGCAATGCAACTTGCTTGAACTTAACAGGTACTTCCCAAGTCAACATATATGAATTGAATAGATACTTGGCAATGCAACTTGCTTGAACTTAACAGGTACTTCCCAAGTCAACATATATGAATTGAATAGATACTTGGCAATGCAACTTGCTTGAACTTAACAGGTACTTCCCAAGTCAACATAATATGAATTGAATAGATACTTGGCAATGCAACTTGCTTGAACTTAACAGGTACTTCCCAAGTCAACATAATATGAATTGAATAGATACTTGGCAATGCAACTTGCTTGAACTTAACAGGTACTTCCCAAGTCAACATAATATGAATTGAATAGATACTTGGCAATGCAACTTGCTTGAACTTAACAGGTACTTCCCAAGTCAACATAATATGAATTGAATAGATACTTGGCAATGCAACTTGCTTGAACTTAACAGGTACTTCCCAAGTCAACATAATATGAATTGAATAGATACTTGGCAATGCAACTTGCTTGAACTTAACAGGTACTTCCCAAGTCAACATATATGAATTGAATAGATACTTGGCAATGCAACTTGCTTGAACTTAACAGGTACTCCCTAAGTCAACATATATGAATTGAATAGATACTTGGCAATGCAACTTGCTTGAACTTAACAGGTACTCCCTAAGTCAACATATATGAATTGAATAGATACTTGGCAATGCAACTTGCTTGAACTTAACAGGTACTCCCAAGTCAACATATATGAATTGAATAGATACTTGGCAATGCAACTTGCTTGAACTTAACAGGTACTCCCTAAGTCAACATATATGAATTGAATAGATACTTGGCAATGCAACTTGCTTGAACTTAACAGGTACTTCCCAAGTCAACATAATATGAATTGAATAGATACTTGGCAATGCAACTTGCTTGAACTTAACAGGTACTTCCCAAGTCAACATAATATGAATTGAATAGATACTTGGCAATGCAACTTGCTTGAACTTAACAGGTACTCCCTAAGTCAACATATATGAATTGAATAGATACTTGGCAATGCAACTTGCTTGAACTTAACAGGTACTCCCCAAGTCAACATATATGAATTGAATAGATACTTGGCAATGCAACTTGCTTGAACTTAACAGGCACTTCCCAAGTCAACATAATATGAATTGAATAGATACTTGGCAATGCAACTTGCTTGAACTTAACAGGTACTTCCCAAGTCAACATATATGAATTGAATAGATACTTGGCAATGCAACTTGCTTGAACTTAACAGGTACTTCCCAAGTCAACATATATATGAATTGAATAGATACTTGGCAATGCAACTTGCTTGAACTTAACAGGTACTCCCTAAGTCAACATATATGAATTGAATAGATACTTGGCAATGCAACTTGCTTGAACTTAACAGGTACTCCCTAAGTCAACATATATGGATTGAATAGATACTTGGCAATGCAACTTGCTTGAACTTAACAGGTACTTCCCAAGTCAACATATATGAATTGAATAGATACTTGGCAATGCAACTTGCTTGAACTTAACAGGTACTTCCCAAGTCAACATATATGAATTGAATAGATACTTGGCAATGCAACTTGCTTGAACTTAACAGGTACTTCCAAGTCAACATATATGAATTGAATAGATACTTGGCAATGCAACTTGCTTGAACTTAACAGGTACTTCCCAAGTCAACATAATATGAATTGAATAGATACTTGGCAATGCAACTTGCTTGAACTTAACAGGTACTTCCCAAGTCAACATAATATGAATTGAATAGATACTTGGCAATGCAACTTGCTTGAACTTAACAGGTACTTCCCAAGTCAACATAATATGAATTGAATAGATACTTGGCAATGCAACTTGCTTGAACTTAACAGGTACTTCCCAAGTCAACATAATATGAATTGAATAGATACTTGGCAATGCAACTTGCTTGAACTTAACAGGTACTTCCCAAGTCAACATAATATGAATTGAATAGATACTTGGCAATGCAACTTGCTTGAACTTAACAGGTACTTCCAAGTCAACATATATGAATTGAATAGATACTTGGCAATGCAACTTGCTTGAACTTAACAGGTACTCCCTAAGTCAACATATATGAATTGAATAGATACTTGGCAATGCAACTTGCTTGAACTTAACAGGTACTCCCTAAGTCAACATATATGAATTGAATAGATACTTGGCAATGCAACTTGCTTGAACTTAACAGGTACTCCCCAAGTCAACATATATGAATTGAATAGATACTTGGCAATGCAACTTGCTTGAACTTAACAGGTACTCCCTAAGTCAACATATATGAATTGAATAGATACTTGGCAATGCAACTTGCTTGAACTTAACAGGTACTTCCCAAGTCAACATAATATGAATTGAATAGATACTTGGCAATGCAACTTGCTTGAACTTAACAGGTACTTCCCAAGTCAACATAATATGAATTGAATAGATACTTGGCAATGCAACTTGCTTGAACTTAACAGGTACTCCCTAAGTCAACATATATGAATTGAATAGATACTTGGCAATGCAACTTGCTTGAACTTAACAGGTACTCCCCAAGTCAACAATATGAATTGAATAGATACTTGGCAATGCAACTTGCTTGAACTTAACAGGTACTTCCCAAGTCAACATAATATGAATTGAATAGATACTTGGCAATGCAACTTGCTTGAACTTAACAGGTACTTCCCAAGTCAACATATATGAATTGAATAGATACTTGGCAATGCAACTTGCTTGAACTTAACAGGTACTTCCCAAGTCAACATAATATGAATTGAATAGATACTTGGCAATGCAACTTGCTTGAACTTAACAGGTACTCCCTAAGTCAACATATATGAATTGAATAGATACTTGGCAATGCAACTTGCTTGAACTTAACAGGTACTCCCTAAGTCAACATATATGGATTGAATAGATACTTGGCAATGCAACTTGCTTGAACTTAACAGGTACTTCCCAAGTCAACATATATGAATTGAATAGATACTTGGCAATGCAACTTGCTTGAACTTAACAGGTACTCCCTAAGTCAACATATATAAATTGAATAGATACTTGGCAATGCAACTTGCTTGAACTTAACAGGTACTCCCTAAGTCAACATATATGGATTAAATAGATACTTGGCAATGCAACTTGCTTGAACTTAACAGGTACTTCCCAAGTCAACATATATGAATTGAATAGATACTTGGCAATGCAACTTGCTTGAACTTAACAGGTACTCCCTAAGTCAACATATATGGATTGAATAGATACTTGGCAATGCAACTTGCTTGAACTTAACAGGTACTTCCCAAGTCAACATATATAAATTGAATAGATACTTGGCAATGCAACTTGCTTTAACTTAACAGGTACTCCCTAAGTCAACATATATGGATTGAATAGATACTTGGCAATGCAACTTGCTTGAACTTAACAGGTACTTCCCAAGTCAACATATATGAATTGAATAGATACTTGGCAATGCAACTTGCTTGAACTTAACAGGTACTCCCTAAGTCAACATATATAGATTGAATAGATACTTGGCAATGCAACTTGCTTGAACTTAACAGGTACTCCCTAAGTCAACATATATGAATTGAATAGATACTTGGCAATGCAACTTGCTTGAACTTAACAGGTACTTCCCAAGTCAACATATATGAATTGAATAGATACTTGGCAATGCAACTTGCTTGAACTTAACAGGTACTTCCCAAGTCAACATATATGAATTGAATAGATACTTGGCAATGCAACTTGCTTGAACTTAACAGGTACTTCCCAAGTCAACATAATATGAATTGAATAGATACTTGGCAATGCAACTTGCTTGAACTTAACAGGTACTTCCCAAGTCAACATAATATGAATTGAATAGATACTTGGCAATGCAACTTGCTTGAACTTAACAGGTACTTCCCAAGTCAACATAATATGAATTGAATAGATACTTGGCAATGCAACTTGCTTGAACTTAACAGGTACTTCCCAAGTCAACATAATATGAATTGAATAGATACTTGGCAATGCAACTTGCTTGAACTTAACAGGTACTCCCTAAGTCAACATATATGAATTGAATAGATACTTGGCAATGCAACTTGCTTGAACTTAACAGGTACTTCCCAAGTCAACATAATATGAATTGAATAGATACTTGGCAATGCAACTTGCTTGAACTTAACAGGTACTTCCCAAGTCAACATAATATGAATTGAATAGATACTTGGCAATGCAACTTGCTTGAACTTAACAGGTACTTCCTAAGTCAACATAATATGAATTGAATAGATACTTGGCAATGCAACTTGCTTGAACTTAACAGGTACTTCCCAAGTCAACATAATATGAATTGAATAGATACTTGGCAATGCAACTTGCTTGAACTTAACAGGTACTTCCCAAGTCAACATAATATGAATTGAATAGATACTTGGCAATGCAACTTGCTTGAACTTAACAGGTACTTCCCAAGTCAACATAATATGAATTGAATAGATACTTGCAATGCAACTTGCTTGAACTTAACAGGTACTTCCCAAGTCAACATAATATGAATTGAATAGATACTTGGCAATGCAACTTGCTTGAACTTAACAGGTACTCCCAAGTCAACATATATGAATTGAATAGATACTTGGCAATGCAACTTGCTTGAACTTAACAGGTACTTCCCAAGTCAACATAATATGAATTGAATAGATACTTGGCAATGCAACTTGCTTGAACTTAACAGGTACTTCCCAAGTCAACATATATGAATTGAATAGATACTTGGCAATGCAACTTGCTTGAACTTAACAGGTACTTCCCAAGTCAACATAATATGAATTGAATAGATACTTGGCAATGCAACTTGCTGAACTTAACAGGTACTCCCTAAGTCAACATATATGAATTGAATAGATACTTGGCAATGCAACTTGCTTGAACTTAACAGGTACTCCCTAAGTCAACATATATCGATTGAAGAGATACTTGGCAATGCAACTTGCTTGAACTTAACAGGTACTTCCCAAGTCAACATATATGAATTGAATAGATACTTGGCAATGCAACTTGCTTGAACTTAACAGGTACTCCCTAAGTCAACATATATGAATTGAATAGATACTTGGCAATGCAACTTGCTTGAACTTAACAGGTACTCCCTAAGTCAACATATATGGATTAAATAGATACTTGGCAATGCAACTTGCTTGAACTGAACAGGTACTTCCCAAGTCAACATATATGAATTGAATAGATACTTGGCAATGCAACTTGCTTGAACTTAACAGGTACTCCCTAAGTCAACATATATGGATTGAATAGATACTTGGCAATGCAACTTGCTTGAACTTAACAGGTACTTCCCAAGTCAACATATATAAATTGAATAGATACTTGGCAATGCAACTTGCTTGAACTTAACAGGTACTCCCTAAGTCAACATATATGGATTGAATAGATACTTGGCAATGCAACTTGCTTGAACTTAACAGGTACTTCCCAAGTCAACATATATGAATTGAATAGATACTTGGCAATGCAACTTGCTTGAACTTAACAGGTACTTCCCAAGTCAACATAATATGAATTGAATAGATACTTGGCAATGCAACTTGCTTGAACTTAACAGGTACTTCCTAAGTCAACATAATATGAATTGAATAGATACTTGGCAATGCAACTTGCTTGAACTTAACAGGTACTTCCCAAGTCAACATAATATGAATTGAATAGATACTTGGCAATGCAACTTGCTTGAACTTAACAGGTACTTCCCAAGTCAACATAATATGAATTGAATAGATACTTGGCAATGCAACTTGCTTGAACTTAACAGGTACTTCCAAGTCAACATAATATGAATTGAATAGATACTTGGCAATGCAACTTGCTTGAACTTAACAGGTACTTCCCAAGTCAACATAATATGAATTGAATAGATACTTGGCAATGCAACTTGCTTGAACTTAACAGGTACTCCCTAAGTCAACATATATGAATTGAATAGATACTTGGCAATGCAACTTGCTTGAACTTAACAGGTACTCCCTAAGTCAACATATATGATTGAAGATACTTGGCAATGCAACTTGCTTGAACTTAACAGGTACTTCCCAAGTCAACATATATGAATTGAATAGATACTTGGCAATGCAACTTGCTTGAACTTAACAGGTACTCCCTAAGTCAACATATATGAATTGAATAGATACTTGGCAATGCAACTTGCTTGAACTTAACAGGTACTCCCTAAGTCAACATATATGGATTAAATAGATACTTGGCAATGCAACTTGCTTGAACTGAACAGGTACTTCCCAAGTCAACATATATGAATTGAATAGATACTTGGCAATGCAACTTGCTTGAACTTAACAGGTACTCCCTAAGTCAACATATATGGATTGAATAGATACTTGGCAATGCAACTTGCTTGAACTTAACAGGTACTTCCCAAGTCAACATAATATGAATTGAATAGATACTTGGCAATGCAACTTGCTTGAACTTAACAGGTACTCCCTAAGTCAACATATATGGATTGAATAGATACTTGGCAATGCAACTTGCTTGAACTTAACAGGTACTTCCCAAGTCAACATATATAATTGAATAGATACTTGGCAATGCAACTTGCTTGAACTTAACAGGTACTCCCTAAGTCAACATATATGAATTGAATAGATACTTGGCAATGCAACTTGCTTGAACTTAACAGGTACTCCCAAGTCAACATATATGAATTGAATAGATACTTGGCAATGCAACTTGCTTGAACTTAACAGGTACTCCCTAAGTCAACATATATAGATTGAATAGATACTTGGCAATGCAACTTGCTTGAACTTAACAGGTACTCCCTAAGTCAACATATATGAATTGAATAGATACTTGGCAATGCAACTTGCTTGAACTTAACAGGTACTTCCCAAGTCAACATATATGAATTGAATAGATACTTGGCAATGCAACTTGCTTGAACTTAACAGGTACTTCCAAGTCAACATATATGAATTGAATAGATACTTGGCAATGCAACTTGCTTGAACTTAACAGGTACTTCCCAAGTCAACATAATATGAATTGAATAGATACTTGGCAATGCAACTTGCTTGAACTTAACAGGTACTTCCCAAGTCAACATAATATGAATTGAATAGATACTGGCAATGCAACTTGCTTGAACTTAACAGGTACTTCCCAAGTCAACATAATATGAATTGAATAGATACTTGGCAATGCAACTTGCTTGAACTTAACAGGTACTCCCAAGTCAACATATATGAATTGAATAGATACTTGGCAATGCAACTTGCTTGAACTTAACAGGTACTTCCCAAGTCAACATAATATGAATTGAATAGATACTTGGCAATGCAACTTGCTTGAACTTAACAGGTACTTCCCAAGTCAACATATATGAATTGAATAGATACTTGGCAATGCAACTTGCTTGAACTTAACAGGTACTCCCAAGTCAACATATATGAATTGAATAGATACTTGGCAATGCAACTTGCTTGAACTTAACAGGTACTCCCATAAGTCAACATATATGAATTGAATAGATACTTGGCAATGCAACTTGCTTGAACTTAACAGGTACTCCCTAAGTCAACATATATGGATTGAATAGATACTTGGCAATGCAACTTGCTTGAACTTAACAGGTACTCCCAAGTCAACATATATGATTGAATAGATACTTGGCAATGCAACTTGCTTGAACTTAACAGGTACTCCCTAAGTCAACATATATGAATTGAATAGATACTTGGCAATGCAACTTGCTTGAACTTAACAGGTACTCCCTAAGTCAACATATATGGATTAATAGATACTTGGCAATGCAACTTGCTTGAACTTAACAGGTACTTCCCAAGTCAACATATATGAATTGAATAGATACTTGGCAATGCAACTTGCTTGAACTTAACAGGTACTCCCTAAGTCAACATATATGGATTGAATAGATACTTGGCAATGCAACTTGCTTGAACTTAACAGGTACTTCCCAAGTCAACATATATAATTGAATAGATACTTGGCAATGCAACTTGCTTGAACTTAACAGGTACTCCCTAAGTCAACATATATGGATTGAATAGATACTTGGCAATGCAACTTGCTTGAACTTAACAGGTACTTCCCAAGTCAACATATATAATTGAATAGATACTTGGCAATGCAACTTGCTTGAACTTAACAGGTACTTCCCAAGTCAACATAATATGAATTGAATAGATACTTGGCAATGCAACTTGCTTGAACTTAACAGGTACTTCCCAAGTCAACATATATGAATTGAATAGATACTTGGCAATGCAACTTGCTTGAACTTAACAGGTACTTCCCAAGTCAACATATATGAATTGAATAGATACTTGGCAATGCAACTTGCTTGAACTTAACAGGTACTCCCTAAGTCAACATATATGAATTGAATAGATACTTGGCAATGCAACTTGCTTGAACTTAACAGGTACTCCCTAAGTCAACATATATGAATTGAATAGATACTTGGCAATGCAACTTGCTTGAACTTAACAGGTACTCCCAAGTCAACATATATGAATTGAATAGATACTTGGCAATGCAACTTGCTTGAACTTAACAGGTACTCCCTAAGTCAACATATATGAATTGAATAGATACTTGGCAATGCAACTTGCTTGAACTTAACAGGTACTCCCTAAGTCAACATATATGATTAAATAGATACTTGGCAATGCAACTTGCTTGAACTTAACAGGTACTTCCCAAGTCAACATATATGAATTGAATAGATACTTGGCAATGCAACTTGCTTGAACTTAACAGGTACTCCCTAAGTCAACATATATGGATTGAATAGATACTTGGCAATGCAACTTGCTTGAACTTAACAGGTACTTCCCAAGTCAACATATATAATTGAATAGATACTTGGCAATGCAACTTGCTTGAACTTAACAGGTACTCCCTAAGTCAACATATATGATTGAATAGATACTTGGCAATGCAACTTGCTTGAACTTAACAGGTACTCCCTAAGTCACATATATGAATTGAATAGATACTTGGCAATGCAACTTGCTTGAACTTAACAGGTACTCCCAAGTCAACATATATGAATTGAATAGATACTTGGCAATGCAACTTGCTTGAACTTAACAGGTACTCCCAAGTCAACATATATGAATTGAATAGATACTTGGCAATGCAACTTGCTTGAACTTAACAGGTACTTCCCAAGTCAACATATATGAATTGAATAGATACTTGGCAATGCAACTTGCTTGAACTTAACAGGTACTTCCCAAGTCAACATATATGAATTGAATAGATACTTGGCAATGCAACTTGCTTGAACTTAACAGGTACTTCCCAAGTCAACATAATATGAATTGAATAGATACTTGGCAATGCAACTTGCTTGAACTTAACAGGTACTTCCCAAGTCAACATAATATGAATTGAATAGATACTTGGCAATGCAACTTGCTTGAACTTAACAGGTACTTCCCAAGTCAACATAATATGAATTGAATAGATACTGGCAATGCAACTTGCTTGAACTTAACAGGTACTTCCTAAGTCAACAAATATGAATTGAATAGATACTTGGCAATGCAACTTGCTTGAACTTAACAGGTACTTCCCAAGTCAACATAATATGAATTGAATAGATACTTGGCAATGCAACTTGCTTGAACTTAACTGGTACTTCCCAAGTCAACATAATATGAATTGAATAGATACTTGGCAATGCAACTTGCTTGAACTTAACAGGTACTTCCCAAGTCAACATAATATGAATTGAATAGATACTTGGCAATGCAACTTGCTTGAACTTAACAGGTACTTCCCAAGTCAACATAATATGAATTGAATAGATACTTGGCAATGCAACTTGCTTGAACTTAACAGGTACTTCCCAAGTCAACATATATGAATTGAATAGATACTTGGCAATGCAACTTGCTTGAACTTAACAGGTACTTCCCAAGTCAACATAATATGAATTGAATAGATACTTGGCAATGCACTGCTTGAACTTAACAGGTACTCCCTAAGTCAACATATATGAATTGAAAGATACTTGGCATTCACTCACTTAACAGGTACTCAGTCAACATGAATGAATAGATACTTTTACCACTCCCCAGTCATTTTCACTCATATTGAGGCGTCACCAGTTCTAGACGAAATGGCAGAAATTTTTATCATTGTAGTGCGCTTAGGTCAATATGCAGGGGGGGGGGGGGATTCTTTAGCGTGACATGCCAACCGTGAGAGACATTTGACATTGCTCAGTGGCGGTTCCATGATTGTATGTTAGAAGGGGGGGGCACACTGACAAATTTTTAATTTTTGTTTGGGGACAAAAGCTATATAGAGCAGTCCTTATACCATGTTATAGTGTGGTGAAGAGGCTGCGACATCGTTCAGTGGGAAAATAGCTTATTCTTATATAAGTTTGCCAATAGGCTACAAGATGGACCAAACATTCCTCGAGATGTATTATAAATACGTTGTGACGCAGATCCATTCTTATAATCGGTGCTGGTTTATTTTTATATTTTAAAAACAAAAATGCATTTATGGACTGGTAAAATATATGGAGAGGCCGGATGTGCCCCCGTCTGGATCCGCGCCTGTTGCTTAGCAAAAAACAGTCACTACCTTTTTCATATGTTGGTCCGTCTCGGAGGTGTTTCGAACCTAGACCTGAAATTCAAGGCTCTTGTAACGGCTTTTATATTCGGACAGTTGCCGTTACAGAGCAACTGTCCGAATATAAAAGCCGTTACAAGAGCCTTGAATTTCAGGTCTATTTCGAACCCTGATCTCCAAACATTCTACGCTCGTAAGACTGATCCACAGTAAAGGTTTAATCATTAGAGATGGGACGTTTAAAACAGAATTTATATAAACACTCTTATGTCTCTTGTCGTATTTTAAACCCCAGCAATTATCATATTATATGAAAAGAAACATAAAACATACACGCCAACGATTTTAAAACTCCAAACTGGACAAGCGGACGGGTATTGTAAAAGATGACAATATGCTGCCCAGTGGGACTTGACTAGCTTATTTTTGCATGTGGAGCTGCTAGACAGAAGGCGTTTAACCTCCCGGAGCACATATCCTCACTTTCTTGACGGAAGTTCATCAAAGTTTTTATTATGATTTAAACATGGGCCGGTGCGTTTAATTTTGATAGATACCTAAAATAGTATGGATGTCGTACCACATTTTTGTTATTTAAAAAAAAGCTTCTGATAATAGTGACTGAGAAATTTACAAATTATTGAAATTGTTTACTAATTTTATTGGAGACTAGCTATTTGTTTTGTCAGCTGGTCAATATTTTATTACAATTTGCGCAATTAAACACACTTTGAATTACTAAAAATATTGTCATTTTGGTGTTCATTTTTTGTCAGCTTGTGCATGTTGTGTATCTATTGTTTCATTCTGCTAAAATCAATAAAAACATAAACATGAAATGATCTCTCTCCCTCTGTTCATGAGGATGTGGGAGATAGGATACAGATTGCAGGGGACATTTTTCTTCTTTGTTGGGACAATGCCAAATATCCCACCTCACTTAACCCTAAAAAGTGAATTATCTAGAGCATTTTAAATAACCTACCATAAATCTCTCTCTCTCTCTCTCTCTCTCTCTCTCTCTCTCTCAATTTTTATTCAAAATCATAAATTATTATAAGGGACATTTTCAGGCTTTTACATACCTATATGGGAACAACTATCCTTTGTTTTTAAACACAGAAGTTCCTTATCGAAGGTTCAAATTTATGCATTATTAAAACGTAACATAAATTAATTAAAGTCGGCATTAAAATAGAACAAGTGATCAGACCAAATTAGGTTTTGGTTTTAGTTTTGGATTGAGTAAATGAACTTTAACGTGCCGGAATATTTCACTTATATTGAGACGTTACCAGCTGTAGTTGAAATGGCAGAATTTTTTTTACCTTTGCATAGCGCTCAGGACAATGTACAGGCAGGGTTCTTTAACGTGACACGAGACACCGGTTTTTAAGGTCTCTCCTGAAGAACTCTGTGACTTTCATTTCACGCATCTTGAAATTTTGTTTGAGTGCTTGGCGAAAGAACAGTCACTACCTATTTTTAAATCTTGGTTGGCCCGTTTGCGGGTTGATCTATAGTTCATTAACTTCTCAAGAATAAAAAACAAACATTTGTCAAATTACTTATGGAAATACCTCTTATATATATAACAAATAAAAATGTAATCTGTATAAAAAATCTTGGTTCAATTGGCAAAGTATCAATAGGATTAAACTTTCAACTCATTATGTTCAGTTAAACGATTTTCTCCAAGGAAACTAACTTTCATTTGTGGTGTACTAGTTTTCGCTTATTTCGCGGTCAATTTTTTTCCCCGCGAAAATTTGACTTGCGACACGTGTAAAATACTATATAGCCAACATCGATAATGTATGAAGACAAAACCATAATTAGTTTAAACATCCACGAATATTACACCCCGCGAAAAAATCAGAAATCAATAAAATAACCGCGAAAGTTTTACCCCTTTGAAATTAAGCACAGAGCTCTACAGTATTTGAAGAATTAAATAAAATCATTCACGAATTTCTGGAAACTACTGATATTTTACTTTTTTTTTTTACAGATTTAATGACCATTAATATAATTTGCCATACTGTAAAATGTATATCAACGTCTTAAACAGATTATCCACGTGTCATTATTTTACAAGAACGGTAAGCCAAGATTTAAACATCTAGTGCTGAACAGGGAGTCTGGTTATTTTGTCATGCATACAAAAATGCACTAAATATGTTAGAATATTTAATAGCAACGGATTCTTCAAGTTCTGTTTCATAGTTGGACTTGTACATCAACCATGACACCCATAAAAGGTTACATTATACAATATCTGCCCTATAGGTATGTGGACATCCAGAATTGTCAACCTTAAGAAGCGTTTCACTCTCGGGCATCGGGAAATACCTCATTTGTTATATATCATGTGATTTAAAAACACCTAATGAAAAGTGTTTTAATATAATTTTATATGAGGTATAATAATTGAAGTTATAGGACACACGTGATGACAAGCATTCGTAACAAATGTTCCACGGCACATTATACTGATACAACTGGATGGAATTAGATCTGAACGGCAAATGTTTTGCTATTACTTTCAGATCCGGGTATAAATGAATACACCGTTTTCTATCCGGTGCTTACATTACGCCGACACTACAACGCTCTGAATCAGTTAGTCACATTTTTTTTTACTTAAATAGAAGCTAACAGCATTTTGTAGTTCTTGATGTTTTAAGGTAATGTCGAAAATTTATTCAAACTTCTAATTCTATAAAATTCTTCTGAAAGGTATTTAATTTTTGAAAAATTGTTAAAACTATTTTTATTGCTTATAATTATGAAATACATTTAATTTTTTGTATATGTTTGCATTAAACACAATATGTGGCATTTTTAGCTTTTATAATTTCATTAAAATGTGACAACGCATCAGAAATTATAAAAGTAAAACATTCGCTTTATGTCTTTTAGGACATATAACATCAGCTGATCTAGCCTTCCGGCGCATCCAGCCTCACTTCCCTGGTGAAAGTTCACTGTGTTACCGTTAATTAACCAGGTTTCAAAATGTTTGCTTTGCTTTTAAGATTTTGGTTTAGAAATGGATTGGTATGTTTGTGTTTAACTCCATAAGAAATGTCAAAATGTTGTGCATGTATTGAAATTTATTTACTGGTACTTTATATTTATTTATTTATTTATTATTTATTTATTTATTTATTTATTTATTTATTTGTTGACTAAGTAATATTGCCTAATATAAGACTGTAGGCTTATCAAGACCCTCAAAAAGGTATTTGGCCATCATGATAACTATGATGTCTCTGTATCCAAAATTATCCCGAGTATATTTGATGTCCCACAGTTCCGTGTTCCTTTCATTTTTAATTTTGATTACACACGCTTCCGGAGCACCTGGTCTCACTTTTCCTATGGATTTTCGCGTTTATTATCTTTTTACCCAGTTTTCAAAGTTTTGAATAGACCGGTATGTTTGTGTTTATTTTTTTTATTTATTTATTCATTTTAGAGCTATATCATGCAAATACAACATATAATTTATATATTAATTGGATGTGCGGTTTCTAATATTGCAACAGAAAATGTCATTATAGACGGAATCAAGACACTAGCCAAAGAAAACAATGAATTGTATACAAACCTTGCAGTTGATACATTGGTGTCTAAAATCCTGCATACAATTGGCAATGTCTTGATAAATTTATGTAAGTTCATTTTAAAACGTAGCAGCTAGTCAAACCTGTATATAAAGGACACCCAAGGGAAGCAGGATACCTTTATAGGCAGGTGGTCTTTATATACAGGTTCAAATAACATGAATAAAAAGTAATTGGGCTAAAATTTTACTAGCTTTTAAATGAAGTTTGCCTTTATAAAGAGGCGACCTTTAAGGCAGGGTTGACTGTATTTGACATCCCTACGAAAAGAAAGTTTTGTGGTGTGATTGGGACCAGGATTTTTTCGAACAAAAAAAATATTTTCATGTTGTCACAATTTATGTGGTGTATAACTGATCAAAGTTAATCTTGGTTAATTTTTTCGGATCAAACCGGAACCTTAACAGAAACTTTTTTTTTTTTTTAATTTTCAACGCCCCGTATAGTCTATATTAGTCCGACTAATCAGCCCAACAAACCCCCATTTTAATTTTTGGCTTATTAGGGGTTTACTCAACAAGTCGAAAATTAAAATGGGGTTAAGGGGGCTGTGTAACAACTCCTAATGAAGTCCGACGCCTAATTAAGTCCGGACTTCATTAGGCGTCGAAATTGCAACGCCTAATGAAGTCCACAGATTAGTCCGGACTTCATTAGGCGTCGGACTTCATTAGGAGTTGTTACAGGGCTGATTAGTCAGACTAGCGCACCATTAGAATGTTTTAAGACAATTAACGTACTTTTTAAACACGCAAAACATTCATTTTCGTAAAGATACATGCGCAATATTTCTAAGTTGTTAATTGTGGCGACATAGATGTTCTTGTCTTTGTCCTAATAATCAGTTCTGAGAAACTAAATATGTCGTACCCGAAATTACAATTTTTTAGCTCCTCTGTTGAGTGATCAGACTGCATCGGCAAGTTTTGTTCGAAACGAAACACAATATATAACTTAACAATCAAATCAAATGTTGTTAAAAATGCTTAGTTCAATGTTTTTTATATGATGTTGCGTTATCTTTATCTCCAACGCATGATAAACTAATGGTTTGTATATATAGTTCGTTCACCAAAATAATAGCAGTTTTTAACATAAAAAGTTTAAATCATCTATACAAGTAATAATAGTATATCGCCGAATATATATAATCACGCCTGTTCGCGCTTTATTGGTTAAAATTACCGTAATATTAAGAAGACTTGGTGTATACTTTTCATAAGATCGTGAACGACCTATCTCTCTGTAATAGCATTTATCAGGAAAATGCAACTCTTAACAATCCCTAAAGTCCCCCATTTTCCCAATTATTCATCCTACCCTACGCTATACTCTCCCGTTAGCGCATTTATTCGCCACAGTAGACAACTATCACGGAAAGCTCCTTTTACCTTCTTATTCTTTTGTGCTTTATGTACTGTCTTACAAACAATGAAATGGTATGTACGGGCATACAATGTTTATATTTACCAACTCTACGTTATGGAACACATAAGAAATTGAAATATACTTTTTACAACAATTCTTTTAATTCTGGTAATTTCCAAAAACAATTTTCTTGCTGTTTTCGAGCCAAAATTCTGAAAAAATCAACTAAAATTTCCTTAAACCGCTTAATTCAAGAAGTTCGATAACTTCCGTCTTAAAGGTAGGTAATAGGCCGGGTAGCTGTAAAGTGTGATTTCGGAGCTCTTTTAAGTAGTTAGGCGATAAGACGACAAGGAGTCAGTTTTCTTTATTTACCAAAATTATAAATATCATCATTAAACATGTTTTACACATTTTGATATTTGCTTCATCGCTAAAAATTATAAACTATTAGTATTGTATTACATGTACACACAGTTTTATTGTTTGTATGAAAACACATAAATCCAGGTAGATGAATACTGTAATGACTAAATGTTGACTGTTAACAGTAATCACTTGTTCGTTAATCTAGTCGCATATAAACAAACACAGGACCAAGGGTCTTTATAAATAACATCTTCCGCAACATTGTGATGTTTTAAGACAATTTACCTACTTTTTGAAACACGCAAAACATTCATTTCCGTAAAACCCTTTCTCTGTTTTAAGTACACGCGCGATATTTCTAAGTTGTTAATTGTGGCGTTGTAGATGTTCTTGTGTTTGTCCTAATAATCAGTTCTCAGAGACTGAATATGTCGTACCCGAAATTGCATATTTTAGTCCCTCTTTTGAGGGATCAGACTGCATCGGCAAGTCTTGTACGAAACGAAACGCCATATAACTTAACAATCACAAAACCCCAACAGGTCAAAAATTAAAATGGGGGTTTAATGGGCTGATAAGTTTGGAAGCAACACATCGCAAAATATGAAACTTAAAATAATTAAACTCCGAACAAAAGATGATACCAAATATTGCAACTACTAATGAAGTTCAACATCTCTAATGAAGTCTTTGCAATTTGTGCGCCTTAAAAAAGAAGAAAAAAGGGAGAGTCGGACATTTGTCACACTTACCACTTGCTTCAGAGATGCTGACCACTTCATTCCACCTGTGTAACAACTGCAAATCCTTCTCATATACAGAGAGAACCCCAAAGGGAAAAATGAAGGGGTATAATATGGGTGTAAAATTATTATTTAAAAAAATTAGCATCATTTCAGAAATTGATTAAATACTGCCACAAATGTAAATTTTACTTTAACAGTTGCAAATAGAATTCTAATAGGGTTTAAAAATATTTTATTTTAAAAATTTACATTTTTAGAATTTAAAAAATTATAAAATTTAGCCCCCATGAGGAGCCCCATTAAAATGAGTGTTAAAATGTGACAAAAAGCATTTTTTTGGATTTGTACACCCGCGCGTGCCGAACACCTGGCACACAGGCGTGTTAATTTCCTTAGATGATTGACAGCTGTGTCGATTTCCTGATATGATTGACAGATCAACAGAAATGTCGATTTCACCCTTCTTTAGTTGACTTGTTTTCGGTTTCTGTGTACATTTCACTTTGCATGCAGGGGCGTAGCCAGGCGTACGTTTGTACGCAAAAACGTCCACATCGTTTCGTTTACAAATATATTTCCTCTCCTCCGTTTAACCTCATCACTACGTACATTAATTGAACTCCCATTTTAATTTGATTTCTCAATTATTGAGTAGTGCTTATGCCATACAACATCAGATCCCCTTGTACATCGTCTTCAGGTTTAAGAATGAACCAGTCCTCAAAAGAACGACAAAAACTACCACAGCATAGCATAAAATTATAAGAAAAATTCTGATAAATAGCGCCCTGGAGGGCCGAAAATTCGCATCAGGGCGGCCCCCAAACCCCCTGCCCTCTTTAGGCGTCCACATCATAAACACCCCAGCTACGCCCCTGGCATGCTCTTGTGTTTTGAACATGATCTGGCATTTCTTTGTTGGCATTTTGCACCAATATAAATGAAGTATGTAGTATGTAATGTTTTGTTTCAGACAAGTGCGGTTCTAAAACCTACGACCAAAGGTATTTTATCTGCTGTAACGGGAATATAACGACCAAACCATCACCATCAGCGCAGTGCTGTGGTCAAATCGGTTACGACCAAAGCCATGGAATATGCTGCGGGGGAAAAGTACATAGTAAGTCTCGACCGACAATCAAATGTTGCGGAACAACAACATACGACCAATGGAAACAAATGTGCTGTGAAGCAACAACATACGATCCAAGAAAGCAGCTATGCTGTGGAAGAAAATTACTTAACAAAACATCCCCATTTCAAAGGTGTTGCAATGCGACAATCTATGGCCTTACTAGTCAGTTCATATATGATTCCAGGCAGTTCGTCTGCTGTGGTGGTGAAGTAAGACCGACATCAACATTAGTCGATCGCTGCTGTGATTCAACTTTTTACAACTCAACCAAAGAAATCTGTTGTGGTGATCAAGTTGTTCGAAAAGCGTCATTTAATGATAGGTGTTGCGGATCGAAGACTTACGACTCGAAAAAGTATATCTGTTGCCTTGGTAACATAATTAGAAAAATATAGACTTCGCTTTATCGTTGCGGCTCCAAAACATACAATTTGAAAACATTCTGAAAACATTCATCTGTTATGGCGGTAAAATTCTTCCAAAATTTTCATCTAATTATAGGTGTTGCGGATCGAAGACTAACGATCTGTTGCCGTGGTAACATAATTCGAAAAATTTCGTCTTCCCATTATTGCTGCGGATCCAAGATATACAATTCGAAAACATTCTTGTGTTGTAGCGTTAATATTCTTCAAAAATCGTCGCTTATTTTAAATGTTGTGGATCAAAGACTTACGAACCGAAAAAGTATATCTGTTGTCGTGGTAACATAGTTCGAAAAATCTCGTCTTCGCATTATTGTTGCGGTTCCAAGACATATAATTCAAAAACATCTATCTGTTGTGACGGTAAAATCTTCGAAAATCGTCATCTAATTTCAGGTGTTGCGGATCAAAGACTTACAATCTGTTGTCTTGGTGAAATAAATCGAAAACTGTTTGCTTTATCGATCGAATTGTGTATTGTTATTACTTATTTCAAATTCTGGACGTTCTAAAATGTTTTGAATAATATTAAGTTTATTTATAGCATTCTTATTCCTATATCCTATGCATTACAATGATCAATCCTACTGAAAACTACTGCGGTAGTTTAGTTGGTAGAGTGCTCGCTCCGTAAGTGGGAGGTAGTGGGTTCGAACCGGGTCTGACCCAAGACTCGAAAGTGAGTGGTGACTGTTCTTTCTCCAAGCACTCGGCATTACAAAATGAAAGTCACGGTACTTTCAGACGGGACTTAAAATAAACGAGGTTCCGTGTCACGGTAGGCGTGTCACGATAAAGAACCGTGATGTATAATGCCATCAGCGCAATACAAAGTCAAAATTTCTACACCTTGACCTATAGTTGGCGACGTCTCGATATAATTGAAATATTCTTGACTATGACGTAAAACATTACTCAACTCTTACTGCAAACTACAGTACAGACCTTTTAAAGAGTTTTACACTGAGCAAACGAAAAGAAGTCGAAGCTCGGCTGCCGAGTGGTCGAGAGATGGCAGCTAGTGCCTGGAAAGCTGTCAGTGTCGAGAGATAGACAACAGCTGTCAAGATATAACTAACGACGGGACAAGATGAGCTGCCGATTCGGTATAAATTAGTTTGCTTACTTTTTTATGCCATGATTAAGTTTCGATTGTCTGTATTGTATACTATGCTCTTTATGAAATTACGTCATCACTCTGCGTCTAAATAGGATGTGATATTTTACAGAATCTATGTTTTTCTCTGACAACATTTATATGATGACACTTTTTATGGAGTAGTGGGGTGGAAAAAAGGTGTTCTATGCCCATGCAAGATTCTTTAACTTATATTGAGACACGTATTGTGGAGATGGTGGAGAAAATCCACCTTAGGCAAGCGAACTGTCAAAGTTTTTCGATCGGGATCTGTCCGATAAAGGATGCAAGCCTAAGAGTCGAATGCTCCATAAGACTCTGCTTTGGGACTCTATTGTTAAGTACATTCTTTCAGAAACTTTTTATTTTAATGTTTATGGCAAATTCAATGGCCATATTGAACTTTCGCAGGCATTTCATTTAACTCAGTCAGTACATATATTCAATCTAAAATCAATTTCACGGTGGGTGTAGCTTGCTTTACAGGAGGTGGTTACCCTTTCTGATCACCCGGCCTCACTTCCCTGGTGAATGTTCACGTGTCTAACCTAATTAGCCAGTTTCAAAGTTTTTACTTACCTTTAGGGTTGGACTGATGTGTTTGTTGGGCTTGACTGGTGTGTTTGTTGGGCTTGCATACTGAAGAACCGTGACTTTCATTTCGTAATGCCGAGTGCTATCGAAAGAACAGTCACTACCCACTTTCAAGTCTTGGGTCAGACACCCCCCCCCCCCCCCGTAAGAAAGAAGTACTTTAATGGACCTGTCGGAACTTTACACTAACATAACGAATTAGGTCATATTAGCAGCTCATCTCTGAACCGTATTTTGGACATCGTATGCCATCTGAAATATCAGAAGTTGCTAAGTTTGATGTCTCTGTGTCCAGGATTGCCTCGGATATATTTGACGTTCCATAGTTCCATGTTCCTTTCACACAATTTTGATTACACACGTGGCGGGTGTAGCTAGCTAAACAGGAGGTGCTTACCCTTCCAGAGCATCCGACCTCACTTCCCTGGTGGAAGTTCACGTGTCTAACTTAACTTGTCAGTTCCAAAGTTTTTACTTTGCTTCTGGTTTGTGATTCGGACATGGATTAGTATGTTTGTTTTTGATTGGCGTCTTTCTATCGTTGGTACATTGCAAACACCATAATGGTTAGGCAGATCTAGAACTGTCTGTCTTAACGATGGGAAGTTGCAATGGTAGCGATATCGAAATCACTTAAGGCATATAGTTCGGCCTACTGTATCTCCATAAATTGAGTACACATGGTTTTTATTATTTATTTCTTTTAATTGAAATGTTTCCATTAAATTAGCAATAAAATGAATTTAAAACGCATTGAACTAAACAAAGTATATTTTTAAATGAAAACATCGTTATTCAGTTTTCCTGTACACAGAGAGATTTCGGGAAATGTTTTGAAATTTGATTAAGTTTATACATCAATTCAGCCTCATTCAAAGTTAGGGTAACATGACAAGGTTATGGGACTCATGGCAAAAATATTGATTTCTTTTGCTGTTTCAATGAAAACGCAATTTACTTTACAGCCTATAGTAATGTCTGTTGGATATATTTGTTTTAGGTTTTAAATAGGTATTTAGGTTCAGGTAGGTCACTGTTGTCACAGTCGTTTTTTTAGATGTGATCATCATGAATATTGCAACTATGACATCACATTTAAAAAAAATTCCTAAGTAAAAGAATACAAAACGGATAATTTTGACATAGGCCTAGTTATACTTGTGTTGTTTAAAACTTCAAAAATTGCTCTATAGGTACCGAATAAAATTCACTTATAAGCATTTCAGATGAAATAAAAATATTTTTTTCCTATTAGGTCAGTAGATTTTGTATCATTAGTCCAAGAGATCATGAATAAAAACCGGGTGAACGAGACCAAAAGGTTTGAAGGTTGATTCTTGTAGGAAAATGTCCCTAGTTACTGAAAACCAATTTCTTACGCGTCAAATCGTTTCCGATTCTTCAATCAGTAACAGTTTTTGAAGAAAAGTCGCTGCAAATGTTAAGTTTTTGGAAAAACTAAAAATTCCAGATTTTAAAGCATTCTGTGACAAAAACAACACAAAAATGCTCATTCTATCTTTCATTGTGGACACATGATAGATTAAAATGCAAAACATCCTGACAGTTTTCCGATTTTGTGTCAAAATTTTTAAATAAGTAATAAAATCAGTGCTGAAAAATGCGTTTTTATCATATCTACCGTCTTTCGATTCTTGTAAATTTGTTGCTAATGCATTAAATCTGACAAACTATAAGTTTTTATAAAGCCTTGGTAGTCCTGTAGATAACAAGGTCACACATATTCGGAAATATGAAACCTTAATACCGTAGCAAATAAATATGCTTCCCCTACCCCAAAAATACGAACATATAAAAAATTCACTATTTTGGCCCATACTTGCCAATAAGTGTCTAAAACAAGACATAATTGTTTGTTACATCTCCCGCCTGTTCCCAACATATTTATAAAACAATAATATGTAGAGTGATTGGTGATCTAATATGAAAATTTGCACTTTGCATAAAACAATAGTGTGGGAACCGCGTTTTCATGAAATCTCTTCTGCTCTACTTCTTGTATTTTTGTTATATAGGCATTGAATTTCGAGATTTATATGTTGCTGTAATGCCATGGCATATTCGAGTCTGACAACATATAAAACTATCGGAAATATCAAAGTTTATAGATGAAACGGATCAATTTATTTCCCCTACCCCAAAATTGAAAAGCATGTGAAAATCCATTTTTGTGCAATATATGCCGATTTGTGTTTCTAATGAAAATTTCAAGCAAAAGTACCAGCAACAATGATAAAACATGCTTCAAGTATTTAAAATATTTGTAAAATGCTTTAGCTTAAGGACAAATAGGTATAACTATCATGATAAAATTGCTTATTTTATTCATTTATATGTAAATTGCTATAAGAAAAAAGGAGCTTCGCCTCTTGTAATTTTGTTATTTAGGCATTGAATCTGGACTGTTATATATTGCCGTTATTCCCTGACATATGAGTTTCTAATAACACCAAAAACTGTCGGTAATAGCAAAGCTTGTAGATGAGGCAAACGAATGTATTTACCCTTCCCCAAAGTTGAAAACAAATGTGAAAACGCTGTTTTAGCCAATGTGTGACAATTAGTACATGTATTTCTAAAGGAAGTTTCAGGCAAATCTACCTGTAACAATGGTAAAAGAAGCATCAAGGATATGAAATATTTTACAAAATGCATTATTTTAATTATTTTAATGACAGATTGGTCTAATTTTTAATAGCAAAATGCCTACTTTATTTATTTTCAATTCAATGTGCTATGGCAAAATAGAAGCTTCGCTGTTTGTATTTTTGTTACATTGACATTGAATTTCGAATAACAGATATTGATTCAATGCGCTTACACTAAAATCACTAAAACATGAAAGTATGTAACCATTAAAACAACGACTGGAACCTCAGGGAAACAACTAAAAGTCAACTGATAGAAATCCAAAATATTTCCAAATTAAACAATGCGCAAAAAAATTGTTACACACTTTAAACATGTGACACAATCAATATTTGGTCATTTGCAAGACAGTGTCAGTCAGTCTTGAGACAGATCCTCAAAATCATCTTCAAAATAACAAACCATTTACTTGGACATGCATATAAATCTACATCCTTCCTCTTAAACTTATTTAAGGTACATTTAGGCGATAGAGTTCTGTTTGTCGAACAGTACATGATGACAGAGAGTGGTTACTCTGATCATCTCTTCTTTGGTTTCTGTTAAAAAAAAAGTAACTGAAATATGATTCAACAATTTCTAGCAATAAATTTCTTTAGATCTGGTTTAGTTTTGTTCAATTTCCTTCCAAACTCTGAATTGCAATAAGTTTTTTTTTCTTGTTACTACTTTCATTCTCAATTTTTTATTTTACAAGTAGTGGCAGGAAGCGGCTACCCTTCCCGAGCACCTGACCTTTTTTCCCTGCCAGATGTTTTGTCATTTTTTTAACTTTGCTTTTGTTATTGTGATAATATCATAATGTTTGTGTTTATATTTGACGATTTACATAACGCATTTAATCGGTACTCTATTGCCTCAATTCAATATGTTTTAATAAAATTTATCTCTTTCCATTGTCAGTTTAACACTTTACTCATCGTTTCATCGACCTTTGCCACTCTGGTAATGTTAGCAATTTCACTGTTTCGAACCGACCTTTGCTGTCCATATCTAGCTTATTTTAGCTAAAACGTAAGTATCTACAGGTTCTATATTCTTTAGTAAAACATTTAAATCTTAATGCATTTCTAATATCTGTGATTCTCCTATTTGCTTTTTCTGTTTTGCTATGACCGCGATTTTATTTCGTAGTGGCGTTTACCTATTATTCGTGATAATATTGTAAAAGAAGTTTACTAAACCATATTTATTATTACTAAACTATCAATGATTGTGTCCACATTTTACAAAACTTTGCATTTTTACTAGTGGCATAATTTTATTAGGAAGTGACCTAATGTACAGTGCTCAAAATAGAACGTGGCACAAGGCACCTGGCCGCAGGCTTAGGTTGAAAGGTTTCCAATACCACTTTTTGTCATTATAATATGGCCAGGCAATTTGTGATGTAATTGCTATCAATCATTCCTATAAAGGATACAAAGGTGGAGTTGTTGGACACAGAAATTTTGTCAGAAGTGAAATTGAAAACTTTACGGAGTGTGCAGACTTTTTAAAATAAGATTTTTAGTGGAGACTGAAATTATACATTAGGTCACTTCTTATTGAAATGATTCCACAAGAATAAATTGCAAAGTTTTATAAAATGAGGCTACAATCTTTGATAAACGGGTATTAGTAATAATGAATATGGTTTAGAAAGCTAATGAATCTGATTAAACTTTATATAATGGAGATACATGTATGTCTGATAAAACCCAATAGTTTTATATCAAACCATAACCAGAAATGCCTTACACTCAGTCTTACCATTTTAACATTTATTTAACTGGAAATGACCTTATTTGCATTTATTATTTCATAATATCAGGTTGTTCGTAAAACTGTGCGTATTTCTGTTTTTCAAACGTGGTGGTTGTAATTGCTATAAACATGAGGTGTTTATGCATTAGGAGCACCCGGTCCAATTTGCTATTTTCAAGTTTTTTTCTTTTGGGGGATTATGATTTGGAAAAGGATTGATATGTTTGTTTTTGATTTTTAATTTTAAATATGAATGTTTCCTAAATACATTTTGCTATTACTTTAAATCATAAAACATAATTGTTTCATAGACATCTGGTTAAAACTTTCATTAAAAGCATAAATATGCATATATGGGCTAAAAAGGGTTTTTCATAATTTTGGGGTAGGGGAAATAAATCTATTCGTTACATCTACAAGCTTTGCTATTTCTGACAGTTTTTGGTGTTATTAGAAACTCATATGTCAGGGAATAACGGCAGTATATAACAGTCCAGATTCAATGCCTAAATAACAAAATTACAAGAGGCGAAGCTCCTTTTTTCTGATAGCAATTTACATATAAATGAATAAAATAAGCAATTTTATCATGATAGTTAGACCTATTTGTCCTTAAGCTAAAGCATTTTACAAATATTTTTAATACTTGAAGTATGTTTTATCATTGTTGCTGGTACTTTTGCTTGAAATCTTCATTAGAAACACAAATCGGCATATATTGCACAAAAATGGATTTTCACATGCTTTTCAATTTTGGGGTAGGGGAAATAAATTGATCCGTTTCATCTATAAACTTTGATATTTCCGATAGTTTTATATGTTGTCAGACTCGAATATGCCATGGCATTACAGCAACATATAAATCTCGAAATTCAATGCCTATATAACAAAAATACAAGAAGTAGAGCACAAGAGATTTCATGAAAACGCGGTTCCCACACTATTGTTTTATGCAAAGTGCAAATTTTCATATTAGATCACCAATCACTATACATATTATTGTTTTATAAATATGTTGGGAACAGGCGGGAGATGTAACAAACAATTATGTCTTGTTTTAGACACTTATTGGCAAGTATGGGCCAAAATAGTGAATTTTTGACATTTTCGTATTTTTGGGGTAGGGGAAGCATATTTATTTGCTACGATATTAAGGTTTAATATTTCCGAATATGTGTGACATTGTTATCTACAGGATTACCAAGGCTTTATAAAAACATATAGTTTGTCAGATTTAATGCCTTAGCAACAAATTTACAAGAATCGAAAGACGGTAGATATGATAAAAACGCATTTTTCAGGACTGATTTTATTGCTTATTTTATAATTTTGACACAAAAACGGAAAACTGTCAGGATGTTTTGCATTTTAATCTATCATGTGTCCACAATGAAAGATAGAATGAGCATTTTTGTGTTGTTTATGTCACAGAATGCTTCAAAACCTGGAATTTTTAGTTTTTTTTCCAAAAATTTAACATTTTGCAGAGGCTTTTCTTCAAAAACTGTTTCTGATTGAAAAATCGGAAACGATTTGACGCGTAAGAAATTGGTTTTCAGTAACTAGGGACATTTTCCTACAAGAATTAACCTTCAAACCTTTTGGCCTCGTTCACCCGGTTTTTAGTCATGATCTCTTGGACTACATGTTTTGACAATTTTCTTGCGAGTTTGTTGGGAAGTTTGACTTTAATTTTGCATTTTCCGCGTACACTCCATTTGTGGATATACAGTAGCTATATATGCATTGGTATAATTTGAAAAACACAGTCATAAAATATTTATTTTGCATTTATTTGTATAATGGATGTTACAGAATATCTTATGAATTATTTAATAAATTGTCGCCATCATGTTTGTTCCTGGAATATCTATGTTTTTCTTTATTCAAAAATATTGATTCAGAGGGAATTCCAATATCATCGTCTGCTTCACTATCTTTCAGACAATTTGACATTGGAAAACAGTCTGAGATTTCCGTAACTTCCGACTTATAAGTCACTTCCTTTGTTTTGATGTGAGTATTGCTAAATTTTCTTATTTTTGTGGGAACTGCGATTAACTTCCCCCTAACACAAAAACAACATCTGTAAAACAGTTCCTTTCGAAACAGGATGTAGACCCAAGGATCAAGAATTTGGTTAAACGATGCTAGTCTCACAACTAAAAGGTCTGCTTTTGTTTCATCGAACAGGCCAATCTGAATCGCGAACACTCTGACCTAAAAAAGAAATAAGAAGAACAAAATTACTGAATATTTACAAACTGTATACTTTATAATTAAATATACATGTATAAAACTAACATTTTACTTTAGTGACGACATATTCATAATTGTAACAAACATATAACTCTCATCGAAGGGGAATTATATATGCCCGGGCAGTGTCCCATTTCAAAATGACGGGTAGAGCTTAACAGACCCGTTTTGTCTCAACCAATGATTAGTCATTCTGCTTAAAAAACAGCAAAATATAATTTTATCTGTTGTTTAAAATTTATTGCATGTTACAAAATTACAGTTGTCTATCCGGAAATATCTAGTCGTCACTATTTCGTTCTCGTTTCCTGCTAGGAAATTAAATGTTTAAACTTCCGTGTCAGATTGGGGTGATTTGAACTTCCGATAAATATTTCACCGTCAAATCTATGTGATCTTTATATAAAAGTCAGTCAGTCAGTTGTCATTTCGTAATTAAAAAAAACAAAACAAAAAACTCATTACAATATCGTATGAGAGAGAGAGAGAGAGAGAGAGAGAGAGAGAGTTACTGACAAAATCTTTTGGATGACAATATATACGTGGATGTTTTCATAGTACCATCTTATAGTTTAAATATTACAATTTAAGAATGTTTAACTTATATCGAGACGTCGCCATTTATAGGTGAAATGGCAGAAATTTTGACTTCCGCAGTACGCTCAGGAAGAGAGTAACGTGTCATGGGCGCCGTTTTTTAAGGTCTCCTCGCGCGAAGGACCGAAGAAATTGTGAAAGGCCATCGACAAGAGCACGCCAGTTGTAACATAGATGATATACATATCTGTGCCGCGCATGTTACTCAGTGATGAATAGTTTTGAGAAATAACATTCTAATCAGAAGCTCATTTCACCAACATAGCCGACCGAGTTAGAATTCCAATGTAAAAAAGTCAAGTAAGAACATAAACCAGTGAAAAAACCTATGGATGTTGTATGTCTAATCTCACTATACGAAACTTCACTACACTCATACAGTCAAACATACAACGATGATGTATATGGTATCTAACTAAGCATCTATTGTTTAGCTATATAGTAGTAGTTAATGTACACCCGCTACACGTGTACTTAAATAGTAGTTAATGTACACCCGCTACACATGTACTTAAATATAAGTATAATCAAAATTGAAAATAAAAGGACCATGGAACTATAGGACGTCAGAGAGAGAGAGAGAGAGAGAGAGAGAGAGAGAGAGAGAGAGAGAGAGAGCAAATCGACATTTAGTTTTGTATGAAAGCTCCTGCATTTGAAAATAATATATAACCGATGGAGAGCGACACTCGGTTTTGTATGAATGTTCCTGCATTTGAAAATAATATATAACCTATGGGCACTGTATAATTATAAGAAATCAGTTTCCTTGCCACAGAACATTAAATTTAACGTAGTTTCAGCATCCATTTGGTGCATGTTTCATGTAACTTGATCAAAACATGGCTAAAAATCCGCTGTAATTAGTCGTTTTGTTCTGATCAAATCGAATTAACCTGTAATTTATCCTAAAGGTAATTAATGCACGTTTCCCATCTCGAACTGTATTCACCATTCATTTAAATATTTTGCGTTAGCCAAGAGTTATGTGGAATGCCAAAACCAAGAAAAATTTTCATTGTATTTTATCTAATATTTCAATAAGTCAAAGAACACTTTGAAGAAACTTACACAAAAAAATTTAAATATTTTTTTATCTTTATACCAAATTAAATTATAAAATATAACATGCATGTACAAAGTTAATTTTAAATAAACTACTAAACGACACCACAATGAAGTGATTTCAGATATCGTTATAGCACAAAATTACTCCGTGTTAACCAATTCTAATTCCCATGCTGTTCTTGTTTTTAACAGAATAGTGAAAGATGTCGGAGTAATATCCGACATCAAACGGGACTGTGGTTTGCTATATCCTTGATGGATGTTCAACCACTCGCCTTACGGGGCGCTCTCTCAAATCTTAAATTTCTTACTTTCATCTTTCTGACTCTGTCTTTTGTATTGTGTAGATGGTGCCTATTGCATGCAATAGCCATCCTCTGCCCCTGAACTACAGTTGCCTAGTGTTTAAGACACAAGGCTCCTATGCTTCGGGATTAAGTGCAAGGCTATTGCACAATTGTGCTGCCTGGTGCATGCAATGGTCCCTGGATTACGTTTGGCTAAAGTGGTTAAAACTTTATCCACAAGGTGTCTATGGTTCGGGCGAAAAGCAAGGCTCCGGTTTCCCAGCAGTTACGTTATTAGCTTTTAATCACAACCGTGTAAGACTATGGTTCAGGGATAAACGTAACGCTAATGTACGTTTGTCGTTTGCTCTGGTATAATATAATGAGTACAAAACAGATAAGGAAGCACGTAATTATAATGAATATAGCGGAGATAACAGAATAGTGCAAGATGTCCGAGTAATAGAGATTTCCAATTTTCACGGAGACGGACTTCAGAGACGGAGACGGTTAATTAGGGTTTTCTCAAAATCCTCCTTTCATTTTATGCATTTGGTTTTTGTTTTTATCATCTCCTGCTGTACCGATAATACGGATAATTATTTAGATGTGTCCACCCTGTATGCCTGGCTGTCTGTCCGTCCGTCCGTCACACTAGTTTGCGTAAAGTCTGAGCGCAATTTTCGCCATTTCGAGTCTCTTCATGAACGGAGTAAACAGCAAAAACCACAAAATATTTTTAATTTTTACTTCTGGCTTGCCCTGCACGAGATATATTAAGAAGAATTCAAACAAGACAAAATGTTTCAAATAAAGAAAGTTTATTTCTTGAAAACAAGAGGCCCATGGGCCTGATACGCTCACCTGATAACTAATGGCTAGCTGATAGATTTAAAGAAAACATAAATACTAAACCCAAATGACTTTTTTCTTTACATCATGATAACCATTGTATCAATACCTACAATATTCTAATATACATGCCTCTACAAAAAGTTTATAGTTTTCGAGATAATTAACCATTTCAGTATTGTTTCACATCTGTGACCTTGACCTTTGAACCCATGACCTTTTTCTATACATCAAAATGATCGTTGTATCGATACCTACAACATTCTAATATACATGCCTATACAAAAAGTTTATAGTTTTCGAGATAATAAAACATTTCGATATTGTTTCGCATATGTGACCTTGACCTTTAAACCAATAACCTTTTTCTATACATCAAAATGATTGTTGTATCAATACCTAAAACATTTTAATATACATGCCTATACAAAAAGTTTATAGTTTTCGAGATAATTAACCATTTCGGTATTGTTTTGCATCTGTGACCTTGACCTTTAAACCCATGACCTTTTTCTATACATCAAAATGAGCATTGTATCAATACCTACAACATTCTAATATACAAGCCTGTACAAAAAGTTCATAGTTTTTGAGATAATTAACCATTTCGGTATTGTTTCACATCTGTGATCTTGACCTTTGAACCCATGACCTTTTTCTATACATCAAAATGATCGTTGTATCGATACCTACAACATTCTAGTATAAATGCCTATACAAAAAGTTTATAGTTTTAGAGATAATTAACCATTTCGGTATTGTTTTGCATCTGTGACCTTGACCTTTGAACCCATGACCTTTTTCTATACATCAAAATGATCGTTGTACCAATACCTACAACATTCTAATATACAAGCCTATACAAAAAGTTTATAGTTTTCGAGATAATTAACCATTTCAGTATTGTTTCACATCTGTGACCTTGACCTTTGAACCCATGACCTTTTTCTATACATCAAAATGATCGTTGTATCGATACCTACAACATTCTAATATACATGCCTATACAAAAAGTTTATAGTTTTCGAGATAATTAACCATTTCGGTATTGTTTCACATCTGTGACCTTGACCTTTGAACCCATGACCTATTTCTATACATCAAAATGATCGTTGTATCAATACCTACAATATTCTAATATACATGCCTATACAAAAAGTTTATAGTTTTCGAGATAATTAACCATTTCAGTATTGTTTCACATCTGTGACCTTGACCTTTGAACCCATGACCTTTTTCTATACATCAAAATGATCGTTGTATCGATACCTACAACATTCTAATATACATGCCTATACAAAAAGGTTATAGTTTTCGAGATAATAGTTATAATCAGAGGTAAAAAAAATTAGGTCACGACCTTCACAATTGACCTTGACCTCATTTTGAAGATACTAACAAGAAGATGTCAAAACTGAAAACCCCATGTCATTATCTGGTCAAATAGTCAAGTTATAACAATTTGAAGCTATTTTACGATTTTTTCAAAATTAAACGCAAAAACGCGTAACCTATTTTTTATCCGAATTTCACAAAATGAACAAACTATAGGCTTAAGACCCTAGAGAAGCCAAATATCACATCAGATTTTTTCTCCAATCAGTACTTTCGGAGAAGAAGATTTTTTAAGATTTTTGAACCCCTAGGTCACCTTGACCTAGTTATGGTAGCCATAGCAACGCCACGAACAAATCTGAATTGCACCGGCCCATATATACTTCTGACAAAGTTTCATTAAAAACTGTCCACTAGTTTCAGAGGAGAAGTCGAAAATAGGTGTTAACGACGCACACACGCACGCACACACGCACACACGCACGCACATACACACGCTGCGCTATGCCATAAGCTCACATGACCTTCGGTCAGGTGAGCTAAAAATTCAATAGCTCAATATGACCTGTTCGGAGCGTATATAACCCCCGGTTAAAAACACGTATAACTCTGTAAACGCGGTGTAGTTTGTGCGTGAACACCAATCACGGGTTGTAACAACAACGGAATTTTAACAGGGGTGGTATATAAAATGTAAACGAAAAACACGTATCTACAATGTTTTCAAGAAATATACCTTCTTTATTTGTCTGGTTTAAATTCATTTTTTAATATGAAATCATCTCATGCAGGGCAAGCCAGAAGTAAAAAAAATTAAAATAGTTTGTGGTCTTTGTTGTATACTCCGTGCATGAACAGACTCGAAATGGCGAAAATAACATTTAGAATTTTTTAGGCCCCTAATACCTACTGAGTTTTTTTTCTATCGACAGTGGACATGGGCAACTTATGGCAAGGGTTCCCGTGGGATATTGTAACTGTTACTATGAATAGAAAATCACCATAGTTTCAAATACAACATTAACATTAAACAGAACTCGTTACCAGGTTTAATGTAATTTATTCAAAGGTTTTAAATTTATAAATTAATCAGATTCAGTATCGGAATCTACACCAAACATTTTCATTAGCTTTGATATTTTTTTGGTTATAAATTTATGGTACGCTTTCTGGTTTTTTAGCGTAATAGAAGCTAACGTCTCCTTTTCTCCTTTTTCTGTTTTTTGGGCTGCAATACAAGGAGGCGGTCATCTTCATCCTCAACATTTCCATCATCACTTATCTGTAGCGCTAACTGGTTTCTTTTTAGCCATTTTATCGGTATGTTATTGAAATGGTTGTTCACTTTATTTTCAAACGATAGTTTATTATGTTAATACTTAACTAAAATGAATGGGTTGCGCTCTAATGATCATCAGCCGAGAAAGTAGTAGCATGTACCTATACCTTGTCTATAACGGGGATAACATTAGATGCATATTAGAAACAACCTTTACTAAGAATTTACGAAGAAAAAAGTAATTGTTTCATTTTAAAATGATTTGAGAAAACCCCTGAATTTATCGTCTCCGTCTCTGAAGTCAGTGGCGTAGCAAACGAAAAATCAATGTGTATGCTTAACGGTTGTCTAAATTGTGTGCAGGCCCGAAGGGCCTGAATTGAGGGGACGAAGTCCCCGAAACACTAGGGGGGTCCGGGGGCATGCTCCCCCGGGAAAATTTTATTTTAAGAAGTCAGGAAACGCGTTCTCCTGCTCTCTGGGGAGTTAATTATTTGACCACTTTTACTTAAAAAAACGGAAGATTTTGCTGATAATTTGTATTAACATGCTGCATTGTTAGTCTAAATAATGTCATTCATGTCATTTTTTGAATATTTTACCAATAAAGATATATTTTTGAAAAAAATGTTCACTACATCCCATGGTCTGTGTTTTTATAATGTTTTAAGAACAAATGTGAAAATAAATGCGAGTCATTTTGGATTCCATGGCGACCGACCATATGAACAACTCAAATAATTCAATAAGGACCTATACTGGTTCTTGTCATTAATCTAATTTTCTGAGAACCCTACCTTTCATTAAACTTATTTAATGTATGAATAAAACACAATTCTGATAATTTATTTCAACTTTATAGGCTAGCTAAAATAGTAAACAGTACAGCAGTCTATATGGAATATCTGTCTGAAGTTACATTAGTCAGTGATTCATGTAAATCTATTCAATCTTTTGAAAGATTTCGCATGTGCAAAAGTGTTGACAACTTTCTCAATATTTACATCCTCATCTCTATGAATATGTAAAGTTGCAAGTGATGACAATCTCTCTGTCGTCATTGTTGAACGAAGGTAAGTTTTTACCCTCTTCATACTGCTGAAAGATCTTTCTGCAGTTGCAGTCGATACTGGCATTGTGAGTAACAATAAAAATATACTATGGATGTTTGGATACATCTGGGGATCTATCTGGTTCAGACATGTGGCTACGTCATCATTTGGTTTCTGTTCTGCAGGAAGTAATGACCACCGAACCCTCCAGCGTTGTACTTCCTGACGATACACATCGGGCTCAGTAAGATCGGCGTCGTATGTATATGCATCGTATATTTTGAATAACTTCGTCAGTAACTTCCCTTGTAATGTTAGTAGGAAGAAGGGCCTCAGCTTTGAATCGACCTTCACTTTCTATTAACCTTGTTTCCAGTTCTGATATTAAATGATCCAGAAAAGCGAGATAAAGCGTAATTTTCCAGTACTGTTTGGGATCATTGACATCGGGGTTTGCACGATGGCGTTGTCGCCCTGCCCTTCTTGGAGCTGACGGTGTAATTTCATGTTCGGCAGCTAGGTTCACAGCTTCATCGTACAGGGCGTCCCACACACTGTCATTAGCACGTTCGTTTTGTAACATTCGAATTATTACCTTGCCTTCTCTCACTGCCTCTAAAAGGTTACACCGAGGTCTCTGAAGAAAGTCTGATAACGCAACTGTGCTACTCAGGATATGCTGTGAAACAACCAATCCTATTATGAAATCAAACCGCAAAATTGAACTCAATCGCACACCCGCCTTGCTATCACCGTCATCTTTTAAGAAATCAAGGCTGCTGACAACAACCGCGAACGATGCCTTAAAAGTTTTAAGCGCGTCTGCCCTGCTAGACCACCTAGTTTCACAAAGTGTTCTTAATTTAGTTCTTTTCTCCATTTCTTGGTGTGCATTTTCGTTTGTGGAAAGATCGCTCTTGAATTTGGCTAGACGCTTCGCCGAATAGTCAAATGAAAACGCAATGTCTTGTACAGTTGCCATTACTGTTCGGACGCTAGGCAATGAAGAAGAGTGTACCAGCGCTAAGTTTAATTGATGTGATTTACAATGAACGTAGCTGGCGTATGGTGCCGTTTCTCTGATAATTGCTTGGACCCCTCTGAACTTTCCAGACATATTCGCTGCTCCATCATATCCCTGGGCGCGAAGTTTATTAACATCCAACCCGTTTTGTTCCAACACTTCCAAAATATGTCTAGCAATGGTTTCACCCTTTGTGTCGTCATAATTTACGAAACACAGAAAATCTTCTTTAACTGAAACTTCAGGACCTTCATGAACAAGATACCTGATACAAATTGAAAGTTGTTCATTCGTGGAACTATCTGTGCACTCATCAGCTAAAACGGCAAAATAACGTGACTGTTGGATGCGTTCAGATATTTTCGTGACTATTTGCTCTGCACAAATATTCAGTAGTTCGTTTTGAATATCCGGAGATGTATATTTAAACTGAACATTAGGGTTTTCCAAGTGGTCATTCAGAATGATATCTTCTTTGCTTAGCATGGTTAAGATAGCAGTAAAGTTACTTGTCTGCTCTGTATGACCACGAATAGCAATATTCTGCCTACCACATAGCAGAAGCACTTCGATAATTCGGCTAACAATATGACCGGTGTTTGCGACGTCAATCTTGTGAGTTGCTGAAATTTTTGAAAGAATTGAATCTTCTTTTCCAGTCGAAACATCTATGAAATTATCCGCCAGGGTTTTACTTGATTTGTGGTTTTCAGAATTCTCATGACGTTTAACCAAATTAGAAAAGTTTACCCAATCATACACTCCCGGTTTAACAAAGAGTCTAGTCTTTTCACGCGTGGCTCCAAACAACACACACCAAACACAATATACCGAATCCTCCGATACAGAATATCTCATCCAGACGTGGTCATTTAACCAGCTATTGTTAAATTTTCTCTCTCTCCCATAAATTTTGCGACTGGGAAAGCTAAACATATGGGAATTTTCCCATCGAGTTTGCAGCAATTTTAATTTCGTTTCCTGTTCTAACTGTCGGACTTTTTCTTCGCCGATGGCCATGTCTATATAAGGCGGACCCGGGTCTGATTCAACTGTTTTACTGGGGCCAGAAATAGGGCATTGTTTGGGTTCTGTTGGACTTGAACTTTGCGTATTCTGTTTGTTGAAGAATTCACTGATTTTTCTGGATGCCATAATCAATATTTACCATGTGTAAAGTTGGTCAATCAGGATGTAATAGTAACATGTTAATAGTCAGATAGGTATCGACAGCGGGAGTGTCCCGGAGTTGATTATGTAATGTTGCCTGTTGCCGAGTACATATGCTTTTTCAGTTACAAATTTCTGTCTTTTATTTTAGCTCATATTTTATTGAGTCAGATCATCAAAGAATTTCAGATTAAAATAAAACAAGACGGAATTTATTTTTTAACTTTTCTAGATTTTTGAAGGCTAAATTTTAGTGTATGCTCAAGCATACAAGCATATATGTACGCTACGCCACTGGAAGTCCGTCCGTGAAAACTGGAAATGTCTAATATCCGATATCAAACGGGAATGTGGTTTTCTATATCCTTGATGGATGTTCTACCACTCGCTCTTACAATGTGCTATCTCAAATCTAACTTTTAGCTTTCTCGCTTGTCTTTTTTATTGTCCAGTGTGGCATGCAATAGCCATCCTTTGACTGTCTAGTGGTTAAGGCATTAGTCTTTGGTTACAAGACATCAATGGTTCAGGGGTTTGCCTGATGCATGCAATAGCCATCCTTTGACTGTCTAGTGGTTAAGGCATTAGTCTTTGGTTACAAGACATCAATGGTTCAGGGGTTTGCCTGATGCATGGAATGGACATCCTGTGGTCCTGGTCTACGGTCATAGGAATGAAAACTGGTCGAGGCGCTTTAAACTATTCGGCCATGGAGACAACTCAAAACAAACAGGGGCCATTCCTACTGGGGCAACTCAAAACAAACAGGGGTCATTCCTACCGAAGCAACTTAAAACAAACAGGGGCCATTCCTACTGAGGCAACTCAAACAAACAGGGGTCATTTCTACCGAAGCAACTCAAAACAAACAGGGGTCATTCCTACCGAGGCAACTCAAAACAAACAGGGGTTATTCCTACTGAAGCAACTCAAAATAAACAGGGGCCATAAATTCAATGTCTGCGTCTACTATATTTTATCAGACTGCATAATATAACCCCGATTTATTTCCTTGTCAAAATATATACAGTACAGACCTGTCGAAAGGAAAGTTGAACACAGGTTAATTAAGCTAACGTCTGGCTGCCGAGTGCCCAAGATATGGATAGTTGGTATCCTAAAAGCTGTCGAGAAGTAGAAAGCAGCTGCCCAAAAACTGTCGAGGTACAGCTATCGAGGGGCCCGATATGAACTGCCGATTCGGCACCAATTCGTTCACTTAACTTAGTGTTAAACTTTCGACAGGTCTGTACTGTTTGTATATAGTTCATAAGTTTGAGATAAGTGTTCTAACTTATCAGCCAATAATTCACAGTTTCCTGATTACTTTAATAGCCTTAGTGATGAAATGTTTACGTTTTTTCATCTCTAAAGATAAAAGGGGGTCTGGAAGAAGGTGTGTGTGTTTAATAAATCAAGCTGGCTTATTTGTAAGTCGAAACACTTCCTACCAGAAATAAAATGAAAATTACCATTATTTAGTATTAGGTGGTTTTTGTTGATAACTGTACATTAAAATGGGGGTCAAATTTACTTCCGTTATATGATATAAAATCGCTAATTTCTGAAATCAATCGTTTAGATTAGGACATGGACTGGTTTCTTTATGATAACTACTGGATCCGGTCTATAAAGGATGAAACTCAAGTTCCGCGTTGTACTGTGAAATGAACAAGATGTAAATTTCACAAACACACAAGTCTTCAATTAAATAAATATGTATCTAGCTCGTTGATAACTAGCCGTATAAATAAATAAATAAATAAATAAAAATATGTATTTAAATGAATAATTAATGTACAATCCAACCTATCTTAAAAGCCACCTCTATATTAGGGCCACCTGCTTATAATGGCCAGTAGAATTGTATCCTGATTGTTCTTTATTCATATTATTTTAACCTGTATATAAAAGCCACCTGCCCATAAAGGCCACTTTTAAAGGTTCCCTTGGTTGGCCTTTATATGCAGATTTGTCTGTATGTAGCTCGATGACAATTGTCACCGCATATAAATAAATAAATAAATAAAAACAAGCAAACAATAACACTTTCATGAGCTAATGTGTACATGCAGACGCACATTCAATGAAATAAGTGTTACAATTCTGTTCGATGCATTCGGCGATATTTTCTAAGTCATTTTTACATTTGAAGAGCGAAATAACTCTTTTACAGCCCCATGGGAGATCACTTATGATTTAGAATGCGATAACTTATATGCAGTTGTTGCACATGATACAAAAACTAAGTTTTTATGTGAACATAACAGTTGCGTATGGTTGTTACTAACACGTTCAAGAGTAGTAAATTATGCTTAAAAGAAATGTTTAATAAGTTTGCAGACAAGTATGAGTGTTACCTAAAAATGTATGTTCCCATGAAATATCGAAAAAATGATAAAATGTCAACTCTTGTCAAATTAGAAATTTTTGAATATTTCATTCAGAAAATTCGAAGATTTATACTATGGAATAGGTCGCAGTTTGTGTTAGATTTGGTTTAAACACAGGTCTCAAGACCCTGTTTGTGACTTACGGGTTGATTCTTTGGTCTTTGTTGGTTGGTCCGGCGTCAGTCCTTAGTGTCAATGTAAATTTATGTAAAATGTGGTCGATGCATTCAATGCAAAAACACAGAATAGACTAAAATTTAATAAGCTTGACAAAAAGGTCTTTTAGTATATAGCTAAGAATACATTTGGATATCTGGATCTGCGGCGATTATTTTTGTAGCACTTTCCGATTGACAATGCTTAATCTCTTTAACTAGAATAAATGGTGTTTGATACATTTTTAACACTAGTGAACCAGCTTGATGGCTCAGTGGTAGACCGTCCGTCTCATGACCAGGATGTAGTGAGTTTTACACCCAGCAGGGTGATACATACATACATGTGATAAACCAACTGGTATACTGGGTGTCAGTAAAATGTTACTGACTGGGGTGGTATGATTGTCTGTGGGTTTCTGACTCCGTTAGCTACCAACTTTAAGTCATCCCGAATCTGTGGTAGTATAAGACAGACCATAAAACACACTTGCACATCTCGCCCATATACAAACTTGTTCTTAGATTAATTCTAAGAGATCATAATCATACTAGCTCTGGTCGTGAATAGCTAAAAAAGGTTGATGCGACATTAAACAACATTACAACTGCTAAACGCTAGGAGTTGCTGGCTAACTTTACTAAATTAGAGGTAATTAAGATTTTTATTGCTACCTACCATTAATGGCGCCCAGCATATCCCAAACACTAGTAACACACCAACAACAAATACCATCATTTGTATCTCGCTGTCCACGCGCTTTGTGTTGCCACCCGTTGCTAAGGACGCAACTTTCCTCATTTTAATAAGCGTCCATATCACTATTGTATTTAAAATGGCTATCATCAGAATAAAGCTTAATCCAACAGACGAATAGATGTAAGCGAACAGCTTTACTTTGATTTCATCTGAATAAAAATCAAAGAAACACCACGTGTTAGGATAATGTTTGACGTTTTTACCGATGCCGATCAGCGGGAGGCATGCAAACACCAGCGCCGCCAACCAGGACGTTAAAAATATATATTTCACTTTATGATACGTTACTTTGGCGCTGTAAAAGTAAGGAGTCCGAATAGCTAGGAACCTGTCTAGAGCCATAGCTCCAACTACGAACACAGTAGAAAGTCCAGCAAAAATAAACATGAATGCCATGTAATCACAAAGTGCTTGACCACCAGGCCAATCCGGGTAATTTGCATAAATTACGAACGTCACAGGAGACAACGCCGTGGTTCCGAATAGATCATTGAAAGCTAAACCACCAACCAATCGGTAAAATACAGTCTTTTTATGTTCCTTTGGGGCTCTTGACAACACAAATAATGCTAAAAGATTTCCAAAAACTCCAAGCCCAAACATTATGGCGGATACAGTCGGGATAATCTTCTTCCGAACGACTTCTGTGGAATTATCAGTAGAATTTGTGGAATGTAACTTCAGAAAATCGAATTGAGCGAAATTTCTAATGCCATTTCCTGTTGTATCATTGGAAAACGTCCATACTGTTCCGTTCATGATTTTGTTATTTTTGGCACCACAGTGCACGTGCCCCGCCAATTATAATCAAACTACTCTAATTATAATCTTCGTAAATGAAGCAGTGTCGCGTAAACTTTCAAACAAATAAATAACAATTCTCGCCAATTATCCTTGCAAATGAAGTATTGCGTTGTTAATTTTTATAACTTTGCAAATGAAGTATTTAAAACTTTATCCAAAAACATCGCTTAAGTTTCTCCAGTATTAGACGTCCCGTTTCTTTTGTCTACAGAAGTTATGATCTAGTTTAAATTTCAAATGTATATGTTGTCAAGCTCCAATATCTCAAAATGTCGATTCATTTACTTCTTCGTCAAACTGAAAAAAGAAGAAATCCGTATTATTATGATGCATGTTAAGTGGTATATATGTATTGATGGTATAAATCAACTGTTTCACTATAACCCCTATTTCCTGTCAAAATATAGAGTAATACATGTGTACGTTATATGTATATAAACGCTCGCTCTCGCTTTCTCTCTCTCTCTCTCTCTCTCTCTCTCTCTCTCAATATTAAAATCCAAATGGTACTGTCATATATACCATTTTTGATTGTATTGACAATACATACTGTCCTATACCATTTTTGAATGTATTAAATGATTAAATGATTAAATTTAAAAAAGGTATATGACAGAACAATAATATCATAATTATCTTGACATATTTGATTTTGCTGCTCAAGGTAACTGTCGTATACATGTACCTTTTTTTTTAAAATTTTGTCATTCAGTTCTTTAAAAAATGGTATATTAGACATTACTGAATTTTTTCCATCTTTTCTGAGATTTGAAAGGTCATGGAAGGTCATTTGGCCAGGGTCAAGCTTGTTGATATGATGATGCTTAATATTGATGCAGGTGTTTCTCGGATGTCGATTTCACAGATGCAGTTAATTTCTACTAAGATAATAAAGTACAGACCTGTCGAAAGTTAAACCCAAAAGCCAACAAATTAGTGTCGAATACACAGCTGATATCGGATCCACGTCATCTTTACCTCGATAGGATTTTGGCAGCTGCTATCTATCTCTCGGCAACCTTTCAGCCACTAATATATCGATATCTTGGTCACTCGGTAGCCGAGTTTCAAACGGCTTCTCAACGTTAATTAGCTCAGTGTTAAACTTTCGACTAATCTGTACTCCGGGTAATGTGAAAATTAATCACGATATGTTATTTATTTCACATATAACGGGCTTCTTTCTAATTATTTATATTTATAAGGTAATTGAGTAACTTGAAGAGTTACCATGAAAATACAGTCAAACCTGTCTATATAGGCCACTAGAGGGAACCAGTGAAAACGGCCTTAATGGACAGGTGGCCTTTATATACAGTTTCAAATAATATGAATGAAGAACAACTGGGGTACAATTCTACTGGCCTTTATAAGCAGGTGACACTTATATAGAGGTGTTCTTTAAGGCAGGTTGGACTGTAGTCAGTTGATTTAAACATATTTCATATTATACTTGTACCAGTTTTAATTTTACAGCACTAGACGGCCGTTTCGATCGGATACAATTCCTCATCAGTAGTGCTTAGACCAAAATTGAGAAACCAAAATTTGTTCAAGATGTCGAAAAGACACCAAAAGGGCCAAAATATATTTTACCAAAACTAGCTAAGGAAATACTTTGCATGAGGGAGTATACCTTATACATTTTATAGATAAAATGATCCAGAAACAAGTGTCTTAGCACTGATATTAATCTTTCCCCGAAAAAATTTTAGCTAAGAATATACGATTTTATTGGACATATTCATCTAGTTGGTTAACTTGAATGAAGTCTTTAATACATGTGCATTCCAAAGTTATAAACTATATAGACGCATACATTTTAATGAGCAAGATTTTAGAGGTGAAATAAAATATGAAAAGCTGCCAACGAGCAACTGGAAAATTATGGGTTGGTTAAGTAAATGGTTAAATATGTAAAGAATCGCGGTAAGATCTTTGACTACCTGGATTAACCTGTGCATGGGTTGTAGTTAAACATAAGTTTGAATTATCTCGCTTTGCATAAATTCTAACTACTGTGTTCGAAGTCCATAATAGCCATTTTTCTTAGTAACGGTTTCTGCCACTTATATAAAACGTTAATTTTGACTGAAAAAGGCCTTGAAATTATGAAATATAGCCATTAAGAATTAAACAATAAAATTTTTTTAAGAAATTTTACGTATGATTTAGGAGGGCCTGAGGGGGTACAGTGGCGGATCCAGGATTCTTTCTATGTTGGGGGGGGGGCACACTGACAAATTTTTAATTTGTGTTTGGGGACAAAAGCTATATAGAGCAGTCCTTACCCCATGTCAGTGGAAAATTAGGGGACTTCAAATTTTAATTGGCAGTTTCACTCAAAGGTGTTATCCAGATCAAGGGGTATATCTTTTATTGTTAGAAACAAAAATGCATTTATGGACTAGTAAAATATTTCTTATTATGAATACCCGAAAATTTTAGGAGGGGGAACAGGCCGGGTGTGCCCCCGTCTGAATCCGCGCCTTGGGTAGGGATAAAGATGGAAGTAATTTATACAGCAGTCCTGTCGAAAGTTAAACACTGAACTGACAATAATATGTCGAATCTCAGCTGTCGAGATATGGATAGCTAGTGATAAAAAAACTGCCGGGAATACCAGTTGCCGAAAAACTCAATATATAGCCACGGAGGGACCTAGTTAAACTGCTGATTCGTCATTTATTCGTTGTCTTAGTGTAAAATTTTCGACTATATCTCTTGAACTTCCAAAAGCATCGAAGAATTAAGTAATTAAAAAATTCAATAGAGCACATTCAAACTTGATACTGTAATACTGCAACGGTGATGGACCAAATTTAAAGTCGAAAACAAACTTTGGGGCTAATGAATTAAGATCGAATAACATTGTTTTTAACCGCCAGACACCAAGCTTTGTCAGCCTTAACACAACTCCTGTGTCATGTGCTAACTTTTTAAATTAATTTTTATGAAAATAAGCACAAGGGAATTGAAATACGGTTTGAAAATTAGCGCATGACATTCCCTTTTTCCAATTGAGTTTTGACCTTGAGTTTTAAAAAGCCAGTACATGACACCTGTATGCCAGGACGCCAATATTTTTCCTACATTAAAAATAAATAAATAAATAAATAAATAAATAAATAAATAAATAAATAAATAAATAAAACACGATTTGCATCTTAGAACTGCCATAACAGACAGTGTAAAAATCAAGAAAAAAAATCTAGGAAATTAAACAAACTCTTACCAAAGCTGTCATCTAGGACACCTGCTAGTACTGACTTTTTGTCCGATTTTTCAGCTTTTTTACAAATACGTAATTTCGAATCTCTAATTTTTAAGTGCTTAATCGTCTTAACTTTGTTTTTTGTATTGATAATCTGACACTTTTTGAGTAGTTATGAATCATTATGACTTAAACTATAGGGACTAATACGTAATCCTCGACACCTGTAAATTTAGTTGTTTTTGTGTATAGGCTAACAACATTGATCTGTCCATTTGACCTTTCATTAGGGATATTCATATAGAAGGGTTCGACATGTATATAGTCATTGTTAGGATTAGCAGTTAACACAATAAACAGTGCATCTTTAATTTACCACGTTGTAAACGGAATTAACACCTGTTCTCCCTATACATAAATGTACTGGTCCATAATGAATATTTAAATCAAAGGTCAAGTGTACTTTTATATTGTCCCACATCACAATACACAAGTTCGAAGCCTACCAATAAACTTGCAAATCCACCCCCCCCCCCCAACATAACTCTCTATTTTACGCCAGGGAGTAGACGTCACAATACGAAGGTTCGAACCCTACCAGTAAAATATTAAATCCCCCATAAATATGAATATCTTCTTAAATATCCAAAAATACTTAATCTTTATAAATAATAAAATATCACCGTCGGTTATTTCTAATTTGAAATGTTGAAAATAAACAATATTCATTTTTCTCATGAATAACACACACACACGAGTTAAATTAAGACAATGAGATTGAGCATTTACATAGTAAACTGTATTATTTAAGGCGGGTTATCATGATTTTAGTATTTCAATGTACTTTTAAAAGATTTTGTGTCAAAATCACACTAGTAGTAGATACGTGAAAAGCAAGCTGAGGACTTGCATAAAACCAAACAGTCTAACATTCCAAAAAGGCCATGCAGTTAATATAAGTTTAATAATACGTGTACATAAGCCTGTCAACGGTAAACTTGCTAACCAAGAGACTCCTTTTCATCATCAGAAACAAAATAAAAATGAAGCTACAGCGAACATTTATGACAATTCATATATCCACGTTATAAACTGAAGCCCGTAAAATTATTATTATTATTACAAAATAGCACATGGCAACAAAAATATTCATTTTTCATAACCGCACACGAATGGAACCCCAACTCCTTGTACATAATAGCCAATGTCACATCTTCTCCACCTATACGCAAAGACTGTTCCCGTGAAGTTTGGTAAATATCGATTTCGAGAAACGTGGCAGATGGCTGAAGAAATGGATTTAAAACTTCTTTTGTGGGACATATATTTATAATTTTCAGAGAGAGAGAGAGAGAGAGAGAGAGAGAGAGAGAGAGAGAGAGAGAGTCTACAGCATTTTCACTTACCTGAACGCACCTATGTTTAATCTATATCCTGTGTTTGTGAATTATGGAAAGCAGGATATGGGCAATATTTAATGAACAGACCAATAAAATATACCCACTGTAAAATGTGATGTCATAATGCCCGAGACATCATTCACTCCCTCACAATTATCGCTTTTAGCGACACGATGCCACATTTATAAACTGAAATAATCACACACAGGCGTTAATCAATTTAGTGTCCAGTTATAGAACACATGATGTATCGGATTCAGTTATGCGTATCCGGTTCATTTTCCAATTTTTCTTTTAACATGATAGAACACTGATGAGATTCGTAAATATTACGTGTTCTATTTTAATTTAATTTGATAATTTCCTTGTGTAACGGAGTATAAATAGCAAACAGAGAACTATATATAAAATGTCTACAAAACATAATTAAAATAGACTCATGCGCAATCGATTTGTGCTCACTAGACCAAAAATAATAGAAAGCACGATTTTTTTTGTTTCTACATCAATTATATAATTTGATTTGGTGCAATAAAGTTTAAATTATATATAAAATGGAATTTGCCAAAGTTCAATATTTTGTCTACAAAAACGTAAAATAACAATTGAAAAGTTACAACAAGTGCCAATCAAATTGCAAAATGTTTAGCAATCCACTTAGAAAATAAATTGCACCAATAAATGTAATTTACATAGAAGTACATGTAATTCTTTTAGATTTTGTTTTCAGTTAAGCTATATATATGTGAGATGTGTGTGATCGGTAACGTCAAATTCCAATGATATAATATCAATTTGGTCTGGTTCAACAGAGCGTAAAGAACGGATAGATAAATATATAGTTTCTATTTCTGATTGTGTTAGTAATAGAAATTCTGGTCCCAAAACGGCCGTCTAGTGCTGTAAAATTAAAACTGACATTAATGTTGTAACGGGAGTTTATGAATTTGAAAACCGAGGTACTGTGCGGTTGGTGATCCCGAGCAGGCTGACCGATCATATTTATTTATTAGTCCAGATCAGTACATTTTTAGTGCGCAAAATTGCTATTTAGGTACTTTTTTATCGTCAAGTGTTTGCTTTTGGTACAATTTCCATACAAAATGTTCGAATTATTAGTACTTTTAATTTAAAAAACCCGTCATAATGAGAAAATCCGTCTAATTTGACTTTTTAATTTGATCCGTCCGTTTAATTTATCCGGTTTTATGTTACAAATCCGTCGAAAACGGATAAATCCGTCAAGTTGGTCAGCCTGTTCGAGTCAGCGGCGAAGTGAAGAAAACAAAAGTGTCATCGTGTTACATTACTTCAGTGCATATATTTAAGACTTGAATTGCATATTTTTACATAGTTATCAGGGTGTAACATTGCGAAAATTATCACAAATTGTATGAAACCCCGTCGCCAGCTATAGGCGAAGGTGCAGAAATTTTGCCTGTGCGTTGCGCTGATGGCATTATACAGCACGGTTCTTTATCGATCGTGCCACGCCTACCGTGACACGGAACCTCTTTTTTCAAGTTCCCATGCGAAAGAACCGTGACTTTCCTTTCGTAATGGCGAGTGCTTGGCGAAAGAGCAGTCACTACCCACTTTCAAGTCTTGGGTCAGACCCGACCGAGAATCGAACCCTCGACCTCCCACTTACGGAACGAGCACTCTACTAACTGAGCTACCAGTTGTTTTCAAGTATTAATCAAATCTTGATGTTATACCCCCGCAAACTAGTTTGAGAGGGGTATCACCATGTCTGTCTGTCCGTGTAAAATCGTGTCCGGGGCATATCTCATAGCTGCTTTGGACGATTGTCATAAAACTTCACATGAATAATCTTCATGGTCCAAAGGTGTGTCATGACCTTGAACAAAGGTCATATCGGAAAAGTCAAGGTAGCGGGAAACATTAAATGTTGGGGCGGGAAGGGGATATTTGGCTCTCAAGAGACAGTTCTAGTTTAAAACTTCATTATTCCAATTGCAAGTCTAAACAGGCTGACTATACTACAAAACCAATAATTTGAACTACATGTAGTATATTAGTAACCGATTTTCGTATTATAATATATATATATATCCCCACAGGAATATCATTACTGAAAATGTCATGAATAATTGCGATAATTAGGTCCCCGGTCATGTTTGTGATTGTGTGTCATGTCAAATGTCTCTACTTAAAACCTAGTTTAAACACTTGAAAATAATTAATAATTGCCTTACGCTAAATTTTTAATTACTAGTATTCGGTCGATAAAATAAAGAGCAATGGTTGATTGTTTGTGGATTGAATAGCGTTTTATGTCCCAGTCAAGAGTGTCTCGCTTATATCGAGGCGTCACAACTATATATAGGAGATTAGGTGAAGTGACATGAAACAGATATGATATATTGATACACTTGTAAAATATGGAATGTTTTAATATGATTATTATTCAAACCGGTTTCAGCGTTTGTCTACGTTAGTCAGCGAGATTAAACATAATATTTCGAGTTCTGTTTCACAAGCTGCAAGTTTTGTTAAATTCAGTTTTCAGGTCAATGTGGCTTTGGCGTATGCCGAACAATGTTTATTTGAATTTCATGTTATATTTATTTGACTCTGGTGTATTTTCTATCATTTATACTTTTGCTTTACCAAACAATATATATTTGAATTTCATGTTATATTTATTTGACTCTCGTGTATTTTCTATGATTTATACTTTTGCTTTTCCCAAACAATATATATTTGAATTTCGTGTTATTCTCACACAACCATAAGTACTCCGCACAAATATAACATCTTGTTACTGTCATCCCCCGGGAAATCATCTGAGTTAAATATTGGGTTACATATGATGAATTAAAGCATTAGAACTCCTAAGTGAGATATACACGAGAACAGAGACCATGAATGATCTAAATAAATTATTAAATAATCGTGCTATCTGATATTTACCAGAGATCATTAGGTGAAATCCTTCGAGAACGAAAATATCGGATCAACAACACCAAACACGATGTTCAACGACATGTGTGACATCAATGATACAGCTATTGTACAGTACAGTCCTGTCCAAAGTTTAATACTAAGCTAACGAATTGGTGTCGAATCAGCTGTCTTTTTTGGCCCTTCTTTAGCTATAAACCTCGACAATTGCTATATATCTCCCGACAGGCAGCTTTCCGGTCACTAGCGAATCATATCTTGGCCACTCAGCTGCCGAGCTTCGCCTCCTTATTATCAGCCTTGTGTTTAACTTTCGACAGGTCTGTACCGTCTGTTTATTATACCCCCCCCCCGCTTAAAAAGTGGGGGGGGGGGGGTATATAGTGATAGGGGTGTCCGTCCTTCCGTTACACCTTAGGGTACTTATCTCTTATCCGCAACTCCCCTAAACCCTTCAATGGATTTTCATGAAACTTTCACACAGTCTTTGTGATATAATGTAGATGTGCACCTCCTATTTAAAAATTTGATCCGATGGATTTTTTATGTGGGGGGAGCGGGGGTATTTTTTGTGAACTTGTGGCTCACAGTTTTTCTAGTTTTATATCTATTTCTCCATTACCATGGAAGCGTATTAGGGCCACTTTATTAATTATTTAATTCAGTGCAAATTTTACACTTAAATATGAAAAATATACAGCGCAAAGTGTGATTAATAGAAAAAGTGCCCCTATTAAGCTTTCGTACATTTTCTTACTTACTTAAAAAAAATAATCAATTTTCAGTTTTAATATTAATACTATTTCTTATAAATTATTTTATTATTGTGTCACGTATAATTATATACGAAAGACACATTTTTCATAGAAATGACGCAGGGTTTTTTTTGGATAAATTTACCACGTCAAAGAATTGATGTATCGCAAGCTACGCCCACAATGATCCGACAAAGGCCCGTGCATGCTTAAATTATACAAAAAGAATTAAATCTCGGTCCAAATTGTGTCACTGACATTAGTACGTCATTAGTTGCCGTGACGCTGCTTTGGTACCGTCATGACGACCAGTGTCGGAAAATAAAAGACGTCAATTACGTAGAGGTTCGGCTAGTATTTAACTGCTTACCATGCACTCCGACTACTTGAAGCGTCTTCGGTGCAAAATTTTATGACGTCATTAAAATCATTGAACAAAAATGAAATTTTTTGAACATTACAAATTCGAAAAATATCCGATATCGTCCAAGATTGAAAAGTTAATACTACTGATAATTCAATTGAAGCGCTTTGAATGGTAACTCTAGATCTAGAGATTGGCTACTCATCGCTATCTTTGTCCTAGCTTAACAGGGATTGCTTACCCGTTTTCGGAGCACCCGGTCTCATTTCCCCGATAGAACTTATTTTGCCAGTTTTTGAAGTTGCTTTCGGCATTTTATGATTTCGACATGGACAAGTAGTTTTTTTTAATTTGACACGAAAACAAAGATATTTTCGATAGGCATGCTACTACGTTCACAATTATTCCATCATAAGCAAAGTTATGGTTTGATGTTTTGCAATATAACTTGTTATTTAATTTTTTTTTTACAAAAGCCAACAAATAATTCAGAAAATTTTCGGAATTCCCATGGTAAACTTAGTCACACTTATTTCACAAACAGTGGAAAATATATACGTACACTTAAACGGATAAAAAAGAAACATGAAAATGTAATTGCCAAGAAAAAATTTAAATAAAATAATACTTACACGAAAAGCAAATACTTATAAAACGAAGAGTCAAGAAAACCAACAATGGTCAACTAAATACTCAAGATTCTACACAAGTATTATATTTTGATAAAAATCTGGTCATAGGAAAGTCAGTCCAATTTTTCATAGATTTATTGGTAAATAAAACGTGGGCAACCAAGCATATAATTTTTATGGCCAAATTTGACAGATGTTGGTATGAGTAAGTTAGTGTATTCCTAGTTCAGAAATGAGATAGGTCATAAAATAAATTCATGTCATATAAATATACAGATCACGAACAAAATTCATGTAACTTTGAAGAGCAAAATTGAGAACCAATTACATTTGCGCCATATTTATCTTATTTTTTAGTTTATCTAACAGAAATATTTCAAATTTGTTTTGTCGCATCAGTATATATATAATTGATTGGATGGCGTGATTAAGTGAAGAATATTTTACTTATATCGTGACGTCCTGCGCTATAGGTAAAGTGGCAGTGCTATTAGGGCAATGTGTAGGAAGACTTCGTGACATGAGTCATCCGTTTTTGAGGTCTTTTTTTCAAGCGGCGACTTAATCAGTCACTACCTACTTTCAAGTGTGTTTTGGTCAGACAATAAAATTAACTTTACTTTTGAACTTTATTGTGTAACACAAAGATGAAGATGGGCAAAAAATGATTGTGAGAAAATGTTGATTTCGTATCCTAGCTGATATCTGATACTTGAAATTGGACTGGTACAGCAAATTTCAACCAAACTTGCAAAAGACTAATTTGGTAACTCAGTCCTTTCGACCTAATTCTAACGATCAGGACTGGCTGGCACAGTCAATTTCAACCCAACATACTGGTGAGTCTGGCGACACTTAGGATATCAATGCAATGTACTTAGATTAAATTTGACACCAACAATTTGTCTTAGATAAGCAGCTTATTTGATAAGTAATTCAAAGTATGGGCAATAAATAATATTAATTTCCATAATTATACCATTTGTTTAATCTTAATTGTACTGTACATAAACATTTACGATTAATAATGGGTTACAGCCAAGTTTGGACACGCAGATGTTGCTAGGATTTTACCTCCGAGCTTAAATGGTATCGATGGTCAAGTGGTTTACAACAACGATTACAGATCAGAGCATCTTTAGCTGCATATGTTCAAATTCCTTTTATCCCTTTTATATGCAGCAACATGCTTATAATTGGTTCATAGTAAATGCAATATGTTAGAGTTTTTCCCACTACAGTCACTTGATAAAACGAAGCTGCTCACATAAACGGTTGACCCAGGAAAATGGCAAGCCTAACCTTTATTCAAAATTTTCCTAGATATATTTGATGTTCCATGTTCCTTTCAATCTCAATTTTGATTTTACACGTAAAGGGTGTAGCTAACACGACGGAGGTGCTGATCCATCCGGATAACACGACCTCATTTCCCGGGTGGATGTAGCTAACACGACGGAGGTGCTGATCCATCCGGATAACACGACCTCATTTCCCGGGTGGAAGTTCACGTGTTTATCTTAATTTGCTAGTTTTCAAAGTTTTTACTTTGGATTGTGATTTTGACATAGACTGGTATGCTAGTGGTTGATTCATATATATAAACATGCATACTAATCTCGCTCTATAACAAAGTGACATGTACAACTCCGAGGATATAACAAAGTGAAATGTACAACTCCGAGGATATAACGAAGTGAAATGTACAACCCCGAGGATATAACAAAGTGAAATGTACAACCCCGAAGATATAACAAAGTGAAATGCACAACTCCGAGGATATAACAAAGTGAAATGTACAACCCCGAGGATATAACAAAGTGAAATGTACAACACCGAAGATATAACAAAGTTAAATGTATAGCTCCGAGGATATAACAAAGTGAAATGCACAACTCCGAGGATATAACAAAGAGAAATGTACAACACCGAAGATATAACAAAGTTAAATGTATAACTCCGAGGATATAACAAAGTGAAATGTACAACACCGAAGATATAACAAAGTGAAATGTACAACCCCGAGGATATAACAAAGTGAAATGAAGTGAAATGTACAACACCGAGGATATAACAAAGTGAAATGCACAACTCCGAGGATATAACAAAGAGAAATGTACAACACCGAAGATATAACAAAGTTAAATGTATAACTCCGAGGATATAACAAAGTGAAATGTACAACACCGAAGATATAACAAAGTGAAATGTACAACTCCGAGGATATAACAAAGTGAAATGCACAACTCCGAGGATATAACAAAGTGAAATGTACAACACCGAAGATATAACAAAGTTAAATGTATAACTCCGAGGATATAACAAAGTGAAATGTACAACCCGAGGATATAACAAAGTGAAATGTACAACACCGAAGATATAACAAAGTGAAATGCACAACTCCGAGGATATAACAAAGTGAAATGTACAACACCGAGGATATAACAAAGTGAAATGTACAACCCCGAGGATATAACAAAGTGAAATGAAGTGAAATGTACAACACCGAGGATATAACAAAATGAAATGTACAACTCCGAGGATATAACAAAGAGAAATGTACAACACCGAGGATATAACAAAGTTAAATGTATAACTCCGAGGATATAACAAAGTGAAATGTACAACTCCGAGGATATAACAAAGTTAAATGTACAACCCCGAGGATATAACAAAGTTAAATGTATAACTCCGAGGATATAACAAAGTGAAATGTACAACTCCGAGGATATAACAAAGTGAAATGTACAACCCCGAGGATATAACAAAGTGAAATGTACAACCCCGAGGATATAACAAAGTGAAATGTACAACCCCGAGGATATAACATAGTTAAATGTACAACTCCGAGAAAATAACAAAGTGAAATGTACAACTCCGAGGATATAACAAAGTGAAATGTATAACTCCGAGGATATAACAAAGTGAAATGTACAACCACGAGGATATAACAAAGTGAAATGTACAACACCGAGGATATAACAAAGTGAAATGTACAACACCGAGGATATAACAAAGTGAAATGTACAACCCCGGGGATATAACAAAGTGAAATGTACAACCACGAGGATATAACAAAGTGAAATGAACAACCCTGAGGATATAACAAAGTGAAATGTACAACTCCGAGGATATAACAAAGTGAAATGTATAACCACGAGGATATAACAAAGTGAAATGTATAACCCTGAGGATATAACAAATTGAAATGTATAACCCCGAGGATATAACAAAGTGAAATGTATAACCCCGAGGATATAACAAAGTGAAATGTATAACCCCGAGGATATAACAAAGTGAAATGTATAACCCCGAGGATATAACAAAGTGAAATGTATAACCCCGAGGATATAACAAATTGAAATGTATAACCCCGAGGATATAACAAAGTGAAATGTATAACCCCGAGGATATAACAAAGTTAAATGTATAACTCCGAGGATATAACAAAGTGAAATGTACAACCCGAGGATATAACAAAGTGAAATGTACAACCCCGAGGATATAACAAAGTGAAATGTACAACCCCGAGGATATAACAAAGTGAACTGTACAACTCCGAGGATATAACAAAGTGAAATGTACAACTCCGAGGATATAACAAAGTGAAATGTATAACCCCGAGGATATAACAAATTGAAATGTATAACCCCGAGGATATAACAAAGTGAAATGTATAACCCCGAGGATATAACAAAGTGAAATGTATAACCCCGAGGATATAACAAAGTGAAATGTATAACCCCGAGGATATAACAAAGTGAAATGTATAACCCCGAGGATATAACAAATTGAAATGTATAACCCCGAGGATATAACAAAGTGAAATGTATAACCCCGAGGATATAACAAAGTGAAATGAACAACCACGAGGATATAACAAAGTGAAATGTATAACCCCGAGGATATAACAAAGTGAAATGTATAACCCTGAGGATATAACAAAGTGAAATGTACAACCCGAGGATATAACAAAGTGAAATGTACAACCCCGAGGATATAACAAAGTGAAATGTACAACCCCGAGGATATAACAAAGTGAACTGTACAACTCCGAGGATATAACAAAGTCAAATGTACAACTCCGAGGATATAACAAAGTGAAATGAAGTGAAATGTACAACCCCGAGGATATAACAAAGTGAAATGTACAACTCCGAGGATATAACAAATTGAAATGAAGTGAAATGTACAACCCCGGGGATATAAAAAAGTGAAATGTACAACCCCGAGGATATAACAAAGTGAAATGAACAACCACGAGGATATAACAAAGTGAAATGTATAACCCCGAGGATATAACAAAGTGAAATGTATAACCCCGAGGATATAACAAAGTGAAATGTACAACCCCGAGGATATAACAAATTGAAATGTATAACCCCGAGGATATAACAAAGTGAAATGTATAACCCCGAGGATATAACAAAGTGAAATGTACAACCCCGAGGATATAACAAATTGAAATGTACAACCCGAGGATGTAACAAAGTGAAATGTACAACCCCGAGGATATAACAAAGTGAAATGTACAACCCCGAGGATATAACAAAGTGAACTGTACAACTCCGAGGATATAACAAAGTGAAATGTACAACTCCGAGGATATAACAAAGTGAAATGAAGTGAAATATACAACCCCGATGATATAACAAAGAGAAATGTACAACCCCGAGGATATAACAAAGTGAAATGTATAACCCCGAGGATATAACAAAGTTAAATGTACAACCCCGAGGATATAACAAAGTTAAATGTACAACCCCGAGGATATAACAAAGTGAAATGTATAACCCTGAGGATATAACAAAGAGAAATGTACAACCCCGAGGATATAACAAAGTTAAATGTATAACCCTGAGGATATAACAAAGAGAAATGTACAACCCCGAGGATATAACATAGTTAAATGTACAACTCCGAGGATATAACAAAGGGAAATGAACAACCACGAGGATATAACAAAGTGAAATGTACAACCCCGAGGATATAACAAAGTTAAATGTATAACCCTGAGGATATAACAAAGAGAAATGTACAACCCCGAGGATATAACAAAGTTAAATGTATAACCCTGAGGATATAACAAAGTGAAATGTACAACCCCGAGGATATAACATAGTTAAATGTACAACTCCGAGGATATAACAAAGGGAAATGAACAACCACGAGGATATAACAAAGTGAAATGTACAACCCTGAGGATATAACAAAGAGAAATGTACAACCCCGAGGATATAACAAAGTGAAATGTACAACCCCGAGGATATAACAAAGTGAAATGTATAACCCTGAGGATATAACAAAGAGAAATGTACAACCCCGAGGATATAACAAAGTGAAATGTACAACACCGAGGATATAACAAAGTGAAATGTACAACCCCGAGGATATAACAAATTGAAATGTACAACCCGAGGATATAACAAAGTGAAATGTCTAACCCTGAGGATATAACAAAGTGAAATGTACAACCCCGAGGATATAACAAAGAGAAATGTACAACCCCGAGGATATAACAAATTGAAATGTACAACCCGAGGATATAACAAAGTGAAATGTCTAACCCTGAGGATATAACAAAGAGAAATGTACAACCCCGAGGATATAACAAAGAGAAATGTACAACCCCGAGGATATAACAAAGTGAATTGTACAACCCCGAGGATAAAACAAAGTGAAATGTACAACCCCGAGGATATAACAAAGTGAAATGTACAACTCCGAGGATATAACAAAGGGAAATGTATAACCCCGAGGATATAAAAAAGTGAAATGTACAACCCCGAGGATATAACATAGTTAAATGTACAACTCCGAGGATATAACAAAGTGAAATGTACAACCACGAGGATATAACAAAGTGAAATGTACAACCCTGAGGATATAACAAAGTGAAATGTACAACTCCGAGGATATAACAAAGTGAAATGTATAACCCCGAGGAATAACAAAGTGAAATGTAGAACCCTGAGGATATAACAAAGTGAAATGTAGAACCCCGAGGATATAACATAGTTAAATGTACAACTCCGAGGATATAACAAAGTGAAATGTACAACCCTGAGGATATAACAAAGTGAAATGTACAACACTGAGGATATAACAAAGTGAAATGTACAACTCCGAGGAAATGTACAATGCTATTGCATCTCAGTCTATAGCCAAAGGAATTAATGGATGCAAACTTACGTCTGAAATATGACTTACTACATCATCTTTAGAGCCCAATAAAGACTATAAGTATCAGTGGAATCCCCCATTACATCTCGCAACTAGGACCAGCTGTTATCTTCAACATAATCGTCCAATTTTCATCATTTATAAGTAAATTTTGTTACTTCGATTCGAGTTTTGAAACTCAGCGGTTTTATGTAACCTTCTAAGCTACAGATAGGACGTCTTATTAGTTTATGTCTGTCTACTTTAACTTACTGTTATTAACTTTAATTGACACGGATACAAGATTTTATTTTTCTAATTTTTTACTCGTGTACATGTTTCTGGTTATATGTATACATCCAAGTTGAGTTATGGCGTTTAACGTCCAAGTCAAGAACATTCCACTTATATCGAGACGTGTGTATACATCTAAGAGGGAAAGACAAAATTTTAAAATTAAAAACAATATATATATATATATATATATATAATATATATATATATATATATATATATATCTATATATATATATATATATATATTTAAAAGTTGACTAAATTATATAAAATATTTACCACAATGATGGACAATCTTAACTATGGAGAAAGATGACTAAGGGGATAAGATTTTGCTCTGTTTACTTTTCAAATTAAGTCTATTTTTCGCTTTCTATTTATTTTCAACTTAAATTCAACTGAAACTTTGTGATGGTACCATTTTTGAATGTAATTATAATTAAATTTAAAAAATGGTATATATGACAGTACAATAAGAAAATAAAAGCAACACTAAAGCATTAGATTTATAGAAATAGTTGTTTTAAGAACGGAAACTTTTCATAGCTTTTTTGTTTAAAAATATGAATTTGACGGTGTTTTCGTTGTTGAAGTTAAATGGATATTGTTAAAATTTGAGGCACAACAGGAAAAATTCTAGCTAAGTAAACTACATTTAAAAAAATCAAAGCCGTAAAAAAATTGCTTCAGTATGACCAAGACTTGAAAGTAGGCAATAATCGTTCTTTTGCTAAACATTCATCATTTAGAAAAAAAGTCATGGGGGCCTTATGAAAATACCAGTTTGATAAATCTAAAAACACCAAAAGTCCCTTTTTTGGTTTCATTATCTCGTAATGATTTATGAAACTTTTTAATAATAATTAAAAGGCAACACTGAAATGCATTATTTTAGCCTTTTATGCTTTTTATTCATTAGTTTTTACCGTGGGTATGAAAGGGCAGCAAATTAAAAAACAAGTTTATCGTTGGGCTAGATATTTAAAAAAAATTCAAAGTATTTTTTTCCATTTCATTGGTACCCATCTAAAGTCTAAATCCTTACAAATAACAGTGTAGAACATATATCATGTTGTGAAAACAGTTTTTTCTTAAATTTGTTTTATGTCAGTTTGTCAAATGTTTTTAACTTATTCCCAATTCAAATTCCATCCATAAGTGGTTTTGGAAAGTTTTTGAGGTAAAACTCAAGTTAATTCAAACGCAGAAACAGAGGTTTGCTAAAAATTCACAATTCCACACATAAAAAAATACAAACTTACCGCTCGATTTCTGTATGTAACACATGCGAACACCACTATATCAATCATATAAATAATCCTTAATTTAAATTACACTGATTATTTAAAACAAACATATCTCATCATAAACCAACCACCTGTCAGACCAATCTGCTGTTAATGAAAACTCTGTGTTATATATCGACATTTGTAGTCTTTATAATAATTTTGTATCGATATTTTTACGCTTAGCTATACTTAACTACTATCTAGAGTTAAACCATGTCGTCATTTTCATTTTGTCCTTTACAGTCAGTTCATTTTGAAATGATCTATCAGGTTATGCATTTCATTTTGTCAAAGCATGGTGATGTACATTACGGTTTGTCAAAGCATGGTGATGTACATTACGGTTTGTCAAAGCATGGTGATGTACATTTTGGTTTGTCAAAGCAGGGTGATGTACATTTTGTTTTGTCAAAGCATGGTGATGTACATTACGGTTTGTCAAAGCATGGTGATGTACATTACGGTTTGTCAAAGCATGCTGATGTACATTTTGGTTTGTCAAAGCAGGGTGATGTACATTTTGTTTTGTCAAAGCATGGTGATGTACATTTCGGTTTGTCAAAGCATGGTGATGTACATTACGGTTTGTCAAAGCATGGTGATGTACATTGCGGTTTGTCAAAGCATGGTGATGTACATTTTGGTTTGTCAAAGCAGGGTGATGTACATTTCGGTTTGTCAAAGCAGGGTGATGTACATTTTGTTTTGTCAAAGCATGGTGATGTACATTTTGGTTTGTCAAAGCAGGGTGATGTACATTTTGTTTTGTCAAAGCATGGTGATGTACATTTCGGTTTGTCAAAGCATGGTGATGTACATTACGGTTTGTCAAAGCATGGTGATGTACATTGCGGTTTGTCAAAGCATGGTGATGTACATTTTGGTTTGTCAAAGCAGGGTGATGTACATTTCGGTTTGTCAAAGCAGGGTGATGTACATTACGGTTTGTCAAACCATGGTAATGTACATTACGATTTGTCAAAGCATGGTGATGTATATTTCAGTTTGTCAAAGCATGGTGATGTACATTACGGTTTGTCAAAGCATGGTGATGTATATTTCAGTTTGTCAAAGCATGGTGATGTATATTTCAGTTTGTCAAAGCATGGTGATGTACATTTTGGTTTGTCAAAGCAGGGTGATGTACATTTTGTTTTGTCAAAGCATGGTGATGTACATTACGGTTTGTCAAAGCATGGTGATGTACATTACGGTTTGTCAAAGCATGGTGATGTACATTACGATTTGTCAAAGCATGGTGATGTATATTTCAGTTTGTCAAAGCATGGTGATGTACATTACGGTTTGTCAAAGCATGGTGATGTACATTACGGTTTGTCAAAGCATGGTGATGTACATTACGGTTTGTCAAAGCATGGTGATGTACATTTTGGTTTGTCAAAGCAGGGTGATGTACATTTCGGTTTGTCAAAGCAGGGTGATGTACATTACGGTTTGTCAAACCATGGTAATGTACATTACGATTTGTCAAAGCATGGTGATGTATATTTCAGTTTGTCAAAGCATGGTGATGTACATTACGGTTTGTCAAAGCATGGTGATGTATATTTCAGTTTGTCAAAGCATGGTGATGTACATTACGGTTTGTCAAAGCACGGTGATGTACATTACGGTTTGTCAAAGCATGGTGATGTACATTTTGGTTTGTCAAAGCATGGTGATGTACATTTCGGTTTGTCAAAGCATGGTGATGTACATTACGGTTTGTCAAAGCATGGTGATGTACATTTTGGTTTGTCAAAGCATGGTGATGTACATTTTGGTTTGTCAAAGCATGATGATGTACATTACGGTTTGTCAAAGCATAGTGATGTACATTTTGGTTTGTCAAAGCATGGTGATGTACATTACGGTTTGTCAAAGGAGGGTGATGTACATTACGGTTTGTCAAAGCATGGTGATGTACATTGCGGTTTGTCAAAGCATGGTGATGTACATAACGGTTTGTCAAAGCATGATGATGTACATTACGGTTTGTCAAAGCATGGTGATGTATATTTTGGTTTGTCAAAGCATGGTGATGTACATTTCGGTTTGTCAAAGCATGGTGATGTACATTACGGTTTGTCAAAGCATGGTGATGTATTTCAGTTTGTCAAAGCATGGTGATGTATATTTCAGTTTGTCAAAGCATGGTGATGTACATTTTGGTTTGTCAAAGCAGGGTGATGTACATTTTGTTTTGTCAAAGCATGGTGATGTACATTTCGGTTTGTCAAAGCATGGTGATGTACATTACGGTTTGTCAAAGCAGGGTGATGTACATTTTGGTTTGTCAAAGCATGGTGATGTACATTTCGGTTTGTGAAAGCATGGTGATGTACATTACGATTTGTCAAAGCATAGTGATGTACATTAGGGTTTGTCAAAGTATGGTGATGTACATTTTGGTTTGTCAAAGCATGGTGATGTACATTTCGGTTTGTCAAAGCATGGTGATGTATATTACGGTTTGTCAAAGCATGGTGATGTACATTACGGTTTGTCAAAGCATGCTGATGTACATTACGGTTTATTAAAACATGGTGATGTACATTACGGTTTGTCAAAGCATGGTGATGTACATTACGGTTTATTGAAACATGGTGATGTACATTGCGGTTTGTCAAAGCATGGTGATGTACATTACGGTTTGTCAAAGCATGGTGATGTACATTACGGTTTGTCAAAGCATGGTGATGTACATTACGGTTTGTCAAAGCATGGTGATGTACATTACGGTTTATTAAAACATGGTGATGTACATTGCGGTTTGTCAAACCATGGTGATGTATATTTCAGTTTGTTAAAGCACGGTGATGGTCATTACGGTTTGGCAAATCATTGTGATGTACATTTAGTTTGTCAAAGTAAGGTGTTGTACATTTGACTGTGTCAGTGAATGCTGATGTACATTTCCCTGTGTCAAAGCAGGGCGATGTGTAAATTTCAGTTTGTCAAAGCATGGTGATGGATGTAATTCCACTGCGTCAAAGCAGGGTGATGTAAATTTTAGTTTGTCGAAGCATGAATCGCTGTACTTTTCACTTTGCCAAAGCAAGGCGATGTACATTTCACTTTGTCATAGCATGGTGAAGAACATTTCACATTGCCAAAGTATGGTGATAAACTTTTCAGTTTAGCAATGCAACGTGTTGCACATTTCACTTTGTCCTAGCGTACCTATTCTTGCCTTTCCCATGTTTTCAAATGTTTAGAAGAGTTTTACTTTAAGAATGCAATTTGTTTGGTATAAAAATATACATTATAATCAGAGCTGGTAAGCTTGTTGAGCTTGTGTATTATATATACGTATTATGCCGAAATAGGTGAACATATGGAACTTGTTTCTTTACTCAAAAGTACCTGTGGGACTCGCCAATGCATGTGCAGAAAAAATGCCACCATCAATGCAGGAATAAGTGGGATTGTTGATTGCGATATGGACATGGACCGGCGTGTTTTTTGTTGATCCTCAAATGTTCTATCGTTTTGTTCAATTATCCAATACCAAACACTATTCTTGAGCTGAACATTTTGCAACATGTTGTGCTTACTACTTAACCAAAATAATGTGATGATGCCCGTGTATAACAGTCAATGCGTATTCTATACACATGTACTAGTATATGCTTGTAACAACAGCAAAAAATTGCTTGCTTTTGTAGAATGTATTTTATGTTTCTGGAATGTTCAGTTGATGAATTAGTACACAATAAATATGCGTTTTAAGATATCTATAGATCTATATTTAATGGACACTAAAGACATCGATTATCGGTACATCAGGGGGACATAATTACTTACAAATTGCCCATGGCCCTTTGAGGTTAAACAATTGGTATCTTTAAATCTACTTTGTGTTTGATGAAGACCTTGATATCAAAGTCGGTTAACTTGACCCATAGAAACAATCACGTTTGAATAGCTCTTAATGCAGTTATTTGGAGAGAGAATTGAAAGAAGGGGAATCGAATTAGTATCTTTTTGTGTTTGATGAAGGCCTTGATGGCAAAGGCAGAGAACTTGACCCATAGAAACATTCACTTTTGAATAGCTCTTAATGGTGTTATTTGGCGAGAGAATTGAAAGAAGGGAAATTCACATTCTGTTTTATGGCAATGAATAACGTCTACACTTAATGATGATTTCCCCAGCTGTTCAATCTTGTTTCCATGTGAAAACCATTAATAGTTTTACATAATCTGTATCTTTTGAGAATAGTGTTGTTTTAATATAAATCCTCTGTTTTATCTTTTATCTTTCTAAACGAGCGAAGAGAATGCAATCACATGATAAGCAAAATAAAAAATCCACAAGTTTTAGTAAACATTTTGCAGTCAGAATCATTGTGAAATTGTGTGTTTTTAGATTGATAATTCCAGTGTATTTCGAAACGGTTTTATTTTCGCGGGAATACACTTGACCACGAATATAGCGAAAATAAAACCACAGCGAAATATAAGCATTATACAGTATTTATCATAAACTAAAGGTAAACGTACGGAAGCGTATTTAGGACATCTTAAAATAATTTTAAAAATAATTCGTGGCCAAGAATTATTTTAAAAAATATTTTAAGAGGTCCTAAATAAGCTTCCGTATAAACGGTCAATCAACACATTAAATGAAAGGGATATGACAAAACTTGTACAATGTATGACTTTATGCTGATTTCCAATGCTTTTACAAAAGTTCAGACCTGTCAAATGTTTAGCACCAAGTTACCGCATTAGTGCCGAATCGGGAGTTCATCTTCGTTAGCTGTCAGCTTTTCGGTGGCTGCTATCTTTTCCCAGAAAGCTTTTCGCCAACTACATATCCATATCTTGTCCACTCGGCAATCAAGCTTCGACTTCCTTTTGTTAAGCTTTCGACAGATTTGTTCTGTATACTATTTTTCAAGCCAGACTTACAGCTCCAATGTTTTTCTTTAAAATAATTATAATACTCTGTTGAAAATGTCATTTCCCCCCATTCAAGTTTCTAGAAATCAACCCTTCTAGATCCAATTGAACACGAATCAATTGCAATCAAACAGAAACAAACCGATACATGTTCAAACCACAATCCAAAGAACAAAGTAAAATTTTGGAAACTGGTAAACCTGGCATTGATCATGTTCAGAATTATTATTCAATTGTTGTGCCAGCGTTTAATTATTAATATTTTCATTTGTATAAATCCTTGATGATGCAAACCATACTAAAATGAATGTCGAAAAAGTGATGTCGGAGGATCCTGTGGGTCCACCTAGCCTACGGACATGTACCAGAAAAAGTGATGTCGGAGGATCTTGTGGGTCCACCTAGCCTACGGACATGTACCAGAAAAAGTGATGTCGGAGGATCTTGTGGGTCCACCTAGCCTACGGACATGTACCAGAAAAAGTGACGTCGGAGGATCCCGTGGGCCCACCTAGCCAACGGACATGTACCAGAAAAAGTGATGTCGGAGGATCCCGTGGGTCCACCTAGTCTACGGACATGTACCAGAAAAAGTGATGTCGGAGGATCCCGTGGGTCCACCTAGTCTACGGACATGTACCAGAAAAAGTGACGTCGGAGGAGCCTGTGGGTCCACCTATCCAACGGACATGTACCAGAAAAAGTGACGTCGGAGGATCCTGTGGGTCCACTTAGCCTACGGACTATATGGTACGAATTTGTTCTCATTGGTGTAACTTGAATGTTAAGTATGAAATGTTTGCTTTTTGCACGTTTATCAGACAGGTAGCTGCATATTAAATGCGAACTCTACATCGTTTAGAGAGTCTGACAAATAAATAAAAAAAAGGAAAATTAAGTTATTTAAGTGTTGTTTGGACAAGAAGAAAAACCATTTTTCATAATGCTGATTTATGATGTGATGAATAAAAAGTAATAAAATATTAGCATGAACTAATACCCTCGAGGAATGTAATTCTATATGGGGGTGTCGATTTATGCAAAAATACATCTCATTTTTCATAACATATAGATAAATAATTCACTCGATCAATGATACAAAATAATGAAGTCATATTCATATTTAATAAAAATCCATTAAATACAGGGATACATGTGAAATGTTTGGCAATATATTCATCATTTTGTATTGCGATAAAGACACTTGTTAAAATTTATACACTTAAGCTAACAAAACTGAGCCGAATCGCCAGCTCATGTTGGCCCACTACTCCCACATGCGGAGCAAGCACTCTACCACATAGCTACCGTAGTGGTAAACTCGAGGTTGATGCACTGTTACGCCACATAGCTGTGTTGTCGCATAAATGTGTTCCAACACGCGTACGTCTATGCGGGGAATTTCAACGCATAAAGATAACGCTTTTATGCGGCAAAAAGGTTACCTTCAGCCGCATAAAGAAAACATTTAAAGCACGATACCATAATATCCTTCACTATCATCACCTACACCTCCATCATCATTACCAGCTTCACTAAAAACACCACCATCATCATTATCATCGTGACGATAATATGATGACGATCATCATTATCTCCCCGCTGTGTGTGTGTGTAATTTAATTTCCGTGCATTTGAAAGCAAACCGCACATCCGATTGAGCTGAAACTTAGTTGATTAATCACGGTGGGCAGTGAAATGGGATGGGATTTCCACCACCACGTCAACATCAATATCACCACCACCGTTTTTGTCGAGATATAAAAACTTTTTAAGATTCGTTTAGATTAGTCCTCTATATGCGTCAAAAAAATCGTAATGAAGTGAATCGGTTACCTTTAGAGTCAAATAACCACGCCCCCATTTAAGACTTTAAGCTTGTGACCTTTACCGTTGACTCCGCATGGCAATTGTCATATGCTGATTTTGAATGCATTATTTTAATAAAAATCAGCACAAGCACACGGCAAAAACATTTGAAATTGTTGTTATTGCACAATTGAATAAACCCACGGATAAGAGTTTATCACATGACAACTTGAAAATGAAGTTAACATCTTTCTGCCACATGTACATAGTAGAAAAACAAGTCGTTTTGCTCATCACAATATATGGGAGTTACTAGTATTACAATTCAGACAGATGGTCATTTTCTAGGAACACAATTACAGTACAGACCTGTCTAAAGTTTAACGAATTAGTGGTCATCTCGGCTTTTCGTTAGCTATACAGTAGAACTTCGATAACTCGAAGTGCACGGGACTTTGATGATGACTTCGAGTTATCGGGGTGTTCGAGTTTTCGAAGTTGAAGAATGACGCCACAATGTAACTTTCATTTCTTTGGGAGAAATGTTGGATGGTGTAAAACTGTTTACTGATACACAGTTGTAATATGTACCGGTATTACATAAAATAATAAATGAATTAAAATCAAATTATTAATTATGTTTTTATAAGGACTCATGGCGACAACAAACCCATACATAAAATACACAAAATGTGTATTACCAATACATGACTTTAATGCATTCAAAGAACTGAATCAGATAAACATATCCATGTACATTGTATGTTATAATATACAAAACAAGACGATATTTTATAGAAATTATAAAACTAGTGTGCCTACCACGTGTCAGTCATTAAAACCTAGCTTAAATCACCTGAAAATTTGTTGTTGTCGCCAGCGGCACAAAACTCGGCTTCTGCTGAGAGGGTACACGGTTACACTTCATCGCCCATTACGGCACAGAGTACTAATCCTTTAATTGATACTAATTAATACAGTAGCAAAATCTTTGATCTGTACAACTTCTCCAATCATTAATCGGATTATACGGAAGTATTATAGCTAATTGTCGATTAATTACCGTGTTCTCACTGAAACGTTCTATTGGTCACCCATTGTTAAAAATATTTCGAGTTTTAGAAGGTTGTTTTTCCTATAATTTTTAATTTTGCACCTTAACATACTTCGAGTTATCGGGGGTATTCGAGTTACAGGAGTTTGAGTATCGAAGTTGTATTTATATTGTTTATATAGAAAACCGGTCGGGACAAAATTATTACTTCGAGTTATCCGTGGTATTCGAGATATCGAAGTTCGAGTTATCGAAGTTCTACTGTATCTCGAAAGCTTATCGGCAGCTGTTATAGATATCACGGCAGCTTTCTGGCAGCTGCTATAGATATCACGGCAGCTGCTATAGATATCACGGCAGCTTTTCGTCAATAGCTATCTTTATATGAACGGCTCGACACCAGTACAGCATTCGACAGGTCTCTGAATGTAATAACATTTAATGACAAAGTCCGCTGTTAGTTCAAAATGACATCAATAAAATAACAGATAAATAGATACTACTACAACAATATCTTATTACACTGGCCATGGTCAACAGCTGTTGTTTACAAAACTAAATACTAGTAACAAAATTACAAAATAGAAAACAATGTGCAGCTAAAACATGTACTCAGAAATATCAAACGTAAACAATAACACGAACCGATATATGGTTGCGAAAGGAACAAGACAAGAAAAGACAAACACATATTAAGACTACCGATGATAAAATCTCGACTTTGGACAAACGTTGGCTTTAATGACAAAACAATGTCCAATGGTGTAGATAAATGCAAAATAAGTAGCTGTTCCCTTACGAAGGGTTTTGTAGTCGTACGAGTGGAGTGTGAATAAAGGCGTTTTACGGCCCTAGTCACGGTATTTTCATATAATTTAATTCCATGTATCTTTTCAATACCATCCTTTTTCGGTTTATTTGTGATAACCAATGTTGGTCACGTGATCAATAGCGAAAATGACGGACTACTTTTTGTGTTTGGTTGAAAAAGTATACAATGTAGCGCTTTCTACATGTTGTGATTTTTGCGGTTTGTGTTTTGATAGCTCAGCATACCGATTTTTTTTACTTTGTAACAAAATCTAACCAATCAATTTGATTTAAGATGCAAATACAATGTCCGTCATTGCCAGTACCTCTGTAGAGTTTATTGTTAACAATCCACATCAGTGCCGTCCTCAACTTTCTGCTCCATATTCTGTGAACAACAGTAACTTTTGAATTCATTTCAAATTCCATTTTTAACAACTTTGTTTTCCAGTTCAAAAACTAATCGTGTACACTGACTGATCAACGTAAAACTCCAGTACCGTAAAAACGTTCATCATGCATCATGTTTGATCATTGAACATGTGTTGCCGTCGCCGTCGGCGGTTGTTAATGGTAACGAGCTAATCATGCGTCATAATTATATGACGTCATTTGTATTGTTGCGCCATATGACGGTGGTAATTTGAATGTAAAATGTTGTTCAAATCAATTTAATTATCATTAAAATTATAAATATTATTGCAAAATTATTAACATTGTTTTTTAATTAAATTATAAGAAATAACTTTGATATTTTTTTGGTTTATCATTTTTAACCCCAAAAACCGGTGTGCAAACTTTTGTATACCCGCTTCGCGGGGTTATACAGTTTGCACCCGGTTTTTGGGGTTAAAAATGATAAACCAAAAAAATATCAAAGTTTATTTCTTAAATATATCGAGGCGGTCATTTCAGAGATGGTGGCTAGAGAAAATCGGAGAAAAACACATACCCTTGATCAACGAACTGACAAACTTTTTCACACTAGGATTTGCCCGAGTGAGATTTGAACCTAGGCGGTGAGAAGCGCAGTGTGACCCATCAAGACACACAGAACCCGGCAACCGAGACCTCTCTGTGGGCATATCGACCGCATATTATGCCACAATGACATTACGATAAGGAAGAATATATACATTACTGAATACAATTGCTCTTATTGACCACAACCCCTTCCTTATATAAACAGATAGTCGTCACTATTACGTAAAGAATATCTAAATAAATTCTAAGGAATTATCTTCAATTTCCTCATGCCGTTTTAGGATAACTACTGTCATTAGATGTAATCCGATAAGTATGGTGTTCTGTTAGGACCAAATTTGATCAACTCCTTCGACCTGACAAAGAGTTGAGTTAAATAATGGTGTTTAACGTCCCAGTCAAGAATATTTCACTTATATCGAGACGTCGCCAGCTATAGGCAAAGATACAGAAATGTTGCCCGTACGTTGCGCTGGTGGCATAATACAGCATAGTTAATTAACGTGCCAAGCCGCGTGCCGACACGAGACTTCGTTTATCTTTTTTTATTATTAAGTTCCCACCCGAAAGAACCGTGACTTTCATTTTGTACTGCCGAGTGTTTGCCGAAAGAACAGTCAGTACCGACTTTCAAGTCTTGGGTCAGACCCGGCCGGGGTTCGAACCCACGACTTCCAACTTACAGAGCGAGCACTCTACCAACAGAACTATCGCAGTGGTTCTGGGGCGATGAGCAAAGATATCATAGCGCAGTACATGTACTATATTTTCGCTTCTTCGCCAAAAAACTTCACCCCTTCGCGTTATAGCAACTTCGCTCCTTCGCCATCGTAATAGTGCAAATTTGGCCCCAACAGAACACCATAGATATATAATAATTAAAGACTGTTTGGTTTAACTGAGTAATGAAAACGATTAATGTCAGGTAAAATAACATTTCTGACAATGATGACTAGTTGCCTAGATATATACAGTACAGGCCTGTCGAAAGTTTAATACTTATGAGCTGACGTTTAAGGACCGAATTGGCAGTCCACCTTGGCCCCTCGTTACCTATATCTTGGGCGCTTTTCGATAGCTGCCATCTATCTATCGACAGCTTTTTAGTCTCTAGCTATCCATATTTTGGCCATTTTGCATCTCATGATCAGATTCGACTTTTCAGTTAGCTCAGTGTTAAACTTTCGACGGGTCTGTAATGTACAATTTCTCGTTTCTGTGCATTTTGTCTGTTATGGTGACAATGTTTATATTTCCATTTATAGAATTTTTCAGGGATTGTTTGCTTTACTGACAAAATAGGAAATGTCTTTAATTGATTGATTGAAAATCTTTTTTTAATTTCCTTCTGTAATCAGTAATTATTCTTTGTCCTACGGACTGATTAATTTGACAGAAATGAAAGCATGTAACGTCTTTTGTTACTCTGGTTATCTTGGTGGTCGAGTGGTATAAAATGCGTGCTTATGGATCATAGTGTTTGAATCCCACTCGGCCAGGACCTAGTTGTTCGAATCCTGATTAGTTTAATCCATGATTAACAAAAATTAAAAAGTCAATAAACATCAAAATAACATTATCAAATTGAAAGTTTTAGAGTCATATAGTAAGATTTGATGCAATTCTATTTACTTTCAACATTTTCAACTTTAATTTCACAACAGATCTGAAAATTATGCAAAATTCAATTTTGACTAATCAATTGATTAAACTAATCAAGCTTTGTGCAACTGACCCCTGATCGTAGTGTGAGATAGTTTGTCAGTTCGCTTACCGAATGTCTGTGTACTACGGTTTTCTCGATCATCCTAAAAAGACAGCATCCCAGTAACGTAAAGGATCTTGACTTGGGCGTCATCAACTCCACTTCTCTCCAGGGTACTCGGTAATGTAGGTGTTCTGGAAATAAACGGATTTTGCTATACCAACAAGCGGAATTTAATCTTTTTCTATATAGATGCATTTTGTTTTAAATGTATTATTTTTAAAGTGGCGGGTGTAGTTAGCTTACCAGAAGGTGCTTACAAGAGCACCCGATCTTACTTTCCTGTTGGCAGTTCACTAAAATTTGCTTTGGAATGTGTTTGGGATTGTGATTTGTAAATTGACTTGTATGTTTGTGTTTGATTCGGACTTCATTTTGATTTGGAAAAAATACTTTCATTTGCACTATCCACTAAAATTTTAATTTTCTACTGAGAAAGCCTTAAAACGGTATTAAGCCATTCTGAACAGTGTGGAGGTAGAAAATAAGTCTTACGGATTCTGTAACTAACACATGTAGGTTGTGACTGGTTAAGTACAAAAATCACAAAAATGCCATTGCAGGGCGTAGCTTACTATGAGGCAACTGTCTCGGTAAAAATCGGATCCTTTTTTTTACAGAAATGTGGAGAAAATTGAAAAAGGTAAAAAAATCATAGTGAGCAAATAAAGTTAGACATTATTGATGTCATTTCGACGAATGACTAAATGAAAATCTCCAGTAAAACTTTAGTTTCTAAGTTGTTTTATTACTTAAACTAAATATATGAAAAGTTCGATTTCGGCAAAGTTTTGATTGCCTTTTTTGCGATGATTATGAACATAGATTGCTATGTTTAAATTTAAATTCATAAGTTTTCTTCATATTTACTACGCCCCTGTATAACTCGGTCAGTTGTTGTTTACAATTAGCCAGATTACATACTGATACGATAAAAATAAGGTCAAAACTATGTCTTCCGTTTTAAATCATTTTCTTTTTTGGCTTCAGTTCTGTGCAGCTGTGTATGACATTTTGCTGGTAAATGAAAAATTATGGACTTTTTTTCAAATATCCGATCAACAACGCAATTATCATGACCTAAATCTGTTTTCTTACAATTTCCGTTTTACTTTGATTTTTGTACATTGTTGTTTATGCAATAGTTTTGTGATTTATTTTCTCATTATACAATTCAATTACTAATTTTTTTATTGCTACAAAAAATGAAGATATTAACTAGACGATGCGATGGAGCAGGCATAATCGCTAGAACAGCCACCTCATGTCCTGTGTCACGATTGGCGTGACACGAAAAAGATCCTGCCTGAACATTGCCCTGAGCGAAATGCAAAGGTAAAAATTTCTGCCACTCCACCTATAGCTGGTGACATCTCGATAGAAGTGAAATATTCTTGATTGGAAAGTAAAATCACAATCAATCAATCGATCGATCGATCGATCAATCAATCAATCAATCAATCAATCAATCAATCAATCAATCAATCAATCAATCAATCAATCTTTTACTACAAACTCAAGTTATTGTGTCATGAAACACATGCATATACCACTAGCTACGCACTTTTAAACCGACATCACACATAAAAGACCACACACAATGCTGTTAATTTACTCAAATTTATAGAAATTATAAATTATAGATTAGCCTCCGTATATTAAACCATAATTTTAAAGGTCACTAAATATTGTTAAAGCTGTAATGGCCTACAGGTGCTAAATAATTCAATATGTCTAACTCTGATGAAAGGAAAATATCGAATCAAATACTAGTTATGTTAGTGGAAAAAATTAATAATCGTTGATAATGAGTTTGTAAACCTTCATATTGGATAAAGTTTAGGCCTACACTCCTGATTTTTTTATTCTGCATCTTGGCTGTTGGTAAACACGTAAAAAGCCTATAGGTTGGAAGTCAATTGATGTTTTTATTATAATTTTATTTCAGATTTCAATCTCTTTTCATTTTGATTTTAAACAAGGCGAGCATAACAAGCAAGAAAGGAAGTGTTTACACTTCTGGAACACTCGGACTAACTTCCAGTGAGGCCGCTTGTTCCGGAAGGGTAAGCACCTCCTGTTTCCCTAGCTACATCAGTCACGCGCAAAATCGAAATTGAGAATGAAAGGAACATGGAACTATGGGACGCCACATATATCCAGGGTGATTTTGGATACAGAAACATCATACTTACTAACAATACCTTGATTTCGACCAAAAACTTTTTGAGGGCTTTGATTAGCCCGATGCACACTTTGTGCTCATTTGTGTTCCTATTGTTTGTTGGAATGGAAACGAGAAAATTATATTACCAAACACTACAAATATTTTGTCTTTCAAAAACATATAATATATTTTCTAGAATATTTGATACACAAAATGTTGACTCCCGTTCATTGTCAAGTTTGATTGGTATTTACAATTCGATTTGTTGTAGTTTACGCTTTTCATATAGCACTGCATTCATTGCAAATTCATGTGTAAACTGTCTTGTTCTGAATAGGCACGGAAAGTTTTCACTGTAGTGTGGTGGTAACTTTTTAATTTCTCGTTGGGACAAAGTTTGTATTATAAAGTTTTTCAAACTTATATATTTTGATCATTGAGGTCAAACATTATTTCCTGATATGCAAGATTTCAAAAGCAGTAGGCGTTCCAAAACCATAAAATTTAGATGATCAGTGATATACGAGTATTTATTATAAAGGGAACAGCATATACAAGATGATTGGTTGAAACATTTACTTGTACTCAACCTTTCCCGGATATATCAACAATTAATGTATATTACTAAATTGAAACATTAACTATAATGTATAAATTTTGAATTTTAATACAGACCTATCAAAACAATATGGCGCATTTTTGTTATGATATATTGACATGATTTTGGCTGATCAGAATGCTGCAAAAATATTATAAATAAGTATTGAAATCAAATCAGACATTTAAATTCATAAAATATTTCATTATATTTGCGATTTGAAATAACGATATTGGTAAACATTTACCATTTAAACATATTTGTATTACTTTCGGTGCTTTATGATAAAATAATAAGTATGAATGCCCTTCCGGAGCACCCGGCCTCACTTCTCCCATGGTAAAAGTTTATGTGTCTATACTTATTTTGTCAGTTTTAAAATTTTGACTTTGCTTCTGGACTTTGATTTTAACATGGATTAGTATGTTTGTTTTTGATTGAGTGATCTGTTGATAGCTATTTTGTGCCATTTTTTGAATTGTAATATTTACAAAAAATAAAATTAGCACATGATATTAGCCATTGCAGCTAATTTGTAGCCATTTGTTTAAAAAATATTTATTTTAAATTTTATTTTATCATTTTTCATTTAATTTGCTAGCTATTTTTTTAGAAAATGTATTTATTATTTTGATTTTTTCATTTTTTATTTGATTTGATTATTCATTTAATTTTGAAATAATTAACCTGCCATAGTCAGGTGTTAAAAGTTAAAAATGCCATCATTTATACTACATCAGAAAGATAAATGTAAACGGATTTACTATGCTAGCAAACATTAGTGGTCATGTTGAACAGATGGTGTTTACAAAAACTAGATCCATTAAAAATTGGCCTTACACATTTTTCAAACCGGATCATGTTTTCACAGATGGTGTTTACGGAACTCTTGTTCAATAAATAGGGGGAAGGATGATGATACTTCATATATATTTATTTCTTACTATATTTGTTATTGTCAAGTTTTCATCGTCAATTTTCACAATTCTCCAACACTTTGAAAAGTTGACTACGTAATTGTTTCTTTTTTTAGGCGCATGCAAAAGAAATTTCCTTAACTAAACCGATTAAATATATTTTGGTTCTTTTGGAACTTTTTAACCCCTTGAACAATTTTGATCTCACAATTTTACTCAAAGCACTTCTGATTGGGAATTGTATTTCGAAACGAACAACTAGTGCTGTAAAATTAACACTGGTATAATATGTAATTTGATAACAAAATAAAATTACTATTACATATGACGGGTGTAGCTAACTAGAAGGGAGGTTCTTACAGTTTTGGAGCATCCGGCCTAACTTCCTTGGTGTGTATTAGTTGGTTTGGCACTTTTCAAAGTGCTGTTTGGGTATTTGGTTTGATTATGGATGGGTATTTTTGTGGTTGATTGACTTATGTTATAGGCATTATAAGATTCTTGCGATGAAATAAGTCAAAAAGATTAATTAAGCATAGTTTTATGTTTTACTAACTTCCATAAAACTAACTCCTAATCGCTTTTTAAATTAAAGTCCTATTCGTTCTATACAGCCGTTTCATCTGTATTTAACTCTAAGTTCATCAAATATCAAACTTTATAGGTCAGTAAATGTACTGAACAAAATTAATACTTACATCATGTACTTAAAGGAGAAAAAAAGAAAAATACCACATAAAAAGACCTTAATTACTGATAAAACCACACGTCAAAAACAACGATTAAAATATCTGGTAGTGTTTACAAACACATCATATACATAAATTTATTTTAGATTTGTTTTATTTTTGGTCAATGAATTTCAATTTTGACTCCGTCTATTCTTAAACAGTTTTTCACCTCACATAATAAAATTCGTATCTATTTTCTAATTTCAATCATGCTGTTGATAAACATATCGCGTTTTTCAAAATTAAATGTGATGTATTAACTCGTATAAAACACCTCAAAGTGTGTAATGCATAGAATACAAAATAAAATATTTAAAAATTGATACGATTTGTATATTTAGGAAATATTATTTTTTTTATTTATGTACAATTCTTTTTAATGTTTATACTTCAGTTTGACACATTTGAGACAATCAATTAACTTTTACAAGCGTTTATATGATCTAAGTTCTTCATACATTATATCTGTGAAACACAAGTAATCACTTAACTTTTGTTTATATGTGTTGAATTTTCAAACACTCTCTCATAAATTTGCAGGGTAACTTTAAGAAATTATCTGTGTAAAAATATAAGCATCCCCGAGGACATAATTTACCCAGAAGACAACACATTGTTTTGTTAGATAAAAATGTATTAAAATAAATCGTAAATTGTAAAATAATCGTAAATTGTAAAATTGCTAATTTTTTTTAGCTATATGCTTAAACGTTAAAACTATTTCATAAGGCGGATTTGGTATAAAAATGAATCCTTATGTTTTCTTATTTCAACATCTGCGAAACTACCGTCTCGTGCTGCAAAATTATGACAGGATTAGTTATTATATATATGAAGACACAACTGACTTACCTGAACCTGATAGTAAATAGAAAAATTGTTCAAAGCAGTTCAAGAATTCTCTGTTGATTAGGAAAGTTGAAGCACTGTGGCATTGTCAATAAAATATTAATATAACCATCAATAGTTGTGTTATATAAAATTATATTACATGAATATATATATTGAGCAATTTATTTGGAGATGTAATGAAATGAACCGAAATCACTCATATTCACTAGTGAGAATAATTACTAGTGCAATGAATCTCCGTATTGCCTTAAAAGAACGTTTGGAAGGTCACCAAATGTTTTGTAAGGTATGACGGTGTACACAGGTACATGCTACATATTCAAAACCGGTTTCTTTATTGATCGATCATGGGTCAGACCCGGCCGGGGATCGAGCCCAATGCCTCCCACTCACGAACACCACTTAAGGGTGATGACATTATATATTTACATGATATGTTTGAAAACATTTTACATATTTTGGTATGTGTATATCGTATTGTATTTTTATTTCTGTATGAAGCATAATACGTAATGTTGTAAGTGATGCCCATTAATGTGTTTTATTTATAAATTGTCCGAGTTATTAATGATTTCAATCGCTTTATCCATACATTATTTAAATGTTTAATTGATAGTTTTTTGTTTTTACATTTTCAAACCCCGAATGCTGATGTAGTAGCAAAATAAATGTTTTTCAGTTTCATATGTTTTCGTCTTTTTAAAACAATAACTTACCCACTTTGCCATGTAAATTAAAAAAACATGCATAAACACATGACACTGCGTTAAATTGAATAAGTTTGAAATTTGATAAAAGCCGTCTGGCTGAAAAATCATATCCACGTTATTATGTAATATTATAACAAAAAGAAATCAATCAAACTGCTAGTCAAGAAATAAATTGAATTAATTGATAAATGATGTAACAAAAAGGCCTACACTTTATCAACACTAAAGCAATATCTGATATAGTTTTGTTGTTTCAGCTGTTAGACGTTAGGCTACTTCTTGTAATTAAATACTATTTTTTAGAATGTCTTTATTTTCTGTATCGTTTTTTAACAAACAACTATGGTGTCGGAGAAAAAGCTGTTACAACCCACTTTGTTCAGCAAATAATCAACATTCATAACTTGTAAAATGTAGCAGAAAACTGTTGTGTTGTCTTTGCAGGGATGATTACTCATAGAAATCGTGAGAATTTAAGTTTTGCACTCAAATGCAAAGAAACAAAGTTGAAATTGATTAGTTGAATGGGGTTTTACGTCCCTGTGAAGAATATTTCACTTCCAACGAGATGTCACCAGCTATAGGTGAAGTATCAGACATTTTGACCTTTGCAGTGCGCCCAGGGTCATGTGCAGGAAGGGTTCTTAAGCGTGCAACGCGTTTTAAGACACGGGACCCTTTTTGAAGGTCTCTTCTGAAGGACCACGTGACGTTCCTTTCTAAATGCCGAGTGTTCAGCGAAAGACGAGTCATTGACTGTGCATGAATTGTTCTTAAGCGTGCAACGCGTTTTAAGACACGGGACCCTTTTTGAAGGTCTTTTCTAAAGGACCACGTGACGTTCCTTTCTAAATGCCGAGTGTTCAGCGAAAGACGAGTCACTACCTGTTTTCAAGACATGATCATACCCGGCCGGAGTTCCAACCCAAGACTTTACACATACAAAGCGAGTACTCTACCAACTGAGCTACCGTAGTGGTTAAAAGTTTGGAGGTTTCTGAACTCTTTAGTAGTACTATGACCCCAAAACAGTTTTATAATCAGTTGTTCTAAAATATGTTAGTTAATTCTTGTCTTGTTTAATGTTACTTTTTTGTAACCAAAGTGTTTTTCTTTCATTTATATAAGCCTCGTAATAGTAACAGCTCATATCCAGTTTGTATGAGGATGTTCATCTGGCAAAACCATTAAACACATAACGACGATTTCAATGCAGGTAAAAGCTTTTATATCAGAAAATGTTCAAATTACAATCCTACATCAGTGAAAAATCATGGAAACTTGAATTTAAACACTTGACATCCGTCTGGGAAGTCAAAACTGGGTGTTTCGGAAAGGTAAGCACCTCCTGTTTAATTTCACTCGCCAAGTGTGAAAAATGTAATTCATATATTCCATATTGGCCAGTTACAATTATTTTTTAAACGTTTCATTAATAGTTAGACATACACGTTGAATGGCGACCTTTTGTGTCTCCTTTTCTTATGGTATAGCGTTTTAATTTCTGTTTTTTTCTTTAACGGTAGTTATAAAGATACTATGCCTTGTTTTAATGACTTTTACATATCAAACTACCTATCAAAGTCATATTCGATACTAAAATATTTTAATCGTTCATCTATATACATGTAGACGGTTCATCTGTATTTTTATCCAACTACAGACAAAGTGAGATCAAACATCAATTTATAGGTCAGTAAATGCACTGAACGAGATTACTACCGGCATCATTTAAGATTACTATATTTTTACTTACATCATGTACTTTAAGGAGAAAAAAGAAAAATTCAAAGTAAAAATGCCATAATTAAAACCACGAGTGAACAACAACGATCAAAATATCAGGTTTTGTTAACAAACACATCACATACATATATTTGTATCTTCTTTTTTTATTATGGCTATTTGAATTTCAGTTTAGACTAAATCTATTTTTAAACAACTATTCATCTCGTGCAATAAAAATTCGTATCTATTGTTTATTTGTATTTCAATCACATTGTTACTAAACTAGTCGTGTCCCTTAATTTTATATGTGATATATTTTCTTATATAAAAGTACTTTAAATTGTTCTATGATTATAAAACACTTTTAAAAAGTTGATTTTATGTATATTTATATTGTTTTAAGGAAATATAGCTACTTTTGTTCTTTTTTATGTTTCTACTTCGGTTTGAAACTTTTAAAAATTCAATTGGTATTTAAAATTTATAAAAAACGGCACGAGAAAACCTAAGTTCTTCATATATTATTTTTGTGGACGTTTTATTTTTAAATTGTACGCAATGACTCTAGAAATAATGAAATTACAATTTACATTTGTATCTCAGTATTGTACTGTTCCATTAAAATGTTAGAATATATATATATATATATATATATGCGAGTATTCAACTTTTTAGATTCATTAGAATCAAGACCATGTTTTAGAAAACTATCTCTCTCTCAGCATAATTCACAGGGTAATTTTAAGAAAAATATCTGAATGAAATATTATATATGACGATAGAATGGACTTACCTGGACCTGACAGTGAACGAAATAACAATAAACGAGTCTAAGCAATTGACATATTCCTTTGTTGATTAACAAATTAAAGTTCAATCTCAGGAGGAATTATTAAAATTTTGCCATAACCATCAATTATTGTGTGATATAACCATAAGTTAGTACAGGGCGTGTATTGGAATAGCTTTAAATCACCAATATTCGCTACCATATAGTCGTATATTAAAGTATCAATATATTACTGAGACTTTGATAATAATTATAAGTGAAATGATTCTGTCTTTTGCCTTATAAGACCTTTTGAATCTATATATATATATATAAATATCGGTCTACAGGTGATATAGTTTAAACCGGTATCTTTGCTGAATGATAGTAAAACATTAAATCTTCTGTTTCTGTCCGCTGACTTAAGGACGCTTCAAAAATAAATGTAAACTTTGCCATTCCATAGATTTTTTCGCTGACATAAGAATATTCATTCAAAAGTCACCAAATGTTCTGTAATGAATGGCGGTATACACGATGCTATATGGTAAATTTTAATATTTCAAACCGGTAACTTAGTTGCTGAAGGATAATCAAACATTCCATTTTTCTGCTTGTAAATGGTGGTCAACTTATATAAGGAAATGAACTGACTTGTCACTAAAAGAAAGCACAAAAAGAAAGAAAGTCTATAGAAAAAAGCAATTATCTGTTTTTCCCTGTTTTTTATTGTACAAGTTGCCCGTTTATATTAAATAACCCGAAGCCCTCTTTTTTATTTTACAAGTTATTAACTGCTAAAATCGCCTTAACATTAATGTTTTTCTACTATACATTTATTTAATGTTTAATTGATACAATTATCACCTTTTACAATTTCTAGCTTCAAAGCTGATGTGTCTGATTTGCCGATGAAGGAAAACAAAAGAAAGTCTTTAAATAGAAACCTGCAATTCTCCGATTCCCTGTTTTTATTTAACAAGTTGTCAAATCACTTTAGCTTTTTTATCTAAACATTTATGTAATGTTTAATTTTAACGTCAATTACCCATTGAAAAATTTTGGTTTCATAATTTTGGTCAAAGCAAAAAGCTGATAAAGAATTGCATTTCGAAACGGTCATCGATCTAATGTTGTAAAATTAAAACTGGTATTATATGAACGGAAGTTGGTTGACTAAGAATCCGGAGATTATCATTAACTCAATAGGCAATATAGGCAAACAATATTAACCTGTCCGTTTGACCTTTCATAAGGAATATTCATATCGAAGGGTCCACCCAATACATAGGTAGCGTAAGGGTTCGCAGTTAATACATATACACATTACCCATGATTAGTGTTCACATCAGGTAGACGAAGTATAAACGCTCGATCCCTATTAGTGAAATTTACTCATCCAAAATGAATATTTAAATCAAAGATCAAGCGGACAGGTCAATGTTGTTTACCTATACTTTTGTACTATCAGAAATATACTATTGTCTAAATTTGCTGCTAATGAAAATCTGAAAAGTCTAACAAACTAAGGTATTCTCCTTCATGCAAGGTATTTCCTTAGGTAAATTAGGTTAAATATATTTTGGTCCTTTGGATATTTTTTCAACCCCTAAAAATTTTGCATCCCTAATCAGTAGTCTAAGCACTACTGATTAGGAATCGTATTCCGAAACGACCGTCTAGTGCAGTAAAATTATAACTAATATAATACGTCATTTAGTATTTTTCTATATCTATACATTTCTAGATTCGAAAGCTGATGTGATTGCCAAGTATGTGGTTTTTTTCATATTTGATTCTATTTTAAACAATAACTTACTCACTTTGCTACTTTAGAATATATTATTCCATAAAAATTAGATTAACATAAGCACATGACAGTGTGATGCACTGAATTAGTTTGAAATGTGATAAAAACTGTCTAGCTGTTATTTGTAATATCACATTATTACATCAAAACAAGTATGAAATCAAACTGTCGATCAACAAATTGAATTAATTGACAAATGATGTAATAAAACGTCTATACTTTATCAATGTTAGAGCTATATCAAACTTTTGGTGTTTTTGAGCTGTCATGTTCAAGCATATAAACTATTGGCTTGTAATTAAATGATGCTTTTTAAAATTCGTTATTTTCTGTATGGCTTTAACGACCAAATATTGTATCAGAATAAAGCTGTTGCAATAAACTAGATCAGCAAATACCAACATTGAAATCACTATTGTGGTTGTATATGTTCTTGTTGTTATCGATAATTAATCATGGAATTCTTGTTAATTTACATTTTACACTGAAATGAAAAAAAAAAAAACAAAAATTGGATGATTCTGGACGCTCCAATAGTATATTGCCCATAGAACTGTACATAAGTCTGTCAGTACAATTTTATATTTTAATTGTCCCAATATGTGTTTGTTATTTTATGTCTTGATTGCTAGTTTCTTTCAGTACCATAGTGTTTTCTTTTAACAATCCATGTCTAAATCACAATCATAAAGCAAAGAAAAAGTCAGGATATCATGTTAAACATGTGAAATTCCACCAGGGGAGTGAGACCGGTTGCGACGTAAGGGTAAACATGTGAATCATATATCTAATATTGTTGTTGTTGACTGTTTCTTAAAATAGCATCAGCTTTTTTCAGCTATTCGCAACGAAAACTACTTAATAAATTTCTATGGATTTATCTATGAACAAGTTCGTATATGCATACAAAACATAAGTGTGCCTGCCTTGTACCAGCGCGCACTAAGAGCGACTAACATACCATTCCCAAAGTCACATTATACTGACTCCCCGAATGAACCAGTGAAGGCAACGGCGGGGAGACTCACAGCGGTGAGAGACTCTGGTTTTGTAGACTGACATATTATCCATTAGGTTAACACGGCTTTTTATTTAATACTGGTCAGTAGTTCCGATTATTTTTAAGGTTTCATATACGTTGAATGGCGACTTTTTACGACTAGTTTTTTGTGTGGTATAGTATTTTAATTTGATTTTCTCTGATGTAGTTATAAAGATCATATGCGTTGTTTTACTGAGTTTAAAAAAAACCATTCCTATCAAAGTCAGATTTGATACTAAGATATTTTTAATCGTCAACCTACAGTTGCATAGACTGTTCATTTGTATTTTACTTTAACTAAAGACAAAATTACATCAAACATCAAATGGAAGATCAACAAATGCACTGAACAAGAATATTACTTACGTCATGTACTTTTAGTAGTAACAAAGAAACATACCACGTTAAGACGCTTTAGTTGCCCATAAAACCACGCGTTAACAACAAGGATAAAAATATCTAGTAGTGTTAACAAGCACATCACATACACATTTTTGTCTTTTCTTTTTTATTATTGCTCATTGAATTTAAATTTTACTCTATCTCTTCTCTTGTCAATCGAATTCGTATCTACTATCTATTTATATTGAAATTACACTGTTACTGAACGAGTCGTGCGTGTCCTTCAAATTTATTAGTGATGTTTTGTTTCTTAATAATGTTTCAAATTGATTTGATTTTTATTTTTAGATAATATTACTACATGCACTTCTATATATCTGCAGAATTTTTTTTTTCTACTTCAGTTTGTTACATTTAAAATATCAATTGATATTTAGAATGAAGGTAGTTCCACACTTTACAAATCGCCTGAAAACACATTGAAATTTTGATTATTATACATAGGCATGCCAAAATTTCATGGCAGGTATTTGACTTGCTTAAGAAGTTCTGAAGCGCCACCTGGTGGCCATTTTCAAGACATAAATGATCAAAGTAAAACTACTGTTAGCAACACATAAGCTTTAATATTTTTTTGCCATGCTTAGAAGCCGAAAGTCTCTTGCATATAAAGTAACCATAATGTCATGAAGCTCATTGGACCAATGGAATTTTACTTCCGGCCACGTGGTATTTTTCTACAGCGCCACCTATCAAGAGAGAACATTAAGTTTTCGGAAAACTACAAGTAACACCCTTTCGTTAATTTGTAGAATTATAAAAAACTAAGTAGAATACGACCCCTGATTTTCACATATATTGCACATGAATATATAAGTTTAATTTTTGGAAACAAAAAATAGGGGGTCGTCAAGCTACTTTTTTTGTTTTATAAAAATTGCATCAAAATCCTGAAACAAGAAAAAAGCCTCATTCCTTACGTAAGAAGTTACCAATAATGTCCTAGGATACTATTATGAACTCAATGTTTTTCGTTTGGTAATAACAAATAAACAAAAACACTGATTGTGAGCTATTTGGGTGTGCAAAACAAAACCAATTTAAATAACATGTGGTCTGTCACCCTTAGAAACCCATAGCAACCGTTACCCAACATAGATCAGTTAAAGTGGAAAGGGGATTCGTATACATTGATGAAGCGTTCTGTCGCTGAATAAAACGCAAATACAAGAGCATAGTCAAACTGCTAAAATTTGACACCGAGAAAAATTATCATAATGTATGTTTATTGAAGAATCGTCATTTTGTGTCCTACTAAAATCACCGAAAAAACAAACATAAAGCGGCATTTAAAACACCGCCTTCAAAATTTAAACAGTGTACTCAAATCTTTTAATTATTTAGAATAGTACGTTCAACAGTGTAGATCTACCTAATTTCCGTTATGTACAATATACATTTTCGTCTTAAAAATAATGCATGAAATTGATATTGTGAATTCTTTTCTTTTGTGAATGCAGAAAATTATTCTACTGAATGATAGTATAACAGCGTTCCCGCCATAATTCTGTTGGCGCCGAAGACCACACATTCGTGACGTCATAAGTAAAATGACGCCAAATAAGACATTTCGACCGTACACACAAAACGACGACGTCACCATAGTATGGAACTACCTTAAGAAAAGAATTAAGAAAAAACATAATTAGACAACTGTTTATATTTCCTTAGGTCTTCACATATAATATTAGTGGATATGTATTTTATTTTCGCAATGAATTTAGAAATAAAGTAATTGCAAATATAATATAAATATTGTCCTGTTCAATGATAATAAATTTTTAAACATTAAAATATATTTAACATTTTAAAAACATGGGGATCATGAACTTTACTGAAAAGGCCACTTTTCCAGTGTAAACGTATTTAATTTCACGTGTATTTATTTTGGCGGTATAAAAAATTACACATTGGCGTAGATATTTTTTTGCATTTTTGAAATATTCACTTTAACACAACAAACATAATGTAATTGTCGCTTGGTATTAATTTTCGCTTGGTATAAATTTTCGCGCAAAACAAACAACCGCGAAATATTAGTAAGCGAAAATTAGTACACCGCGGAAATAAATACGTTTACAATATCCCTTGCTCTCTATAACTATAATTAATTTGCAGGGTAACTTTAAGAAAAAAGTGTATGAAAGATAAGCAACCCCGGTGATATTGTAAACCAAGTAGGCAATACATGAAATTTAAACCACTGTGCCGGTATCTTTGCTGATGGACTAACCATCCGGAGGATATGATAAACTCAGTAAGCAATACTTTTGTATTGTCAGAAATACTGTAAAGGGGGGACATTGTGAGGTGGGTTAAATTTTCGCTTATTTCGCGCTAAAGAAATTGCCGCGAAATTTTTACCCACGCGAAAATGACAACTATACAGGTTTAAAATCATAATATACAGAATATACACCCCCACTTATATCGGTTACGCGGAAATTAAATCCACGCGAAATGTCAGATTTCAGAATTTTGCGAAATTTTCACCCCACGTCAATAATCCCCTTTACAGTATACTATTGTCTAAATTTGCTGCTAATCAAAACATGAAAATCCTCAAAAACTAAGGTATATTACTTCATGCAAAGTATTTCCTTACCTAATTTTGTTATATATAGTTTGGTCCTTTTGAATATTTTTTCAACACCTTGAAAAAATTTGCTTCTCAATTTTGGTCTAAACACTACTGAGGAGCAATTGTAAAATGAACACTGGTATAACATATAATTTAGTATTTAACTCTCTATGTACACTAATCTAATGTATAATCACATATACCAGTTTTATATTTATAGCACTAGACGGTCGTTTCGGAATACAATTCCTCGTCAGTAGTGCTTGGACCAAAATTATGAAACCAAAATTATTTTGAAGATGTTGAAAAGCTACCCAAAGGACCAAAATATATTTTACCAAATTAAGCTAAGGAAATACTTTGCATGAGGGAGTATACCTTAGTTTTTGAGAAATTTCAAATTTTAACTTGCAGGAAATTTAGACAATTATAGTATATTTCTGACAATAATACGAAATTATTGCCTACTGAGTTTGTAATATCCTCGGGGCACCGCCCACCAGCAGAGATATCGGCTCAGGGGTTTAAATTACATATTATACCTGTTAAATATTTACAGCACTAGACGGCCATTTCGGAATATTGATACATTTATTATCTTTTACAATTTCTTGCTTTAAAGCTAAAGTGTCTGACTTGCCAATAAAGGAAGACGAAAACCCAAGAAAGTCTATAAATACAAACCCATAATTCTCCGATTGCCTGTTTTTATTTAACAATGTGTCAAATAACTTTAGCATTGTTTTTCTATCTATTTAGATAATGTGTATTTGATACATTATTTATCCTTTGGAAACATTTGTTTTCCTAATTTTGGTCAAAACATTTCTGAAAAGGAAATAAGTTCCGACACGGCCGTCTAATGTTGTAAAATTGACACTTGTAATATATACTTTGATTTTAGGATTAGGATTTGAACATGGATTTGCACTTTGAGACCGATTATCTCGTGGTATAAGAGAAGTTATAAAGATCAATATACGTTGTTCTACTAACTTTCACAAATCAAATTTCCTATCTTTTTCAACTCGAAGTCAGATTGGATAATAACATAGCTTTAATCTTTCATCTTTACAGAAGGTTTATCTGTATTTTACTTTTACTTCAGACAAAGTAACATCAGACATGAAGTTATAGGTCAATAAATACACTGAACAACATTACTACTTGCATCATGTACTTAAAGGCGAAAAAAAGAAAAATACCACATTAAAAGGCCTTAATTGCCCATAAAACCACGCGTTAACAACAACGATCAAAATATCTGGCACTGTTAACAATCACATCACATACATATATTTGTGGCTTCTTTTTTTGCTCGTTGAATTTCAATTGACTAAATTTACTTTAAAATAGACTTTCGTCTGTCTCACGCAAAATATGACAATCAATTCGTATCTACTATCTAAGTAAATAAAAAACAAACACACAAGTCGATGTTCTGACACCGTGTAAAACTTTGAAAAATCGGAAACTTAAAAAGATTAAAGAGGTGAAATTCCACCAGAGAAGTGATGGTAAGAAAGGATAAGCACTTCTTGTTTACATAGCTACACTAAGTCATATGTTTTTTTAGAAGTGATACTATGTATATAAACATTTAAATTAAGATCTAATTTATCAAAGTCAAGAATATTCAAACAGTTTTAGTATCATTTAGATCACAATTAGTTTAATATAACAAAACCTGAAGATTTTAATAACTAGATAAATAAAAAATGATAAGTTTGTGAATTGATTGGTTAAATAGAGTTTTACGTCCCAGTCAAGAATATTTCACACGGGGCCTCGGTTTTCAGGTCATTTCTGTTTGACCTCATTAATTTCATTTCTAAATTCCAATTGCATTGTGACAGAACATTCGCTACCTTTTTTTAAGTCTTAGTTAGACCATGTCCAGGATTTGAACCAACGACCTCCCTCATACAAAACGAGCACCAACTGAGCTACCGTAGAGGTAGTACGTATGATGACTGATGCGATCCGTGACCAACAACAACGTATTACGAGTTGACCATATTGCGTACCTAGCTTGTGTGCAATTCATCAATATGTTTTTAACTAGTAAAGCAATGCACTTCCAATTGAAGAGACTTTTTTATTTCCCTTTTTACACATTTTTACACACGTATCGAAACTTGAATTTCCCTTATTCTAAGATGTTTTATCTCCGAGTACATAAGCCATACATAAGACTTTGAATTGATCTTAATTTGAGATATTGCTTTCTCGTCTGACCAGTATCAACAGGTTTACCCTGTGACAGTATAATGTGACTTGAGGAGTGATATACTTGTATATGTTATACTAAGTCTTTCAACAACATCAATTATGCGAGTACCAAGCAAAGTATGAAATACCAATCATTTGCTATACAATTCACTTTGAATACAAGTTTCACTTTTACATTTGTAATAGTTTTAACAGCTATATTTGCTTGCCTTTTTCCTTTGAGAAAGCAATAGTTTGACGTGTTATGGGTAAATTTATTTTTTCATTTTTTATTGAATGGAAATGGAACAAAATAACACATGCACTTGTATCTGCTATATATTTGTTTCATAATCAGACTTTCGTTTAATGTATCGTGTCCTTTAGATTTCTATGTGATATATTGTTTTGTACACTAGTACCTTCAATTGGTTGATGCATACAAAATGGAAAGAAATTTTAAACATTATTTTATTCATATATATCAGAAATATACATTGTAGTTACATGTACTTTAAAACATATCAGTTAAAAAACAAACGTACCGGTCAAATTCACGATCCAAAGAGCAAAATAAAAATTAGAAAACTGACTAATTAAGTAAACGAGGATAGTGAGGCCGGGTGGTCCGGAAGGGTTAGCGACGCCTGTCTAGGTAACTACACCCGCCACGCGTGAAATCAAAATTTAAAATGAAAGGATATATATAAACAATATAATGAATTGATATTAATGTCAATGAATTAAGAAAAGTGGAAAATAAACAAATATTCAACTGTTTATATGATCGAACCCATTGTTATACTTAATCTGCTGCACGTTTTGACGAACCACAAAATGTTTTGTTCATTGCTGAAACATAGATACTACGGGGATTTTTTTTTACTGAATATAAAAATAAAATTGTCTCATTATTGTGACTATTTATGATTTTTTTTATTTATAATAATCGGGACCCAATTGTGCACAGCTCCGTTACTTTATCTTAGTTAAGTGAACTTAGAAAAACGCCATTAAAAAAATATTTGTTATAGACAAAAAAGTTATGACTTAAATCACTTCTTTTGTTGACAGTTTTTTAATTATTTAATGCACAAATCTTTATCACAAAATTTTCCAGTATAAAACCAACCAGTTGGTTCAATTAGCAGAGATTTGAATAACCGGATCATATGAAATAGGTATAACAACTGACTTACCTGAACCAGACTGTGAACCAAAGATCCCTGTTCTAAGCAATTTGCATTTCCCAGGCTCCTCTGATAGTCCCACTGTTAGGTACCGGATCTATATAAATATTACTATAACCATCAGTCATTGTGTTATGTCATACAACATTAAATCATATAGATGTGTATTGAATAATCCCTCTAGATGTGTATTGAATATTAACTGACACACAGCCGCATACATAAAGTGTAGATAATTTACTGAGACTAGATAAATTATTAACAATGCATTAATTCTCTGTAATCCATTATTAGATCATTCAATAGGTCACCAAAATGTTCTACAAGTTCTAATGGCCCAAGGTTGTTATTCAATTACATTTAAATATTTCAAACTTGTTCTCTCAATTCCTTACATTATACCAATCAAAAGGTTACCAAATGTACTATAAAGCATGATGGTCCACGTGTGCTATATAAAGTCTGAAGGCCAATAGGCGCTTTGTAATTACATTTCAATATTTCAAACTGGTGACTTCACTTTCTGAATGACAATAAAACATTTCTGTATTTCAGAAATACAATCTAGTCGATGTAGTTTTATTATCAGGAAAATTGAAATGAATTTGATGTTTATGTGTTCAAAATATCTGTACCAACCAAATTATTTTTTCTATTTTGTTTTATAAGCAGTCAAACGAAGATCTTACAAATATCCACGTCAGAACCTCTGTTCAAACGAAAGAAGGAAGGGTATGAATTAACCCGTGAATGAAACTTGAATCTTTCACCCAAGCTGTGTATTCTTGAAAATACAGTAGTCCATTCAAAAGGTCATCAAATGTACTATAGACCTGATGGTTCACAGGTGCTATATGATAACATTTTTAATTGCATTTAAACATTTTAAACTTGTGATAGCACTTCCTTAAGGGAAATAAAACATTATTACACTATACAAAAGATCATAAAATGTACCACATGGGCTATATGATTACATTTAAATATTCCAAACCGATGACTTAATGGCTATTTGATAATCAAACATAAGATTATTCAAAGATGATAAAATGTAGTCTATAAGGTCTGAAGGCCAATAAGCATTTACATTTAAATATTACAAAAACAGGTGACTTGCTTGCTACATATTATATCAGTTTTAATTTTACAGCACCAGACGGTCGTTACGGAATACAATGCCTCAACAGTAGTGCTTGGACTAAAATTATGAAACCAAAATTTTTTCATGATGTTGCAAAAATACCCTAACGACCAAAATATATTTTATCAGATATAGCTAAGGAAATACTTTGCATGGGGGAGTATACCTTAGTTTTTGAGGAATTTCAAATTTTAACGAGCAAATTTAGACAGCAGTATATGTCTGACAATAATACACAATTGTTGCTTACTGAGTTTATGATATCAAACAAGACCAATCGGAAGGTCATAAAATGTTCTATAATATCCGATATGATCTGCATGTGCTATATATTTACATTTAATTATATCAAACTGGTGACTTTACTTCCTCAAGGATGATCAGACATTATTATGCAACATTCAAAAGATCATCACACGCATTATTAGCTATATGTATATCTAGTCTGAACTCGACGAGGACTATTTATTTCAAGACGTTGATGATTTCGCTGTAGAATAATCACACACCCCGAGCAAAATAAAATCGGTAAACTTATATGAAGAAAATATCGACATTTATGAGTATATGTATAAAGAATTTCAATATTACATGTGTTCATTTGAAATGAAGAAGTAGACAAAAAACTTTGTAACTGAAAAACAATTACTTGGCAATAGCCAAAGCAACCAAAAACACAATACAAAACAAGATAAGGAACGACTAAGGCATATTGGGGCGACTGACAATTCAGTCATGTCAATGTTGAGTTGAGTTGAGTAATGGTGTTGAAGTCCAGAATATTTCAATTATATCGAGACGCCGCCAACGTGAATGTGCTTATACTGTATGTATGCATCTTGTCCTTATTTTGTTAACGTCTTTTCTGCGTCACTAAATAATTGCTTATTTCAAAATAGTTATTTTACACTAGACTGCTAAATTGCTCATTGCTAACAAGATCTTACTTCTTAAGTTTAAGTTGACTGAGGTGTAAAACACCATGATCCACGCCACTATCTCAGAACTGACCTAAGTGAAAAGATACCTGACACCGTTACTCACACAATAATATTGGGGATCTGATAAATGTCGAGACTTGAAAATACGATTACCAATACTCGTACAACACGAATGAATTTACTGCTGCATTGTATTTATTTAATGTCCAATCAAATATATTTTCTGTCAGAGTAATGATGTTATCAGATAAAACCCAGTTTTTATTGTAATTGTACAAGACACGACGCCATTTGGGAATTTAGTTAAACATTAACCAATCAGTATGACATAGTTCGTACAATTAATGTAACCATAACAAACATGCTTTTTGACATTTTGAAAGCAATCTGATGAAAAATTCAATGTTAGTTTAATGTTATTGAATTATCTAATAATCACTAATATGCAGAGTGAGCTAGAGTAGAGTGGTGTGTTTCAGTTTAATGAAAGTTTTTTTTCATTTATATTTTTTATGTGAGAGGAACCTGGAATACCAGAAAAAACAACAAAGGTCTCTTACACTATTTCATATTTGTCCGAGTTAGATTCGAACCTAAACGATGACAGACACCGTAATCCATAAGCGGAAATTAAACTTCTCGATCGCCACTTTTCTGATATTTGGCTGCAACATTGCAAGTGTAATATCGCTTACCACTTTCTTGTACGACAACAGAATAGAAATACATGTCTCAATTCACGAATAAGAAAAATTCGTATTGAGACTTAACGTTCAGAATCACGAGTAGCTAGTGAAATACAATAAATCAACACCATGCGACACAACGTGGTAAACCCATCTGTCCAAACCACAATCCCAAAGAAAAGTAAAAACTTTGAAACTGACAATAAGTTAAATGCGTGAACTTCTATCAGGGAAAGGAGGCCGGGTGTTCTGGAAGGGTAAGCACCTCCTGGTTAGCTAGCTACAACAGCCTAGTGTGTAATCCAATGTTTTTCATCACGTAAAGATTTAACCAATGAAATGAACAACAGGTCCATATGTACCTGTGCCATATCCTGGTTGATATAAGTTAAACACGTGAACTTCCATCAGGGTAATGAGACCGGGTGTTCTGGAAGGGTGAACACCTCCTGGTTAGCTAGTTACAACAGCCCCGTGTGTGTAATCCAATGTTTTTTATCAGTTAAATGTAACCAATGAAATGAACAACAGGTCCATATGTACCTGTGTCATATCCTAGTTGATGAGCTGGTATGAGTTTTAGTCATACAATGTCCGCCTCATCAACCAATGATATGTACATATTTTATTACCTATAATATTCTATTAGTTATTTTCAAACCCATCAAATCAGTATGTTGCATTTCTATGCTTCTGGCAATTATGCAAATTTAAACATGATTATTAATTAGCACATGCATCAACTAAAACATTTAAAACTTAAAAAAATAAATGTGTCATACCAACAATTATAAATGTCGACCGATTTTTTTTAACTTTCATACGGTATCGGGACATTATAGATCTGTGATCGCTAAACGAGACTATAAGTGTATGTAAATAAATAAATAACATTTTAAGATGTCGTTTTCATTTCAGATTTTTATGGTTCTGTCAAAGTTTTTCGCAAATGGTGATCTTAATCATGACGAAGAGTACAATAATGTTGCAATTAAGTACAAAAAATGTTTGAATTTCGTGTAAAAATAACGTTAACGTCGTAATTAGGTGACTAACAATCCTCCATTAAGGACGAAACTCTAACACAGGAACTTTTGAGAAAGGATGTGTTGAACAGGAATATTATCCAACACAAATGACCACAAATTCTGATAATTTGGCTTTGATCGATATGTGGAACAATTCCAAGATGCTGACGAAGAGTAAACCATATTTTACAAGAATCATGATGAGGCAAAAAAATGTATCTTCTAAATGATCTGCTAGATTAAAACATTGATAACTACATGTATATTTATGATGATGACAAGCACAATAACAAAAGTACCCCATCATCTGCAAAGGCACCCATAATCACTAAAGAGTGAAAAAATATATGCCAAGTTTAAAAGTCTATCTCAAATACCTGATTTCAAGTGAATTTATTTATATACATGAATATCTAATTTAAATGATACAAGGTCATAAGAAATAGAACAATTAGAACTAAAAACATGTATTTTTTTATTTGCAGTTTTTTCGGTCTACACTAGAGGGACCATGATGTCATTGACCCCTAATTTTGTCAAATTACCCCATTACTCCATTATTAAGACCTTAGTCTGTCGAAATTTAGGATAATATGAATGTATTAATATTGTGTTTTTGTGGTTGAGATAATTTCTTTTCTCGAAATTTTCGCTCCTCTAAAATCAAAGAAAAGGAGTCAAAGTCCAGCTGTCGAGTATAAGCGATAGGGATAACCGGTGGCCAAAAATGCTGCCGAGAGGCTATCGAGATACAGTCAAACCTGCCTAACAAGCCACCTCTATATAAGCTCCACCTGCTTATAAAGGCCAGTAAAATTGTATCCAAATTGTTTATTCATATTATTTGAACCTGTATATAAAGGTCAGCTGCCCATTAAGGCCATTTTACTGGTCCCTTTTTGGGTGACCTTTATAGACAGGTTTGACTATTCAGCACTAAATCGTTGGTGTTAAACACTCGACAGGTCAGTACTGTCTGTGTGTTTTGGCCGTATTAAATAGCTCTATATAAAGGTCTGTACTTTACACAATTATATAAAAAATATATTTGGTGATCAATTTGATTAATATTAACGCAAAGAGATAACACATGTCAAATTTTGACAAGTTAGAGTCTGTAGATTAATGGAAAGTTGTGGAAATTAACTTCAGCTGAAGTCAAATCCAATTAAGTAATGTTTTAATCTTCCTCACGTTTGATGTACGCCATTATCAAATGTCAAAGCTGGAAATAACCGCTTTGGTCTTCAAACAATGAAGGTGTTTTGTTTAAGATAGCAATTAAGTCATCCATTGTGGTGGTATGATGTGTGATAGGATTTTTAAGGTCAAGTGTTGCTATGACAATGATGATAGAACAACTTGATTTATAAATTAGAATTATGGCAATGTTATAGATAAAAAATTGACAGTGGAGAAAGTTTTCGTATCAAAATATTTCTTAAAAGACAGCGAAAAACAAGCTGTCATCGTAACAGATTTTGAAATAAAGAGCGAACTAAATTTTAAATATTAGTGCGAAGTAGCTAAACAAACTGAAAGTATTAAAATTGAGCTGTATAGAAATAACGTTTATTTGCACTGAACTAATTATGAACAAACAGGAAATCCAATCTCAAACAGCTTATAAGAATATGTTGTCAAAACATTTACAAGGACCATAAATGGGTAAAAATTATTATACACTGAACTGTCTAGAAATGACGTTTTAATATTATAACTACCATTGTCCTGCAAAAGCAGTCTGAAGGCGTTAACATTGAATTGTCCAGAAATGACGTTTTAATATTATAACTATCATTGACCTGCAAAAGTAATCTCAAGGCGTTATCAATGAATTGTCCAGAAATGACGTTTTAATATACTAGTAACTACCATTGTCCTGTAAAAGCAGTCTGAAGACGTTAACATTGAATTGTCCAGAAATGACGTTTTTAATATAACTACCATTGTCCTGTAAAAGCAGTCTGAAGACGTTAACATTGAATTGTCCAGAAATGACGTTTTTAATATAACTACCATTGTCCTGTAAAAGCAAACTGAAGGCGTTAACATTGAATTGTCTAGAAATGACGTTTTAATATTATAACTACCATTGTCCTGCAAAAGCAGTCTGAAGTCGTAAACATTGAATTGTCCAGAAATGACGTTTTAATATTATAACTACCATTGTCCTGCAAAAGCAGTCTGAAGTCGTAAACATTGAATTGTCCAGAAATGACGTTTTAATATTATAACTACCATTGTCCTGCAAAAGCAGTCTGAAGTCGTAAACATTGAATTGTCCAGAAATGACGTTTTAATATTATAACTACCATTGTCCTGCAAAAGCAGTCTGAAGTCGTTAACATTGAATTGTCCAGAAATGACGTTTTAATATTATAACTACCATTGTCCTGCAAAAGCAGTCTGAAGTCGTAAACATTGAATTGTCCAGAAATGACGTTTTGATATAACTACCACTGCCCTGCAAAAGCAGTCTGAAGTCGTTAACATTGAATTGTCTAGAAATGACGTTTTTAATATAAATACCATTGTCTTGCAAAAGCAAACTGAAGGCGTTAACATTGAATTCTTTAGAAATGACGTTTTTAATATAAATACCATTGCCCTGCAAAAGCAGTCTGAAGTCGTTAACATTGAATTGTCCAGAAATGACGTTTTTAATATAAATACCATTGTCTTGCAAAAGCAAACTGAAGGCGTTAACATTGAATTCTCTAGAAATGACGTTTTAATATTATAACTACCATTGTCCTGCAAAAGCAGTCTGAAGTCGTTAACTCTGTACTGTTCAGAAATGGCGTTTATTTGCCAAAAAACATCCTATTGCAGCAAAAGCAAACTGAATAACGCACGCTGCTTTCAGTTTGGTTTGCACTTCAATAGAAGTTGTAATATTATTAAAAACGCCATTCCTAGACAGTCCAATGATTAATTTTTACCCGATGATAGCCATCGTAAATTTTTTTACCAAAGTATTTAATAGGTTTCATAAGATAGCATTTCCTATTTGTTTGTATTTGGTTACAAACTTCTGGATAATACAAGTCACCTTATTGTTCTAAATGACAAATGATTGACATTTCCGATAATCGTTTTCTTCAAACCTAATGATTTATAAACGAAATTCCTAAAAATTTCCGTCTGGTAGGAAACATTTTAAACATTGTCTCTTACAGTTTTCCAATCTTGTTTTATTTACAAAGATGCTATTTATGCATTTAATCAATATTTTCTTTTGATACTAAATGTTGCAATTAAATTCCATATATTGACATAAATTGACCGGACATAAATCTGATTTACGGTAATGGATCTTCTTGATGTCGTAATAGTCTGGTGGGAATTAAGTTTTAGAAAATTTCCGAATTGTCTAATTGCCCTCTATTGAATGTTTCTATCAATATTTTATAGACACTAGGGGGCTTTTGATTTAAGCGATATCTGCATTATAATGTATCTGTATGTGTTTCTAATGAGTCTATGTTATCACATTCATGTACAGTCAAACCCGTCTATCATATAGAGGTCATACAAGGGAACCAGGAAAACTGGTACAGTCCAACCTGCCTTAAAGACCACATCTGTTTATGGGGCCACCTGCCTATAAAGACCAGTAGAATTTTATCCCAATTGTTCATATATCCATATTATTTGAACCTGTATATAATGTCCACCTGTCCATAAAGGCAACTTTTACTGGTTCCCTTGGGTGGCCTTTATAGACAGGTTTGACTGTATTCATGGGCAGGTAGCCCTTATATAGAGGTTCAAATAACATAAATAAAGAGCAGCTGGGATAAAATTTTACAGACGTTTGCAAACTCGTATTACTGTCACGATTCGCAAATTCGTCAAAGTGTGCAGGTCTGGAATACTGTAAACGTATTTATTTTCGCCATTTATTAATTTTCGCTTATTTCGCGGTCGTTTGTTTTGCTTGAAAATTAATACAGAGCGAAAATTATATTATGCCTATAGTGTTATAGTGCATATTTTATAAACACGAAAATTTAACTACGCGGAAATCTCTAAATTTTCTTAACCGCGAAAATAAATACACGCGAAATTAAATACATTTACAATATTAAAGATGATATTGTAAATGAAAAGTTTTACGTTATAAATCAATAAACAGGTCTCGTAAAAGCAGGCGGGCCCTAATATAGAGGTGGCCTTTAAGGCAAGTTCGACTGTACATATGTTAACAGTAACTTTGATTAAACAAGATCTGCAATTCCGACTACCATTCATCATGGAAATGCAAAAGAAAAACTATATAATTAATAGAATCACACTGAGACCTCACTTCACCATGGGAATTTGTAGATGACAGGCATAACACTATTTTTTGTTATGGTAAAATAAAATAATTGGACATTTTACACACTGAGTATTACATAATTCACCACTTGAATTATACAGTCTACAAAACGTCAAAACAAACAAAATTGTTGTTTTTCTTAATGCAACAATTTATAATACGTTCGAAATACACCGTCATCGTAGTGCTTCGCATATATACGTTATTTCTAATTTCGGAATAGTTTATTTGTTTACTTGCAAAAGTATTTTCGTATTTTCGAATCACAATATCAGTTTTTATTATATTTCAAGTATATTTCTCGGATTCTGATTGGTCAAACGCAGGGAGTTAATCTGGTAGATATAATTTCACGAATTCTAATAACTGAAGTGGTAATGTTAATGAAGCCACGCCCCTCCTTAACGACGGGATGGTAATATTGACGACGGGTGTTAATGAAAAAATAACCGCCCTCGCGTGCGCAACGTAATTTAACGAATTTCGTTCTTTTCCATTTCGACATTTAGTATTTCCGGAAACCGAAAACCGACGACCTTTGTAAACAAAAAACTTTCAAACGATGGCGTTTGTCTGTATTTCTGACGACGGCATCAAAAGCACGAAAAACTAATCACCGAGAAAGATAGAGTGAAGCTGAAAAGACATGAAATATAATAAAAAAACATGTCACCTTTGGTTCTGGGTGTTATTGTGGATTATCCACTCAGAAAAAAATATACACCCTCGACTTTGTCTCGGGTCTTAATTTTTTCCCTCGTGGGATAATCCACTTTATAACACCCAGAACCAAGGGCGATATATAATGGCGCTTTTTATATGGCAAAACAATTGCATTTACTTCCCACTAGTATTTCATCTAAAATGTAATACCTTTATTATGTTTCACTTTTATACAGTGTATAGTTTTACAAGAACTTGTGCAATAAATATGAATGAATGAAACAGGAATGAAACAGTTCATTTACTATATACATGAATATATTCACCAGTCGGCATTCTGTCCTATCAATATAGAACGCGACGTGCAAATTCTAGATACAGGGGTTTAAATACAAGGTCTCCCGCTTTCGAGAGAGACGATTCACCACTGAGACGCCGATTACTCTTCCACTTTTGAGACAGCAGACTGAATACTGATTTACAGACGACACTATTTCATATCAAATCAGACGATATTAACCGATCACGTATAAAAACTTCACATTGACAGATTTTGTCTTGAAATATCAATACATTGTAAATCTGCTTCAGGAAATTAAACAGAATATATATTAGACAGTACAGAACTGTCGAAAAGTTAACACTGAGATAACAAATTATGTAGTAGCACACCCGCAGCTCTTATCGGCTCCTCGTTATCGATATCTCGATGGTTTTTCTTCGACGGCAGCTGATATCGACAGGGTTTATGTCACTGGCTATGTATATTGGTCACTCGGTATGCGTTTCGTAAAAAGAAACACGCTTTTTTTGGGTGTTTCCCAATCGATGCGCTATGGTAGAACTTGTTCTCACTACGGGGACTTTGTACTTGCAAATAAATTGTTGACTCAGGGATATTGCAAGCCTAGGCTTATCAAGACCCTCAAAAAGTTTTATGGCCGTCATTACAGTATTGTTGATAAGTTTGATGTCTCTGTGTCCAGGATTGCTCTGGGTTTATTTGACGTCCCATAGCTCCACGTTCCTTTCACACAATTTTGATTACACACGTGGCGGGTGTAGCTAGCTAAACAGGAGGTGCTTACCCTTCTGGAGCACCCGGTCTCACTTCCCTGGTGGAAGTTCACGTGTCTAACCTAACTTGTCAGTTGCAAAGTTTTTGCTTTGCTTCTGGATTGTGATTCGGACATGTATAAGTATGTTTGTTTTTGATTTTGTTAGATCGGTGTTAAACTTTGGACAGGTCTGTACTGTAACTATTTAAGTTATCCATTGGCCACCAACAATATTGATATAACATCAAAATCTTAGGTAACACGACCCAAGGATTTAATTTTGCATTTCCTCTCTAAAATTAACAGAAATCTACCTCAGGGAAATCACAAAAAAATTAATGTTGCATGGATTTTTATTAACGTTTATTTTATAATTCTCTAGTGAAATGAGTTTTATTACGGTTTGTTTGACGACAAATGCAACCATTAGATGTCAATATTTATGCGTTTCAGATAATAAGTCCTAATGCACTGCCGATGAATTCAGCTTTGAACACTTTATGTATGCTATATTGGTGATTTATATGGATGGACTGTAGGGAATTGTTTGGTTAAAGTCTATCAAATGTATTGGTGAACAACTATTTACCAGGTTTTAATGAACATGAACAATAGACATGCAAGCAAAAAATCATGAAACCGCTAACTAACGATATATGTACATGTAGAAACGATTACGAAATATGAGCTGACAGAACTTGTCGAATAAAAATTTTTGCACGACCAAGAATCCTGTTGTATGATATCATCAGCGCACCGTATAGTCTGCGACGTCTCGATATAAGTGGAAAAATATGTACTTGGCAATAATCAGTGCAACCGACCAAAAAAAAAAAAAAAAAAAAACCGAAGCAGATTTAAGTATTAAAATTGAAAGAATTAATCAAAATACGGTGAAGACATGTCGAAAGTTTAACACTGGTCCTGGTTTCACAATTATTCCTTAGCTAAGATTTTCCTTAACTTAAATCTTGCAAAATTTCAAATCTTTATAATTTTGTTTATTTTCATGATATTGAAGAATTTAAGGTGTCATTCTTAAGATCACTTCTAGATTAAAACATTTGCATTTAGTTTTGACAAAAAATAATCATTAGTAGTTATAAAAAGAGATTGCAAAAATTTGCTAAATTTAAGTTAAGGAAAATTTTAGCTAAGGAATGATTGTGAAAGTGGGGCCAGAGCTAACAAAATTAAAGTTCCGTCGCAGAGTATCCGTGATATAGACCGAAAAGTTGTCGAAATGTCAAAATGGAGCCAATTGCAAGATGAACTGTCGACTCAGCATTGATTCGTGCTTAGTGTTAAACTTTCGACATGTCTATCCTGTAGTAATTGACGTGTTTAATTCCTTAATTCAGCTAGATTTAAGCTGATGATTCTCCAATATCTACAACTTGTATATAAATTCCCTAGATGGGGATTGGTTTTAGATGTTATGATTTCAAATTTCGTCACTGGTGTATGCATGCCGCCTTCGAACGCTAACGATTTCGTCTCATCTTTTATTTAAAAGATTAATAAAACTATAAAACAAGACCCGTTGAACATTGACTTTTATCACTTCCTGAATAGCGAAACATTTTTACAACCGTTGTTTATTTCAGGCGAGATAAATGTAAAATTAATCACATCACCCGCGTTACGCAAGGGTTGACTTTAGTACCAATACTATTCAAGAAATAACAAAACGTTTTCCTGAAACAGAATCGTCTATATTTCAGAAATAAGTATCATTATGAAGTTTTGTTTGTGTAGTGGGTAATAAATCATAAATTAATGATGTTTGTAAAGTATTAGGATTTATAAGCTTTGGACATTATATCGTTATTAATCATTGAATAACAAAAGCGGTATTTTGTGTCTCCGGGGAGACCAGAGTGTTATACCTAGTTTCCTGAAACTCTATATGGAAATTTTGCTGTTGTTCTGAAAAAAAAACCATGATTGTATAAGAGCTGTAAATCAGAATTCGTTGCACGACATAGTCTATATCTAGCTTTCCACAAATTTAAAATTATTAGTAGCCAAATTTCCAAAATTTGTGAAAATATAGTTCTTTGTTAAGTATTATTCCACAAATGTGCTCAAATAAGTTACTTTTTGAAAAAAATTCTTAGTAATTAGTAGCCAATTTAAGCTATCAGAAATGGAAACATAGCATAGTAACCTGAGGAGTTGAGTGGTCACAACATTTTTCCCATCCGTATGCTCTTATCCAACCTTGAAAGTTGAACTCCTTTGGAACGAAAAATTAATTTAATATACATGTACAGTCAACCTGTCTATAAAGGCCACCCAGAACAAGTGGCCTTTATAGACAGATGTGCTTTATATACATGTTCAAAAAACATGAATAAAGAACAATTGGGATACAATTCTACTGGCCGTTATAAGCAAGTGGTCCTTATATAGAGGTGGCCTTTAATGGTTGGAATGTATGTCACTTCAAAGTATGTTATATTTGAATGCAAATAAGTATATAATTATACCTATAGTTTATAAATGTTACACATACAGGGGTTGTTAGCTCACTGTTTGGTAATGTCAGTCTTTTTCGTTTATTTTCAAATATGTGTATTTATGTAGTAAATAACACTTAAACCAAAAACAGACATACCAGTCCGTGTCTAAACCACAATCCTAAAGCAAAGTAAAACATTTGAAGCAGACAAAATTAGGTTAAACACGTGAGCCACACAAATGAACATTTAATCCAACACCTTCCAAATCCCGGAATTTTATAATCAGTGGTCCAATAACTGCTGTATTTTTGGCCTTGTTGTTCTTGTTTGGTCATTACTCAGCTTACCCTCTCGGAGCACCCGGTCTCGCCTTCCTGGTAGAAGTTCACGGTTTTAATTACTTAATTTGCCAGTTTTCACTCCGTTTTGGAATTTTGATTTAACATGAACCGGTATGTTTTTGTTTCATTGGAACAAAATTGATTTTTTTTCTCTCCAAGTACAATAAGGGACATCTGGCGCGAATCAATCTTATTTGCCACGGAGTTCGGCTTATGTTTCTGGAAAAATTAATTGCTGATTCCACAGAAATTATGACGTCATTACCTAAATTTCTGTAAAAACAATTTTTGCCGCTAAAATGTGTTTGATTATCTTGTTAATTAATTATCCGGCGCTTTGTTATTGTTCCGCGACAAAAATGTCCCTCGTTATCTCATCATGTGTAAACAATTTATAAATTTAGACACACACACAAAATGCTGACTGTACATTATTACTTAAGTGTATTTGGACAATGACAGTTACACCCCAACAGGTCTTCTCACACAATGAAACATAATATATCATTAAACTTTGTTATTATAAAAACAGAACCTTAGTACTCCTTGTAGATTTCAATAATGATATTATCAACCCATTATATCAACCCGAGCGACCGTGAATTTTACTGAAGATCCATTAACCGTTTTTTATATTAGAATATAGGGAGTTCATCCGGTTAATGGATTTATCTGAATTTGATTTTTATTTCTTTATTTAGTAGAAATTTCGCTCTGATTCGAGTTTCTTTATTTACTGTTGTGTTTTCCCCGGTGTAAGTAAAATGAGTACTTTGACCAGTATGGATAGAGTAGCAAAATACTAATTACAAGTTCCTGTGGCAAAAAACTATTAACTTGTTTGTTATGTATAAATCCTATTATTTCTGGAAATATAGCAAAGAGTAATGCATGTAGCGTAATGTGAAAATAAAAAAATACCGGATATGGACCAGAGAGACACGTTTCTAAAGATGGGTAACGGGTACGGCCGTGTGCATAAAGAAGTTATTCTGTAATCAAAATTATACTTGATATATTCGCAATAGTACCAGTCAGGACATTGGCTATTGAAAAAATAAAAGCTACGCAGTCCTTTAAAAGAGACCGTCAAATCTGATATCAATAACGTGTCACAGCAGGCGCGGCACATCCCTGCACATTGCCGTTTTTGCTACTTCACACTGTAACTAACTTGACTGGCGACGTCTCAATATAAATGAATTATTCTCGATTGGGACGTAAAACCCAATTCAATCAATCAATCACGCGTCGAAATAAACACCAGGGATAGATAACGTCGTTTTTCCCTTTTTTCTTTCTTATTTCCTCTTGACTTTTTTAATCTCCCCAAAAATAAACAAATAGACCACACATGTAGCTGAATGCTGCGCATGTCGGCCTTTATCTGTGACGTCATTGTCTCAATTGTCAGCGTGTTTGACAACGGTACTTCGATACGACACAATGCTACAAGTTTTTTTCCCGTAGAAAACAGCTAAGATGTCGTTTTTACAGGTAACCATACATAATCATCACCATTTCTTGAAATTTATGTTTAGCTCATTTACAAAATTAATGACAATTCATTGCAGTTTCTCAAAAGTTGACTGAAAAATATTAATCCAATGTAGAATGTGCCTTTCGAACGATTTGGGTATTTCGATATCAAAGCATTGCTGACACTTTTATGACTTTAGCCTGTAGATGGTGACGCCTCGATGTAAGTGCACTGTGGCTTTTAATTAAATCAAATCAATCAATTAATTATACAGAAATAATAGTAAAGTATTTTAAATGTTAATAAAACAATAAAACCGAAAAATTGTCAAATTAGGTAAATCGTAATGAAATAATTATTTTTTGGTTTTTCGACACCGCCGGAATTAATATTTCGTTCGAACGATTTTTTTATTTGGCCTTTCAACGCCGTCGTACGAACAAGCTTTCGTATTATTGTATGAAATATTGAGAAGATTCTATAATACATTAATTTCAATTAAATTTAATAAAATAAATAAATAAATAAATAAATAAATAAATAAATAAATAAATAAATAAGGAGACTGGCTAGATTAATATACCTAGACCTCTTTTCAAAATAATTTCTTAACTTAGATTTTCTTTAACTTAAATTTAGCAAATTTTGGCAAATTCTTTTTGAGATTACAAATGGCTATTTTTGCTATCAAAATAAGCTTGGTGAATCTTTAAAATGGCATATTAATTTCCTGAATAGCTTTACCAATTACAAAATTATTAATGTTTCAAATTTTTCCAAATTTAAGTTAAGAAAGTTAGTGAATGATGGTGAAACTGGGGATAGTTCATGGGATTACATAAATGTTTTTATTATTTTCATCAAGTTTTTTTTTTCATATTTTCTTTCTAGAAAAACCAGTTGAAGAATATACAAACAATATGTGTGACAAGTTCTGGAAACAACTCCCAAAGTTTATCGAGAGGTATAGGCATTACTTTCGTGAACAATGAAAACATTATTAGCAATGACAATGTTGGCGTTGTAAGCAGACGTCACATAAATGCTGTCAATACTAGACTTATTCAGGTTGCCCCGTGGGAGGGCACCACCAGTGGTGTTACAAACGGAATAAGTCGTGGTACCACTGCAGGTGGCAGAAATCGCACATTTTCACAGGGCGCAGATTCCAAGGGCGATTTCACTATACGTACAGATGCACAGGGCGAAATCAATACAGATTCCGAGGGCAATATCAAACCAGATGCCCAGGCCGATATCGATACAGTTGCCCAGGCCAATATCAATACAGATACCCAGACCGACATCACTACAGATCTCCAGGGCGATATCAACACAGACCCCCAGGGCGATATCAAAACAGACCCACAGGGCGATATAAGTGAAGATAAAACTGCCCAGAATATAACACCTGATATCAAAGAAAGTGATTCTATGGAATTGCTTGAACTTCTTCCGGACAATATAAAAGAATATACAAAACCATATATATATAAAACGTTGCCACCAAACACTTCCCCTATACCACCAGTAGAAGTATACTGCAGTAGTTCCGTTGGACAAAGTAGTGGAAGATATTTTAAACATAGCGAAGGATTGGATAATCTCGCCTTACCAAATGATGTGAGTTTTATTTTAATTAATGTTAATTGTTCATCAAAATTATCTGCTTCCCAAATTTTGAAAATTCCTTAAAAGTAAGCTATGCTTCATCATTCAATAAATTGCCTTCTGGGGTGGATTTGGTGACTTCTATTTATCTCATTTCAACTTACTAAATTTTTTGATTTTCCACAATGTTGATTAGTCCAAGCACTACTGATGAGGAATTTGGTTTTAAACCGGTCGTCTAGTGCTGCAGAATTAAAACCGTATCAGTAATAATGACAAGTAACCTTTTTAAGTCTTCCTGGTATTGTTTAACAATGTATCAGCAAACTTTCAGCTATTTGACAACGAGAGTAAGTGTATTAATCTCGACTTATTAGTCAAGTTGCAACAAAATCGAACTGGACTATGAATTTAGTGATGCAGGCGGGCAGAGATTAGTTTTCTGGACTTTTTTCTAAACGCCTGCAAGATATTGAACAAATATTTGGTATGTGAGTTTACCATCATGGGCTTTGAGTTTCGTTTCGGTTCATTGAATTTTGATGAAATTATGGGTCGTGGACTGAGGGAATTTCTTTAAAATATCAGTTTTCCGGACTTTTTTTTTTTACTAAACAGTTACAGATATTGAAATGATATTTGGTGTGCGAGTCTACCATCTTGAGTTACATGAATTCTATTTCAGTTCATACGTCACATAGAATATGATATTGCAACTCGACTTGTGCACCCTTGTTTCTATTAATTTAGGTAACATGTAACTGCCATAATAACAAGGAAAAGAAAGTTCAGAAATGCAACAAGAACCCCAAACCGAGAAGGGAAGAAAATATGGACGAAAAAGATAAAGTAAGTTTGAAAACAAAAGTGGTGTGGACATTAATTAATGGTGTTTTACGACACAGTCAATATTTTGTCACATATCGAGGCGGCCAGTTCAGAAAACCGGAGTGCCTGGAAAAAAACCAATGACCTTCGTCAAACGACCTGGCAAAACTTCTGACATTACGATCCGCCCGTGTGAGGGAGGCTGTGAACCATGAGCCCGCGCTTTAGATAAAACTAATATTTGTTCTGCTAAGATCAATTTTAAGAACATTTTCCTTGTCTAAAAAGTTTTCAATGAACCTTGGTATTTTTAAAGTAAGCCCTGTCATTAAAATGCCGACTTATACAAAGGTTGGGCGTTCCATTTTGGAAAACAAAACCCTTTTGCAACCTCATCGAATTCTCAGCGGGGTTTCGTCGCCGCACCAATGCTATAATATTAAGATCTTGTCCTTCAGCAACTTAGGTGGTTGAGGGTGGAGGTGTTGGTGGTTTTAATGGGATTTGACAATGAATTTGAAGAAGGCTTACGAAGACATATAACATATATGGGCTATTGTGGCGATAAGTGATTCGGAAAAAATTATCGGATGCCATTTATTTAATTATTTAGAATTACTCATTTTATTAACATCCGACTTGTTTTAGAGTAAGAAGTGGGCAAAGAAGACTAAAATGGCGAAGAATATCAAAGTTGAAGAGGATGAGTACAACTACCATATATCTATGGTAAGTCCTATGTATTCTAAACCATTTGGAGAGAGAGAGAGAGAGAGAGAGAGAGATGACTGCAACTACCATATATCTATGGTTGTATGTGTGCTATAACTATTGAGAGAGAGAGAGAGAGAGAGAGAGAGAGAGAGAGAGAGAGAGAGAGAGAGAGTAAATTATTTGTAAAAAAATATTTTTTAAAGAAATTTCCCAAATCATTTTATGCTGACATCTTAAGAATTTTAGTCAATATTAACATTTGAGTACAAGGTACAAAAATGGAAGTATTTAATTCTTAACAAAGATACTGTTAAGGGTACAAGAATTTGGCAAAGTTCTGGGTCAAGTGTTTTACAATCATTTCTTAGCTAAAATATTCCTGAATTCAAATGTGGTAAATTTGATAACAACAATAATTTTGTTCATTTTTAAGATATTCAGGAATTTAAGGTGTCGTTTTAAAGATCAGTCAAGGCTTATTACATTTGAAACTGTTTATATGAAGTATCATAAAATGTTGTCAAAAATTACAAGGTTTAAGGAATGGTTGTGAAACTGGAACCTGTATTATAGAAGACAGTGATGTCACTGTACCAAACAAACGTCACAGTTCTTTACAGATCATGTCATGATGCAGTAATATGTCAGTATACATGTAATTTACATGATGTACTGTTTCATTCTTTTAGGCCAGTCACATGCCACAAGTCAGTATAACCGATGCGTTTACTGAAAATCGCAAATTAACAGAGGACAAAAATGAAATCACTGACAGGCTAAAAAAGGAATAGCGTTTAAAATATTCCAAACGAAAACGAAAATTAGGCCATTCAAACCAGTCGATGAAACGAAAGAAAACAGACAAAACCAAAAAGACATGAAATGGACAAAAAGAGTTAAAACCGCTGCTCGACAATGCCTAAGAGGATTTCTGGATGCCTTCCGCTCTTGTAGATGTTATTAACATAAGATCGAACTTACAAATAAATATCCAAATTTAATTTTTTTTAGATTGATAATCTGTAGTACATTTTTCGACAACTTAAAATATTTAACTTTTACGGACATACTATAAATCGAGAAATTTTCGCGTTTATTCGCGACAGTAACACGACGCAAAAATTAAACTTTCGCGACTGTTTTAGTTAGATAAACTTTTCATGAAATTATTCTGGAAATCATCATCAACGCTTAAATAAAGAGCGCGAATATCTTGAAATTAATATCGCGAAAATTGACCAAGCGCGAAAATTTCACGATTTACAGTTTGTTTAATTTACGTACTAGAATCGGGTTTATAAAGCAGAAGTAGAGATAAAATTCGGTAAATTTTAAATTAGAAAACCAAAACAACGATGTTTCATATTATTGCTCATTTAGACATACTTTATTGTGAAAACATGTTGAAACCGGGTATTTAGTTAATATGTTTTTCTTTACGCACCAGATTATACAAATTTCAAAATGAAAACGGAAGGGAAAAGTTGTCCAAGAAAATTAGATTTAAAACTTAAAAAATTTAAACTTTTTAAAAATTTTTGAGATCACATATGCAAATTAGCCTTCTTTCTGGAACGTTCGTGCATTAAACATTGTACTATTTAGAGTAACATAGCAAAAGTTAAGATTTATGTTTGTAATGGAAAAATAAAATGTAGTCAAGTTCAGCTTCCAATCAAGACTGCACGTATAGAGGCGTGATAAAAATGGCGACCAACAGTTACCAATTTTTAAGGGCGGAATGTTCAAGCTTAATGAGAATGACCGAAAAATCATAAGTTAGGCGTTTAGATTCTTACTGTTATACTCACTGCGCCTGCTAAATAAGCATTTTTTCAATTAATATTATTGTGTTCATAAGAAAATGATTTTAACTAATACGTGTATATATATTTATATATATATTTATATATGTTTATAAACACTTTTCCCATGTTTCTTATATCACAAAGAATTACTTACTAGTATTTGTCCATGTATAGAGCTTTTGTTTCTTGTATCAATTCATTTTGGCTATTTAACTAGTTTAGGAATGCAAGCTTATAAGCATTGAAAAAAGTTGGATAACCCTTTTGTGTTATAAGTATTTGAGTTAAGAAACTTCATTACATACATCCTTTAAAGGATACGGGTTCAAGGAATGGTTTGCTCCATGAAAATGCCACCCCCTATGCCCACAATGTGGGTTTAATGGTATTTAAAGCTTGGGCTGTCGTGAGTGCACACACAATGGGCCATATGAACTACTAGCAACTTGGCTAAACACTAGTAGTCAAACCATGTTGTCTTAAGAAAATACCTCTGGTTATTTTTATCATACTAGACACCAATTATCATACAATTCCATTTGATATATTTTAAGATATTAAAACAATGTATAAAAATGAAGACTAGAGTCTTGATCAGAATACTGTTGTAATGATTGCAATGATTGAACAGAAACACGTGTATAGATCGTTCATAGTCTAACGATGATCGGAAAATGAAATTTTAATCATAATGAACCATAATGTCAATTTCAATCTGTGCTTGTCTGTTGTAACACTTTGAATTTTGAATAAAGTTGTTAATTGTAAGTAACACTGGGAATTTTGAATGTTACACTGGGAATTTAAAATGAAATTGTTTAGTTTAACACTGGGAATTTTGAATGAAGTTGTAAAGTGTGTCACTGAGAATTTTGAATGAATGTGTTAATTGTAGCTCTGGGAATTTTAAGTGAAATTGTTAAGCCAACTCTGGTTATTTTTAGTGAAGTTGCTAAGTGTAACAATGGGTATATTTAGTGAAGTTGTAATTGTGACACTGGAAATTTTGAATGATATTGTTAAGTGTAACACTAAAGATTTTGAATGAGGGTGTTTAGTTTAACACTGGGAAACATTGTGAAACATTGGGAATTTTGAATGAAATTGTTAAGTTTAACATTGGGAATTTTGAATGAAATTGTTAAGTTTAACATTGGGAATTTTGAATGAAATTGTTAAGTGTAACACTGGAAGTTTTGAATGTAACACTGGGAATTTCGAATGAAATTGTTAAGTTTAACACTATGAATTTGAATGAAATTGTTAAGTTTAACACTGGGAATTTTGAATGAAATTGTTAAGTGTAACACTGGAAGTTTTGAATGTAACACTGGGAATTTTGAATGAAGTAGTTAAGTGTAACATTAAGAATTTTGAATAAAGATGTTAAGTGTAATACTGGAAATTTTGAATAAAGATGTTTAATAAGTTCTTAAGTATAACGCTGGGAATTTTGAATAAAGTGGTTAAGTATAACACTGGGAATTTTGAATAAAGTGGTTAAGTGTAACACTGGGAATTTTGAATGAAGTTGTTAAGTGTAACACTGGTGATTTTGAATGAAATGGTTAAGTTTTAACACTGGGAATTTTGAATAAATTTGTTACGTTTAGCACTGGGAATTTTGAATGAAGTTGTTAAGTGTAACACTGGTGATTTTGAATGAAATTGTTAAGTTTTAACACTGGGAATTTTGAATAAATTTGTTACGTTTAGCACTGGGAATTTTGAATAAATTTGTTATGTTTAGCACTGGGAATTTTGAATGAAGTTGTTGAGTGTTACACTGGGGATTTTGAATGAAGTTGTTAAGTGTAACAATAGGGATTTTAAATGAAATTGTTAAGTTTAACACTGGGAATTTTGAATAAATTTGTTAAGTTTCACACTGGGGATTTTTAATGAAATTGTAAAGTGTAGTACTGGGACTTTTGAATGCAATTGCTAAGTGTAACACTGGGCATTTTGAATGAAAAAGTTGTTAATATGTACCACTGGAATGAATGAAATTGTAAAGTGTAACACTGAAGATTTTGAATGAGGGTGTTAAGTGTAACATTTGGAATTTAAAATGAAGCTGTTATTTGTAACACTGTAAATATGTAATAAGTTGTTAAGTGTAACATTAATGATTTTGAATGAAATTACCAAGGGTAACAATGGGAATTTTGAATGAAGTTGTTAAGTGTAACACTTGGAACTTTGAATGAAAATGTTAAGTATAACACTTGGGATTTTGAATGAAGTTGTTAAGGGTAACAATGGGAATTTTGAATGAAGTTGTTAAGTGTAACACTTGGAACTTTAAATGAAAATGTTAAGTATAACACTGGGAATTTTGAATGAAATTGTTAAGTGTAACATTTGGGAATTTTGAATTTTGAATTAAGTTATATTCTAATTTTTCTTGTTTCTTTCATATTATAAATACTTTTAGCAGTAATTACATTTCATCTCTCTTTAATTTTTTTTTATCAAAAATTCAAACACAAACATACCAGTCCATCGTATTAAAAGCACGATTCATAGCCAAAGAAATTTTTTTGAAAAATGGCAAATTAAGTTCACTTTTTAATTGACTTTTGGATTTGATATTTGGACATGGGTCAGTATGATTGTATTTGAGTTGCCCTTGTGATCTTCCACTGGGGAAGTAGTGAAGGCAGGTGCTCCTACATGTATTGTAGCTACACCCGGCACATGTGAGAAAGCCTACTCAAAGTTTTCAGTTATGGTATTTTTTGAATACCAGGTATAACATGCTTAATACTGCTTCACTCATTGTCAAAAGTAATACTAATTTTTTTAAAACTCAACCGAAAAGAAAGGTAAGCTCTTTTTATCACCTTGTCCGTAACACATACGTATATTTTTTAATACTGGGAAATAAATGCCTTCATTAGTGACGTCACTTATGATGCAATATTGAAATCACAGTTTAATCGGATTGTTGATTATATTATAATGTAGAAAAAGACAACTAGAATAGCTCAATAGTTTAAGTGCTCGCTTTGTATGTAGGAAGTCTTAGGTCTGATAAAAATTGAAAAAAAGATAGTGACTGTTCTTTTGCAAAGCACTCTGCATTTAGAAATGAAAGTCATGGGATCCTAAGAAAGAGCCTTAAAACTGATGTCCCATGTCACTGCAGGCATGGCAGTTAAGGAACCCTCCCTATACATTGCCTTTTAAGGCACACTGCAAAGGTAAACAATTCAGTCACTCATAGCTGATGACGACTCCGTATAAGTGAAATATTCTTGACTGGAACCTAAAACCCCATTCAATAAATCAATCAATCAGCTCCATGAAGTGATAAAACTTTTTCTTGGATTGACTTTCAGTGTTAACCACACCATCACTGTGTCTCCACAAGGTAATGTATATAATGTGACAAAACTCCCTCTTGACTGTCAGTCTTAATCACACCACCACTGTGTCTCCACAAGGTTATGTACATAATGTGACAAAACTCCTTCTTGGCTGTCAGTCTTAACCACACCACCACTGTGTCTCCACAAGGTTATGTACATAATGTGACAAAACTCCTTCTTGACTGTCAGTCTTAACCACACCACCACTGTGTCTCTACAAGGTAAAATACATAATGTGACAAAACTCCTTCTTGACTGTCAATCTCAACCACACCACCACAGTGTCTTCACAAGGTAATGTACATAATGTGACAAAACTCCTTCTTGACTGTCAGTCTTAACCACACCACCACTGTGTCTCTACAAGGTAAAATACATAATGTGACAAAACTCCTTCTTGACTGTCAATCTCAACCACACCACCACTGTGTCTCCACAAGGTTATGTACATAATGTGACAAAACTCCTTCTTGACTGTCAGTCTTAACCACACCACCACTGTGTCTCCACAAGGTTATGTACATAATGTGACAAAACTCCTTCTTGGCTGTCAGTCTTAACCACACCACCACTGTGTCTCTACAAGGTAAAATACATAATGTGACAAAACTCCTTCTTGACTGTCAATCTCAACCACACCACCACTGTGTCTCCACAAGGTAATGTTCATAATGTGACAAAACTCCTTCTTGACTGTCAGTCTTAACCACACCACCACTGTGTCTCCACAAGGTTATGTACATAATGTGTTAAAGTCAGTCTTAACCACATCACCACTGTGTCTCCACAAGGTTATGTACATAATGTGACATAACTCCTTCTTGACTGTCAGTCTTAACCACACCACCACTGTGTCTCTACAAGGTAAAATACATAATGTGACAAAACTCCTTCTTGACTGTCAGTCTTAACCACACTACCACTGTGTCTCCACAAGGTTATGTACATAATGTGACATAACTCCTTCTTGACTGTCAGTCTTAACCACACCACCACTGTGTCTCTACAAGGTAAAATACATAATGTGACAAAACTCCTTCTTGACTGTCAGTCTTAACCACACTACCACTGTGTCCCCACAAGGTAATGTACATAATGTGACATAACTCCTTCTTGACTGTCAGTCTTAACCACACCACCACTGTGTCTCTACAAGGTAAAATACATAATGTGACAAAACTCCTTCTTGACTGTCAATCTCAACCACACCACCAGTGTCTCCACAAGGTAATGTACATAATGTGACAAAACTTCTTCTTGACTGTCAGTGTTAACCACACCACCACTGTGTCTCTCTACAAGGAAATGTACATAATGTGACAAAACTCCTTGACTGTCAGTCTCAACCACACCACCACTGTGTCGTCACAAGGTAATGTTAATATGTGACAAAACTCCTTCTTGACTGTCAGTGTTAACCGCACAACCACATTACAAGGCAATGTTCAGAATGTGACAAAACTCCTTCTTGACTGTCAATCTTAACCACACCACCACTGTGTCTCCACAAGGTTATGTACATAATGTGACAAAACTCCTTCTTGACTGTCAGTCTTAACCACATCACCACTGTGTCTACACAAGGTAATGTACATAATGTGACAAAACTCCTTCTTGACTGTCAGTCTTAACCACACCACCACTGTCTACACAAGGTAATGTACATAATGTGACAAAACTCCTTCTTGACTGTCAGTCTTAACCACACCACCACTGTGTTTTTACAAGGTAATGTACATTGTGTAAAAAACAAGCAACAACATGTTACATATTATAATTTAATTTAGTTCATTTTTTCACAAAAATACCATGATCATTAGTAGTAGAGTTATCTCTCTTTATGAAATAATTTTAAAAGAACATATATAAAAGCAATTTTGTTAAAATAAAAACAGTTTTATAAAACAGACTGTATTTCTAAATTTACAACAATAACATAAGTTTCTTCTATTTTAGAATATAGTTTCTACATTACATTATATAGCTCTTTAACTTAAAGAACAAGGATTTATTGCAAATTAAATAAAACTTGTATAGAACACAAGTTGTGTGAAAAGTAAAATATCATATTTTAAGAACACATTATAGGTTTTTAAAACATCAGCTATTGAAAGCCTGCACCTTAAGATTTAACAATTAGTATATCAAAGTATCTTTAAACAACAGGAGTTGTTAGAATATATAATCTATTCCAGGAGTTGTTAGAATATATAATCTATTCCAGGAGTTGTTAGAATATATAATCTATTCCAAGAGTTGTTAGAATATATATCCTATTCCAAGAGTTGTTAGAATACATATCCTATTCCAAGAGTTGTTAGAATATATAATCTATTCCAGGAGTTGTTAGAATATATAATCTATTCCAGGAGTTGTTAGAATATATAATCTATTCCAGGAGTTGTTAGAATATATAATCTATTCCAGGAGTTGTTAGAATACTAGTATATAATCTATTCCAAGAGTTGTTAGAATATATAATCTATTCCAGGAGTTGTTAGAATATATATCCTATTCCAAGAGTTGTTAGAATATATATCTTATTCCAAGAGTTGTTAGAATACATATCCTATTCCAAGAGTTGTTAGAATATATAATCTATTCCAGGAGTTGTTAGAATATATAATCTATTCCAGGAGTTGTTAGAATATATATCCTATTCCAGGAGTTGTTAGAATATATAATCTATTCCAAGAGTTGTTAGAATATATAATCTATTCCAGGAGTTGTTAGAATATATAATCTATTCCAAGAGTTGTTAGAATATATATCCTATTCCAAGAGTTGTCAGAATACATATCCTATTCCAAGAGTTGTCAGAATACATATCCTATTCCAAGAGTTGTTAGAATATATATCCTATTCCAAGAGTTGTCAGAATACATATCCTATTCCAAGAGTTGTCAGAATATATATCCTATTCCAAGAGTTGTTAGAATACATATCCTATTCCAAGAGTTGTTAGAATACATATCCTATTCCAAGAGTTGTTAGAATACATATCCTATTCCAAGAATACATATCCTATTCCAAGAGTTGTTAGAATACATATCCTATTCCAAGAGTTGTCAGAATACATATCCTATTCCAAGAGTTGTTAGAATACATATCCTATTCCAAGAGTTGTTAGAATACATATCCTATTCCAAGAGTTGTCAGAATACATATCCTATTCCAAGAGTTGTTAGAATATATATCCTATTCCAAGAGTTGTTAGAATACATATCCTATTCCAAGAGTTGTCAGAATACATATCCTATTCCAAGAGTTGTTAGAATATATATCCTATTCCAAGAGTTGTTAGAATATATATCCTATTCAAAGAGTTGTCAGAATACATATTCTATTCCAGGAGTTGTTTTATAGTCACATTTCACATACAGAAAAAATTTAATTTGTATTTGAAGCATATTCATTACGCTTTGTCACTGAAAATACTTTTTATACAAAGTTAGCTCTTATTCTGTCTAAATTGTCCCCTATTTTGTAAATACAGATTCATATACTTATAAACAAATTGATAAATGATCAGATTCCAAAAGCAACATTACACCCCCTTCTGCAACATTGGAGCTAAAAACTGGACAACATACTGCATTCCTTAAGCTAACCTACCTTCAATAAACACAGGGATGGGTCATAATTTAAGAAACCGGAAACAATACTGCAACACTTACGATAATGCATGAGAATGACATAACTGAAGATATTTGACTTTTGTATAGGTGAGGACACAAAAATTCTCAAGCAAACTTCTAGCACCAGAATGAAAAGTTACCAAAAGTGTCAAAAAGAAGTAAATTCAACAGGATTAAAAATAAAATACATTCTTGCACCCCAGATAGAAAAATCCATAAAAAGAGAGGTGCAAGATATATCCATCTTGTACCCCCCTGTGCAAGATAGCCTACACGCCATTTTTCCCGCAATCTTTTATCATCAAAATCAGAGGTGTACCGAAAGTTGAAATTGATTTTAAATTGAATAATAATTATTATTATACTTTCTGGTGCAAGAAATAGAATCAATCACTACTTGTAGTGCCAGATAAGGAAATCTCAACCCTCGTTCTAATATATTTGGTCCAGAACTCGGCAAGCCTCGTTCTGGACCAAATATATTAGAACTCGGGTTGAGATTTCCCTATCTGGCACCACAAGTTGTGATAGATTCTTTTAATCTGATATGGCTGTAAAAGTTTCAAATGGGTAACAACAGGAATATAAAGTTAAAAACGATGGAATAAAATAGGTAGGCAATTATGGCAAAGGTGTGTAACCCGTTTTAATAAACAAAAAAAAAAAAAAAAAAAAAAACAAAAAAGAAAAACACCTTCAAAACTTGTGAATGTGTACAGGGTGTGCAAAATACAAAACTGTCTAAAATCAAAGTCACTGATATTTGGGTATTAAAATTTTTAAAACATACCCTGCTTAACAATGGAAAAAATTCAAGTGGGTTTGAAAATGGTAAGTGTAGTGCTAATGTATATCAAATACAATTCTTCAAGTGTGATTAATTTAGGCTTTATGTTGCTTAGTCTGTTTCAATTGTTTCTAACTGTAAATGTCCAACAGGTGGCCTACTCTTTTTCACACTCTACAGAGGTGTCTTTAGCATGCAGAAACATGGTACCTCGGTTTGAGTCTCAAAGACTACTGAGTATGGGCAAGAGATAAATATCATCTCGGAAAATTTTCAAGTCCAGGGGAGGTTCAAACCCACAACCCTTGACTTCAAAAGCCAGTGACAGTACCATTGGACCATGTCCACCCATGATGCCAGTACTTAAAATAATTCTATTCCTAGAGACCAAAGTAATGATGGCCATGATTTGAAAATGTCATATTACATTTGCTATTGTTGAATCATTTCATTCTGGTCCTAGAGAACCTGAATGGGCTCTGTGAATCATTTCATCCTGGTCTGCGAGAACCTGAATGGGGTCTGAGAAGTCTGTGTAATTCGTAGAAATACAGTTATACTTGTATAACACCTTATACATTTTACCTTTTGAATAAAATTGGGTTTTACTTTAAAATTAAATAACAGTCAAACCTGTCTTAAAGGCCACCTCTACATAAGGATCACCTGCTTATAAAGGCCAGTAAAATTTTATCCCAATTGCCCTTTATTCATGTTATTTGAATTTATATCTATAGGCCACCTGCCCATAAAGGGCACTTTTACTGGTTCCTTTCGGTGGTCTTTATAGACAGTTTCACTGTATATAGCTTTAAACTTAATCAAATAACAACTAATTGGAATGGCTACTGGAATGGCTGCCCGGCATATCAACAAATATTAAACGGAAGCAACAACTAGATGTTTCACAACTAATGAGGTTGTCTACAAAATATACAAAATATTAAACTATATAAAATAAACAAAATGGAGAATTTATTACAAATTTATATACTAGTATACCCCAGTGTGTCTACAAAACATGAACACATGCAAAAACACAAACACACATGAACTAGTAAAAAATAACAACTGTAATAAAATCTGGAAGTCTGTTTTGTCACTTAAAACGATCATTTATGATGACATGAACTTTTGCTAAAGCTACTATAGGCAAATAATAATGAGCAGTCTGCTTGCACTTTAATTTAAATATTTATTATGAACCAATACATTAATATTACAAGCTTCTAGGACTTTAAGTTTATGACAATACTGAAGGTGACTGTGACCTTGAATGAAGGTCAAAGCTAACCAGCTTTACAAACCTGAAAAATTTTCTGTCAAGTTCCACTGTCAATGGTTTAGAAGTCCTTAAAGTGAAAAAATTACAAGCAATGGACAACTGATGGCTAATGATGGGAAAAACCCACTGGAAAAGCACATCTAGAGCATATGCCCAGGTGAGCTAAAAATAAAGCTAAAATGTAAATGGGAGTTAAAATGTAACACTATTTGAAAATACAAAATTATGTATCAATTTATATGTGTATATTCCAATAAGGTTCAAATGAGACATATTATTATTTTTTAGTTTTTCTAGCACACATATCCATATTAATACACTAAAACATTTCATAGTTTCTTCATTATTATGATATTTGTAAAACAAACTTTTAACAATGTTATGTATGTTTTTCAATGGAGTTAACCAGCATACCATGTGATCAATACCCCTTAACGTTGGAGCAAAATCTGTTGGAAAACATTTACGTAAAAATTTCCCAGAGTAATATCATCTTTACAGGAAAATGTGAACTGAAGCTATTCCATCTCCAATGGAAATAATTGTTCCACAGAAACGTTATGGGGTATCGTGTGGAGTGCTGACTAACTCCAATTGACTCTTGATTTATTCTACCATAATTGAATTTCAAGAACGTATAGATTGAAAAATATGACTAAGGCATGAGAGCAGCTTTCATGTTTCAACAGTTACCTTAAAATTAAAAAAAATATTAACACTAAAATGAAAACAGAAATTAAAGAAATTGTTACCATGGTGACTAGTTTCTAGTACAGTAAAACCTCATTTTAATGCCACTCAATAACAATGCTACCTTGCTCATTCAGGCTCATTGCCACATCCAGTATATTAAAATTCCAAAATTCATTCTTTTTATCTTTCTCATTACAAGCCTTCTTCAAACTAATTGAAAACCTTTTCCAACTATAAAAATTTCAAAAACAAAAGGTTGTTTTAATTTGAGGAAAAAATCACTAAACGATGATGGCATTGGGATGAGGTTTTACTGCAGTTTGAACACATATTACATTTGATTTTGAATAAAGCAATGTTAAAAATTTAATCATATTCTTTCCACAACATTACAAAATATTTTAATATTATATGTCATAACATTTCTTACACATGTGTAAAACCACATTGAAATAGTTGTAATTGAAAATGGGATGCCATTTCAAAAATATCCTCCAAAGGAATCTCCAAACATTTGTATGATTAAAATATGAAAAGCCAATGGCAAATCTACTTCACACAAAGACTGTTCCTGACCCAAAGACTGTTCCTGTGAAGTTTCATAAGAATTTGTTAAATAGTTTTTGAGAAAAATGGCGGACAAAATGTTGGTGGAAGAAAATGGTGTGAAAGCTATATGTCTCCTCATCCCTCATTTTGGGGACATAAGAAAACACTTTTAAAAGGTATACTAAATACTTAACCAATCATTGAACTATTGAAATACACAACACTGTGAGATTATCATTAAAAAATCCCAAAATGAATATCTTTTTCCTCATAATATAGATTTTGGATTTTGTCTACTAATTTTTCCCAATTTCATCCAAATGTGGGAAGAAAAATCCTTGGAAGTTTAATCAAAGAAAATTTTTAACTGTTTTTGAATCACCCCTTAATTCCAGGTTCCAGTTTTACAGTCGTTCCTTAACTGAGATTTTCCTCAACATAAACATGGCAAGTTTGAAAACAGAAAAATTTTGTGTGATTTCAAGATATTCATGAATTTAAGGTGTAATATGGAAGACCACTCTAAGTTTATCTTATCAATCAATATTTCAATTTTGATGAAACAATTTATCTGTAGTTCCATAAACGACCACTAAATTTACCAGATTTAAGTGAAGTGAAATTTTAGTTAAGGAATAATTATAAAACTGGAGCCAGTACCCTTGATTTTGTAAAATATGTACACATACTTGTAAAATAAAAATACTGTTTACATCAAAGATAACTGAAATTCTTTTTAAAAAAAACAACATCTAAAAATTTTTATCAAAAAGACTCAATGATATAAAATATCTAGTATGATGATCACATCAACACCATTCCGAAAATAAAGGCAGTGAAGCAGTGACAGACATAGATAGGGGCTTCCAGGGGTCTGAACCTAATCTCTTTCTTTCTGCCTGTGATAAAATATATGTGTTTATCACTTGGTCAGCCTGCAAGAAATTACAGAATTTATGCTACATTTCAAAACACCATAGCCCGTCTTCCCCAACAACAAAAAAATGAACCCCGCCCTTTAAAAAATATCTGTGTCTGCCACTTTTTAAGAATATCTGAAAAAATTATCCCATGATGTTATTCAATATCTTTCAATAACAGAACAAACTTTCACATTACAAATACATTTTTTTTCTTTACCGGTATAAGTAAAACATAGAAGTAACACAAAACATGATATCACAGTCTTAAAATAATAATCATTAAAATACCCTAAACAAACTAATAACATTTTTAAAATAACAATAAAAGAGACCCATCTATCTTTAAGTTGTTATTCTAAATACTGTAAACATATTTAATTTCGTGTGTATTTTTTTTTCGTAGTCTAGGAAATTTCCAAATAGTTAAATTTTTGCGTTTTTGAAATATGCACTATTATACACGAGCATAGTATAATTTTTGCTAGGTTTAATTTTGTTGCAAAACAAACAACTGCGAAATAAGCGAAAAATAGTACACCACAAAAATAAATATGTTTACAGTATTAAGGTGAAATCTTTCACTTTCGTGGTGTATAAATTTTCATTGTTTTAGAGGACACCCTGGCCACAAGTTACATGTGAACATATTATATTCAAGTCTGTATGGCCATTTCTCTTAGCCCTCACAACTATACTAAATAAAATTTATTATAAAATTAACTAACTACATATTGTTAAGGCGCTATTTATGGTATATAAATTGTGCAACTTGAGCTAATTCTAACTTCCAATATACGTTCAAACCTGTCTTAAAAGGCCACCTCTATTTAAGGGCCAGTCACCTGCTTTTAAGGGCCAGTAAAATTTTATTCAAACTTGTCTTCAACATGTTAATTGAACCTGTATATAAAGGTAACCTGTCCATTAAGGCTATTTTTTCTGGTTCCCTTGGGTAGCTTTTTTTACCTGGTTCCCTTGGATGGATTTTACTGGTTCCCTTTGATGGCTTTTTTTACTGGTTCCCTTTGATAGCTTTTTTAGACAGGCTTAACTCTTAAACAAGAGGCCCATGGGCCTTATACGCTCACCTGATAACTAATGGCTAGCTGATAGATTTAAAGTAAACGTAAATACTAAACCCCAACGAATTTTTTCTTTACATCAAAATGATCATTGTATCAATACCTACAACATTCTATCATACATGCCTATACAAAATGTTTATAGTTTTCAAGATAATTAACAATTTCAGTATTGTTTTACATCTGTGACCTTGACCTTTAAACCCATGACCTTTTTCTATACATCGAAATGATTGTTGTATCGATACCTACAACATTCTAATATACATGCTTATACAAAAAATTAATAGTTTTCGAGATAATTAACCATTTCGGTATTGTTTTCACATATGTGACCTTGACCTTTGAACCCATGACCTTTTTCTATACATCAAAATGATCGTTGTATCAATATCTACAACATTCTAATATACATGCCTATACAAAAAGTTTATAGTTTTTGAGATAATTAACAATTTCAGTATTGATTTGCATCTGTGACCTTGACCTTTGAACCCATGACCGTTTACTATACATCAAAATGATCGTTGTATCAATACCTACAACATTCTAATATACATGCCTATACAAAAAGTTTATAGTTTTCAAGATAATTAACCATTTCGTTGTTGTTTCGCATCTGTGACCTTGACCTTTGAACCCATGATCTTTTTCTATACATCAAAATGATTGTTGTATCAATACCTACAACATTCTAATATACATGCCTATACAAAAAGTTTATAGTTTTCGAGATAATTAACCATTTCGGTATTGTTTCGCATCTGTGACCTTGACCTTTGAACCCATGACCTTTTTCTATACATCAAAATGATTGTTGTATCAATATGTACAACATTCTAATATAAATGCCTATACAAAAAGTTTATAGTTTTCGAGATAATTAATTATTTCTGTATTGTTTTGCATCTGTGACCTTGACCTTTGAACCCATGACCTTTTTCTATATATCAAAATGATTGTTGTATCAATACCTACAACATTCTAATATACATGCCTATACAAAAAGTTTATAGTTTTCGAGATAATTAACCATTTCCGTATTGTTTCGCATCTGTGACCTTGACCTTTGAACCCATGACCTTTTTTTATACATCAAAATGATCGTTGTATCAATATCTACAACATTCTAATATAAATGCCTATACAAAAAGTTGACAGTTTTCGAGATAATTAACCATTTCTGTATTGTTTTGCATCTGTGACCTTGACCTTTGAACCCATGACCTTTTCTATACATCAAAATGATCGCTGTATCAATACCTACAACATTCTAATATACATGACTATACAAAAAGTTTATAGTTTTCGAGATAATAATTATATCAGAGGTAAAAAAAATTAGGTCACGACCTTCACAATTGACCTTGACCTCAATTTGAAGATACTAACAAGAAGATGTTAAACTGAAAACCCCATGTCATTATCTGGTCAAGTAGTCAAGTTATAACAATTTGAAGCTATTTTACGATTTTTTCAAAATTAAACGCAAAAACGCGTAACCCATTTTTCAACCGAATTTCACAAAATGAACAAACTATAGGCTTAAGACCCTAGAGAAGCCAAATATCACATCAGATTTTTTCTCCAAACAATACTTTCGGAGAAGAAGATTTTTTTAAGATTTTTGCACCCCTAGGTCACCTTGACCTAGTTATGGTAGCCATGGCAACGCCACGAACAAATCTGAATTGCACCGACCCAGACATGCTTCTGACCAAGTCTCGTTGAAATCTGCCAAGTACTTTCAGAGAAGACGTCGAAAATGTGTGTTAACGACGCACGCACGCACACACGCACGCACACACACACGCACGCACATACACACGCTGCACCATACCATAAGCTCACATGACCTTTGGTCAGGTGAGCTAAAAATTGCTGGACAACAAGTGCTTGGTAATCTAAGTGCACAAGTACTAAATTGCAAAACACACTACTTTTGATTTCTTGAGGTCTGTCTCAACTAAAATCTTTGATTTTAAACCCTGATATAAAAAATTTCAAAAATCCACAATTTCATGTAGGAGAACAAGCATGTTCATCAAAATGTCAACCGTATTGATTGATTAAAGGGGGTTATATGTCCCTGTCAAAAATATTTCACTATATATATCTAGATGTCACCAGCTATAGGAGAAGTTGCAGATATTTTGACCTTTGCAATGCACTCCTAGCAATGTGCATGAAGGATTCTATATCATGCATGTAAACACTGCTTAACACACTGTGCTTTATATAATATAATGAGAGGTTGTGGGTTTGAGCCCCATTTGGGGTCATACATAAAAATTTGAGATACTACTTCCTCGCCAACAACTATGAGCTATATAAACTTTACATGGAGTATAACTCAACACTGCAGATACATGCCCTATGATACAGTCTGCTAAACGTCTGCCAGGTGCTCGGTATATTTCCTCCTGTCTACTTCAACCTCCTTCAAACCAGGAACTACCCTATCAAACACTGCCATTCACCTGGAAATTGAGTCCACGATCACAATTCACAAGATGAGATTATATTTTAATCACATCATGTCTGGCAGGTGATAAGTATTATCCCTCCATTCAAGGAATTACCCTAAACAGTAGTTTTGTTGGTAAAAATTACCTATCGAACATTGCTATCTACCTGGAAACCTGGGAATTGAGTTCACAATCACAATTCACAAGATGAGATTATATTTTAATAACAGCATGTCTGCCAGGTGCTTGGTATGTTTTTATTACTCTTGCCCTCCATCAAAGGAACTACCCTAAACAGTGGGTTTTGTTGGCAAAAAGTACCTATCAAATACTGACATTCACCTGGGAACATCTCCAAAAATTGTGTTCATTATCATGAGATTATATTTTAATCACATCATGTTTGCCAGGTGCTTAGTATTCTTTTACTACTTTTGCCCTCCACCCAAAGAACAACCTTAAACAGTGAAACTACATATCATGCACTGCCGTCTACCCTCTTGCAAACTCCTCCAAAAATTGAGTTCATGATCATGAGATGAGATTATATTTTAAACACTTCACAGACACTTCAATCGTTATCCTGCTTAAAAACTATCCTATCATAATCAGATCTGTCAGTTTATTAAAACTCTATCTATATTGCACATTATCACCTAACTATCTGGTACCTAAACAACTATACTATTTTAGTTATCATGTCTTTTCTTCTTCTTCATCTTTTTCTTTTTTATCATCTTTTGATAAAAAAAGTAATGGCACCATTCCAAATATACAACCAATACATATACCTATCGCCCTGGACTGAAAATACAACAAAAATTCAAACATGTAAATTCTAGTTTTGTCTAAAAATTTTATTTCTAGTACTGTAAATGATTGCCACAATTGGCTAAATTTGAATTGACGAAAATCTTAGTTAGGAATGATTGGGAAATTTGGGCCTATCTTTAAAGTCCATATTTCTTGGCTCCAAAGAGCGGTCTTTATATACAGGTTGAACTGTCAAGATTAAACCCTGAATGGGATGTAACACAGATCCTTCAGTAATGTAACCTCCTCCAGTATTTTACTAGTACATTCATTTATTACTAGAGTTGAGTTGAGTTGAGTAATGGTGTTTAATGTCCCAGTCAAGAATATTTCACTTATATTGAGACATTGCCAGCTATAGGCGAAGGTGCAGAAATTTTGCCTGTGCGTTGCGCTGATGACATTATACAGCAGGGTTCTTTAGCGTGCCAAGCCCACCGTGACACGGGAGGGCGCGGTGGCCTAATGGATAAGACGTCAGTCTTCAAATCTAGGGTCTCTCACCGCTGTGAAATCGAGTCCTGCTCGGACCACATGTGGGAAAGTGAATTTTCCTTACCGTTGGCCTTTACTGATTCACCTGGTATCAGTATAATGGACTGGGGGAGTGGTACGCTTGTCTGCGGCGTACTGACTCTGTGAGCTAGCACGGTAAAGTCGCCCTGAGTGCGCACTAGTACAAGGCAGACCATACAACACACTCGCACTTCACATGCATACACAAAAATTGTTCATAGATTAATCCATAGAAATTAATTAAATAGTTCTCGTCGCGAATAGCTGAAAAATTGCTGATGCGACATTAAGCAACATTCAACCAACCAACCAACCAACCCACCGTCACACGGGATCTCGTTTATTTTAAGTTCCCATCCGAAAGAACCGTGACTTTCATTTCGTAATGCTGAGTGCTTGGCGAAAGAACAGTCACTACCCACTTTCATGTCTTGGGGTCAGACTCTGCCGAGGATCGAACCCACGACCTCCCACTTACGGAGCGAGCACTCTACCAACATTTATTACTAGAGCCATCAGTTCATAGATGGTGGAAGTAACTGGAGTGCTCAGAGAAAACCACTGACCATTGACGAGTGAAATTGATCCCACTAGGATCTGCAAGATGAGAGGTGATGTGATTGTAAGCTGGCACTTTTAGACCACTCAAAAGGCCAGTGACTCTCCGAAGTGGAAGAAATTAAGAGTGCTCTGAGAAAACCACAGATCATCATTAAGTTAACTTTCTCATACTAGGATCTGTGCAATGAGAGGTGTTGTAATTTGGAGCTAGCAATTTTAGACCACTTCAACCACCCAGTGACTCTCCCTAGAAACTGGAGTGCTCTGAGAACCACTTGGCTACCCAGAAACTAGACATCCCACCCAAATTCCTCACCCCACCCCATTACCTAGTACAAATTATGTAAATAAAACAACTTACAGAATTAGCTGTATATCTTGTAATCTTCATATCAACTTGATCTGGGGATATTGGTGGGGCTCTGACACCAAACTTACTACATACTGTCTCTATATGATGTGCTGTCCTGTTGAAGAAAACAAACATATACCAGTGATTTTGTTACAAAAATTCAAAACTACTTTCTGGCTTTTAGTTTTGGAAAATTTGCACAAGTCTAAATGGGGAAAGAAAACTACCAGATCCTTGCTTTAGCTAGGATCCTCATTACAAAAATGTTGTATTAAGGTGATCTTGGTCAGGGCAGTATATGTATTTGGCAACTAGATTCAATCTGTGTAAATTGTTTTTTTTGTGTATAATTGTTTTTTGGGAAACTTAAGTTGTTAATTTGGGGAATTTGTAGTCATTAAACCCCTTTTGGTTGTAATTTTAGGCAAACGAAATCACTGTATACATACAGGATTTAATTTGGAATAGTCAAGAAAACCATAGTACTACTAATCTACTATAACAAGGAGAAAACCGTTTTTCAGTTGAAGAGTTCTGACACTTGGATCGTGGATTTTACTGTCACATTACCATTTACCTGGCTCCAGGAAGCTCTTAGTTTGTGACAGTAAAATCTATGTTTGACAGTTACAACTGTTCAAATGCGAAACAGTTATCTCTTAAATTTAGGATTTTTAAAAATATTTTTTAATCTTATCATAACAAAGTCTTAGAACCATTCAATTCCACATAAATAAAAAAAATATAGATGGTTGGCCTTCCAAAGATTTCCATAAACCAACTTTTAATTCACATATAATTAACTTTTGTAAGGACAAAATGAATGTTGCAAACTTTTTTCTGAAAATGGCATATTTATACCAAATATTCAGCTGTAGTCAATATCTCGAAAAGTTAATAGTTGCAAAATGGTTTTAGTAGGAGAATTACGGAAGTTAATGGCTGCGAAATAAAAATTGGTTTACAGTACATGTGATATAGTTTGAGTTATGTTATGTGAGTGGATCACTTATACAGATATAAACATATTATATACACAGTGTGTATGTACAACCCTCAGTATCAGGTCGAGTCCTTTTTTCGTAGCCATATCACTACGAGTCGCGCTTGCATGACGAGTAGTGATACAGCTACGAAAAAAGGACGAGATCTGATATGAAGGATTGTACATACACACTGTGTACCGGTATATAATATTTTTATCTAACATTTCCAATTAAGTTCTTTAAAAATATAAAAAACAACACTTTATGTGAAAAAATTACATTTTACCACAGAAAACCACTGAACTATGTTATGACATGTTTTGTAGTAATGATGTCATTATATACGTTTGACACATCGGAGATTCCCCAATGACGTCACAATGCGAAATCTGACTAAAAATGCATGTGTACTTTACCGCCAATGTTGTATCACCACAGTGTGGTGATACAAGATTCTGTATCATACGTGTTCAATAAAACTTGTATTTCGTCAAATCAGATAGAAAAACTAGTGTAATGTTACATAAAAATATATATTGTTTACTTTGTGTAAACTAAATTATCAAATGATACAAGTTATCTCCCTTTTAACACTGAAGCACACATTATTTATAAATAGTATTGTACCTATTTTTGCTGTGATGTGTATCTATTCCAGTCATGTTGATTATTTCATGTGAAATTTTTCACATTAGGATCTGCATTGTTGAAGAAAAAAATTGGAAGTCTATAGCATTTCAACTTTTTTTCAGATTCAACACAAAAAATAACAGATGTGATTTTGAATTATCAATTGAAGAAAACAACATACTGAGTTATGGAAGTCTTCTATAATACATACCATACACCAGCTACGTCGGAGATCAAGTTACCAATAGCAGCAGCTGAAAATAAACCAAAAAATAAAAATTATATACAATAAAAAAAGCGCAGAGTCTCACAGATTTAAAAAACAAGAGGCCCATGGGCCTTAACGCTCACCTGTGACCTTTGAACCCATGAGCTTCATTCAAATATCAAAATGATAATTCGGCCAATATTCTAATATACATCCCTATACAAAAAGTTTATAGTTTTTGAGATAAATAATCATCTCAGTACTTGTTTGTATCTGTGATCTTGACATTTGAACCCATGCTCTTCATTCATCTATCAAAATGACCACTGTGCCCGTACTAACAATATTCTAATATACATGCCTATACAAAAAGTTAATAGTTTTTAAGATAATTAACCATTTAGGTATTCATTCGCATCTGTGACCTTGACCTTTAAACCCATGAGCTTCATTCATATATCAAAATGATCATTAGGATAATACCTAAATAGTCTAATATACATGCCTATACAAAAAGTTCATAGTTTTTGAGATAAATAATCATTTCAGATCTTGTTCACATCTGTGACCTTGACCTTTGAACCCATAACCTTCATTCATATATCAAAATGGTTGTTAGGCTAATACCTACAATATTCTAATATACATGCATATCCAAAAAGTTAACAGTTTTCAAGATAAATAACCATTCAGGTATTCATTCACATCTGTGACCTTGACCTTTGAACCTATGACCTTCATTCATATATCAAAATGATCGTTAGGATAATACCTAAAATATTCTAATATACATGCATATCCAAAAAGTTAACAGTTTTCAAGATAAATAACCATTCAGGTATTCATTCACATCTGTGACCTTGACCTTTGAACCTATGACCTTCATTCATATATCAAAATGATCGTTAGGATAATACCTAAAATATTCTAATATACATGCATATCCAAAAAGTTAACAGTTTTCAAGATAAATAACCATTCAGGTATTCATTCACATCTGTGACCTTGACCTTTGAACCTATGACCTTCATTCATATATCAAAATGATCGTTAGGATAATACCTAAAATATTCTAATATACATGCCTATACAAAAAGTTAATAGTTTTCAAGATATATTGACAAATACATAATTTTTAGCAATTTCCCCACTCAGCACCTTACCATTTCCCCATTTTGAGCCCCATGGCTACCATTTGTGCAAATCTGAAACTAGATGACCTAAGGATGTTATATATGAAATAAATAAGGTATATGTCTTGTAGATTCAGAGGAGAAGATTTTTAAAGTTTTTCACTATTTCCCCCCTTATGGGGCCCCAAGGGGACATAACTCCTTCATTTGTGCAAATCTGAGAGGGCTTCACCCAGGCATGATGGTTACCAAGTTTCATTAAATTTGGCCCAGTGGTTTTGGAGGAGAAGATTAAAATGTAAAAAGTTTACGGACGACGGACGACGCACGACGCACGACGGACGAAGATGGATAGCAATAGCTCATCTGAGCTTTCAGCTCAGGTGAGCTAAAAAACCATTTATGTGTAAAGAAATTGTAAATAAGAATTATGTACGACTGTCTTGTCCAAAATCTATTTAAAACACTGTTTATGTAATCAATAATGAATATATCGTCATGAGTACCATCATGAAAACGTAATCAACATCACACAATTAGTATATGTATGATTGTGCAATATGATACACATCAAAATACAGTAAAACCTACTACTGTCTATAGTGACCACCTCTCTCTCTCTCTTTCTCTCTCTCTCTATATATATATTTCCTTAAAAGTGATCACAACTAATCTCACTTTGGATAATTAGATCCAACCACGACTAATGTACATAATTGGAAGATTTCTCTCATGTTTTGAGAAAATCAACTCCCTCACCCCTATACCCTATACTGATGATAATTAAGTCTAAATAGAGAATTTTATTAAAATAATGATGAAAAATCCATTTTTGACATGTACATTAAAACCAGTGTTTTTTTAAAAAGTCTTTGCTTCATATTTTAACCAAACCGAACCTCTATAAAAAGACCACCTGTCTATAGTCTATATCTCTCAGAACCTAATTGTGGTCTTTATTTACAGGTCTTTCTATATTTGTAACAACTGGTGAATACAAAGTGTAGAATAAATGCAAGTTTATATCATAAGGGAGACAACTCATGTATCAATTCACTATATCCATCATATCTGGATCTGATTCACTTGACTGTTTGCTATTTCCTGTAATCTGTACAGTCAACCCTGCCTTAAAGGTCACCTCTATATAGGGGCTACCTGATCTAAAAGGTCATTTGAATTGTATCAAAACTGTTCTTTATTCATATTATTTGAGCCTGTATATAAAGGCCACATGTCCATAAAATCTACTTTTACTGGTTCCCTTGGGTAGCCTTTATAGACAGGTTTGACTGTATTATGAAATTTTTTCTTGGATTGAAGTGGAGTGGAATAATGGAGTTTCACATCCCAGTCAAGAGTCCTAGTCAGGGCAGAATGGAGTTTCACATCCCAGTCAAGAGTCCTAGTCAGGGCAGAATGGAGTTTCACATCCCAGTCAAGAGTCCTAGTCAGGGCAGATTTCACGGTGTGAAAAGTGTATCAAATCACTTATGGAAAATCAGTGCTTTCTATGAGTATTCTAGTACTATTTGTCATTCCATAACTGCATGACTACCTCAATATAAGTAAAATAATTTTGACAGGAGGATTAAGCACATTTTCATTCTACTCACCCAGTAATTAGATAAATTTTACCTACAGAAATAAACCACCTTCATAAATAATTAACTTTATAAAAATCTTTGAACTTGATTACAGTCAAAGTACACACAATACCTAAGAAATATGGACTTTATAATAGACAGGTGGTTTTTATATAGAAGTTCATTTTGTTTGAAAAATGAACAAAAAAGGCCTTCATAAACAGGTGACCTTTATACAGAGAGATTTGAAGGCTCTACTGTATTTGTTTGAAAAAACTAATTATTTTGCAAATTAACTTAAGCTATAGAAACCAATAATTTTTTGATTGATTTTGTTTGAAATGCAAATTAACTTTAGGTAAAAACATAGCACTGCCATGCTGCTGTACGGCTTACTTGGAAAAATGGTGTTGGGGCAAGACTATGAATATAACCGAAACAACCATCGTTGTTTGTCATTTTGGATAGAGTGAGTGAGTTATTGTTTAAAGCCGCATCAGCATTATTGCAGCTATTCGCGGCATTTTGAATAGAGAAAGTAGATGTTTTTCAGACCCGACCATCGCTATGAGGAGGTTCATCCTAGCGTTTGTATGTAGCTGGATCATTTGCTGTTAAGTCTGGGTTGTAATAAACTGCTGATTATCAATCGCAATATTCCCGTTTCATGTAAATTTTACTTCCAAATCGGTAAAGTATTTAAAATACACATTTGTATTCCATGTGCTAATTTTGCACATAGAACTGTATGATTTATCTCCCTTTCACGGAAGTTAAATCTAATCGATAAATCAGTTTTAAAATGTGACAGACCTCAACATCAAAATATGTTATTATAACCTTCAAAATAAATTTAAATTACTGCAGATTTTATATAGAATTAGTTAAATTCATCTGCCATTGTTGTTTATTTCATAAAACGTTATGATTTTACATCGTAGGGCGCAAACTTCCCGGACTACTTTTAATTGTATTCTACAAGATCAGTTCACCAGACTGCACAAATTATTGGATGCATCCCGCGCAATATGTTACTAGATTCCGAAAATTTATTCCAAATGTGCATATATAACCAAATGCATTACCCGTCTCAGAATACATATCTCACGATAAAACAGATATACTTCTTTCACGCTCATTTACCAGGCGCACTATTTCCGATGCATACTATTCCATAGTAAAGAAGCCCGATTTTAGAGAAAGCGATAGCAATGTACACTTTCACTGTCGTGAACGCCGTACAAAAACTGATAATTTTTTGAATGGCTTTGTTTGAAAATGCTTATTATTTTGCAAATTAACTTTGGAGGCAAAGGTGATGGTTTTGCGAATGGCTTTGTTTGAAAACACTGATTATTTTGCTAATTAACTTTGATAAAGAAACTGATGATATTGTGAATGGCTGTGTTTGAAAATACTTATTGTTTTGCATATAAACTTTGAGAGTAAAAACTGACAATTTTGTAATTGACTTAAAAATACTAATTATTTTGCTAATTAACATGTGGACACAAAAATGATGATTTTGTCATTACAAATACATAAATAAACATTGGAATAAACATTGGACGTCATCACTGTCAGCGACAGCAGCTGAGAATGATTAATATACTGATTGCATGTGAATATAACCTTACCAAACATAGTTGATATTCCGAATCTAACACCAAGAGACATCTCTATAAATTCTCCCTGTGGAAATAAAAACAAAATTATTACAAAGAACAAGTTATCTCAACAGATTATTACCATACCGTATACATCCTAAAAATTCTAGTTATAGACATTATTTATAAGGTATACATATATATATATTCAATTTTGATTACTCATGTGGCATATGGGTAACTAGATAAACAAGAGTTGCTTAATCTTCTGTAGAACCTGGCCTCATTTACCATGTGGAAGTTCACCTGTTTCACTAAAATTCTATTTTTTTCAAAGTTTTCACATTGTATATTGGATTGTGATTTGAATAAGGACTGATATGGTTTTTTTTGGTTATACAGTATATTCATTAGGGGTGTCACAATACGCTCATTGTGTACCACGATATAATGCAATATACGAAGAGTGTATTGCAATAAGTACCACAATATATTGCTTTAAAAATCTTATGTCTGTTTCTATATGTTGTTATAAATTTCAGTTTTAATTTGATTAATTGGTACTGTTGCTCCGCCATGTGTTAACTTGATGACATCACATGGACTCTATGTATATATGATTAACTATGTCTTACAAACGACTGTTAATGACATATACTTTTTTATATACATAAAACAGGAAAACATAAATGAATTTTTACATTTATGTTATAAAAAAGACAAGAATGTATGGAAAAAACAACTGATTTTCATAAGTTGTGCAAATATTGTGAAATATCGGTACCAAGCAATGGTATCAAGATACTATACAATTTTTAGTAAAATCACAATATACCGGTATATCGGTATATTGTGATACCCCTAATATACATATTGGGATTTAAATAAATTTAAGAGTCATCATAAAACAACATTTCCTGATGACTGAGTTGTCTCTCTGAAGAATTGAGTAATTGTGTTTTATGTCCCAGTCAAGATTTTTCACTTTTACTGAGGTGGTCAGTTCTGGGATGGTTGAGAAAACCAAAGTGCCACAAGAAAATCCACTGACCTTTAACATGCAATCTGACAAACTTTCTCACATAAAGATCTGTCCCAAGAGGGATTCAAATTTAGATTGTTTTCAATAAAACAAATTTCAACCAACAAATCTCCTGGACACAGGCAATCTGACATCATTTTCTCTCCATTTTAAGTGACTGAATTATTAGATGTTTTACAGTAATGATGGGAACATTTGACATTTTCTCTCCATTTCAAGTGACTGAATTATTAGGATGTTTACAGTAATGATGGGAACATTTGACATGATTTTCTCTCCATTTTAAGTGACTGAATTATTAGGATGTTTACAGTAATGATGGGAACATTTGACATTTTCTCTCCATTTTAAGTGACTGAATTATTAGGATATTTACAGAAATGATGGAACATTTGACATTTTCTCTCCATTTTAAGTGATTGAATTTTTAGGATGTTTACAGTAATGATGGGAACATTTGACATTTTCTCTCCATTTTAAGTGACTGAATTATAAGATGTTTTACAGTAATGACAGAAACATTTGACATTTTCTCATTTCTATAATGGTTATATGTTCCTAGACACAGGCAAGCTGAAATGATGTTCTCTCAACCTCATTTTAAGTGACTGAATTATTAGATGTTTTACAGTAATGATGGGAACATTTGACATTTTCTCATTTCTGTAATAGCTATTACCTTCGGGAATATCAAAGTGTCTTCAGACCTGTGTCTTTCTGTTTTTATTACATTAACATCAATGACATTTACATAAAAATCTCATGTTAGATGCACTTCGTTTCCATGTCCATTGGCAATTCTGAAGACATACGATCATGATGTGTCAGACCAAATGGTTTTGAGTTTGTACAGTATACATCCAATTTAAAACTTTTAAATAAGCCAATTAAGTCTGCTCGTAAAATGTCATTTTTAATGTACAAAAATTTGTTGAATACAACAATATACATAATGATTTATTAAAGAACAAATTTATTTTGAAAAAAAAAACATAAAAAATGAACATGCTTGATGCAAAGTGTACAAAAATATTTAAGAATTGGGTTGAGTAATGGTGTTTTATGCCAAGCCTAGATTTTTACATTAAGGCAGTCAAATGCTTGTCATGTTCAAGTACAAAGGGACAGCAAATACTTAAGTACATGCACAAAGTATCATATGTATATGAAACAAAAAACTAAGATTCTAGTCTATAATACGTCAAATTATTTTCAATAATGTAGGTGGAGTTGGCTGAATAGAATAAAAAAAAAATTAAAAATTCAAAGGGGGACAACTCACACAGTTGCCACCTGCTTCTGGTACAAACAATGTCATATCCTGGTAATCATGTATACAGATTAAGTTTAGTAAAAATGTCTTTAAGTGTTTGGAGGAGTAGACTGGACTAACTATTGCTGATGGACAATACCTTCTCATAATATGTTCTATTTTTACAAATGGGCTTTGAAAAAAAAACCATATTTATATATTTCAAGTACAAAAAGTCTGTTCAAGTCAAGAGATTAATATTTAAAACATACTTACTGATGTGATCATTAAAAAATTATCTAAAAATCCAAATCCTATAAAAGGCAGCATATTGTGTAAAGCAACTGTAACAAATGAAATATATAATTATACATAAATAAAGTCGAACCCGGTTAATCGCATAGGCTCCGTGATTTATGTATATTTTAAATATAATACCAGTATAGTAAATCCAGATTCATTGCCACCATTTGTTCAGTCAGATTTTGAAGAGATAAAGCAGTTTGGTAATAAATTGAGGGAAACTTATGTAAAGAGTGGGGTGGGGTGGAGTAAAAGAATTTTACCCCCCCCCTATATTAAGTGATGTTTTGTGAAAACCTAAATGCTCAGAAAAACCACTGACTTTTGGAAAGTGAACTGACAAACTCTGTCGCACTAGGATTTGTTCCCGATCTCAAAGTTGACTATGAGGCACTGTGATCCGTAATCAAGCACTTTTGGCAAGCCAAACGACAAACTTTCTAACATATCTCCGATTTTAAAATTTTAGTTAACCTTGTAACTTGTAAGTCACTGTGCAGTCTTTAATAAGTACACACAAGTGATTCTATGTGAGCATTTTTTAAAACAAAATGCATAAAATATTTGTGTATACCAATGCTGAAAATGGTGATATTTACACCAGAATTAACGACCTCACTTCCCTGGTGGAAGTTCACATGTCTAACATAACTTGTCAGTTCCAAAGTTTTTACTTTTCTTCTGGACTGTGATTCGGACATGGATTTGTATGTTTGTTTTTGATATGTACATGTATTACATAACATGCACAAAAGTGTACACTGTTAACCTGAGATATTCTTGTATCAACTAAAATAAGTGAAAAATATCCTTTATTCCTTTATTAGTGCCTATTTAAAGATTGTATTGGGTGATAATTTCAGTTGGTTATGCACAAATTGAATGAACGGCGAAAGGTTGCATGTGCCTAACCAAAGTAACTTATTGGTAAATATCTTTAGTTGCTTTATAAATGTTTATTGAAGGAAGTTCAGTATGCTTGTGAATATTGAATATTCTGCCAAATTGACTGTCACAAGCAGAGTGACTCTGACAGTAGGATGTACATTACTGCACTTGCTAGTTAATCAGAAATAAAAATAATATATAAAAATGTATACCTAATTTTAATTGAGCTGTCGTAGGTCTTGTAACTGTGGGACCACCTGAAAATAAGAAAACAGTAAACTAAAATAAATATTTTAAATATCATTTTACTATTAACATGACAGGTAGTTTTTTAAAACAACAATTAATATGAAAATATAAAAATCAGGGGTTTCAAGTAAAATTTGTATGACAAACTAATATTGTGTCTTTCTTATTATCTTCTTGCTTAGTCTGTTTCAATTCCTTCTAATTTTAAGCATCTTCTGTAGTGGCTACAGGTGGTCTACTTTTTTTTTTAACTCTACAGAGGTTTTTTTAGCACGCAGGGAGACACAGGACCTTGGTTTTGAGTCTCATTTGAAAGACTTTTCTTGTAATGAGCTTTATACTGCTCTAGTAAGGGCAGGAGATGAAAATCATTTTAGAAAATTTCCAAATCCTGAGTGAGGTTCGAACCTACAGCCCTCGACTTCCAAAGACAGTGACAGTCCCACTTAGCCCTGTCCGCCCATATCATGATAAATTCATAATGATCAATTTAAACATGTAAAATTTAAAATATGAGTAGGAATGGAGTAATGGTGTTCTATATCCAAGTCAAGATTATTTCACTTATATCTATTCAGTCAGTTCTTGGATGATGGAGGAAACTGGAGTGCCTAGAGAAACCCATCAACCTTTGATACTTGACTTGCAAAGTGGTGTATGTACTGCTCAAGGATTATGTTACATCCCATTGTGTCATTTTGTCAAAATTAAACATAATGGTTTATTTGTTGTTTATTTCTGTTTTCTATGCTATTGTAGATATTGTAGAGAAAGGTTAGAAAACAATATGCTGCACATGCATATACTACCAAATTAGGTTCAAATGCATTTACAAATCAACCCCATCATCCATCCATGGATGATGGGGTTGAAAAAATACATAGGATCTAGTGTTTATCCAAAGAAGGTAATAACAAGTTTAGGTTCATAAAAATGTTTTGCTTGGTACCCTGCCTTTTTTTTTTTTTAGCTAACCCTTATCTTTTTATTGCCTTCTTTGGACATGAATTTTAAAATGTGTCTGAAGTACCACAAAACTAAGTGAAATCTAAGTTTCCACAACTTTAAAATAATGAGTAGCCACATTTCCAAAATTTGTAAAAAAAATTTTTTTTAAAGTATTTTAATTTACTAAAATCACAGGCGCTTGGGGTCAGGTATTTTTTTTTCAATTTATTATTTTATCGACAAAGCAATGATATATTTTCTTTTTTATAGAGAGAAAATGAAGAAAATTTAAAGTGCAATAAAATCAGTTTATTTCTGATGCATTTAGTTCAGAAAGTTGTCAGATATGATAAAATAGCAAAATATACCATTGCTTGGTCGATAAAATAATAAATTAAAAAAAAAAAAAAAACCTGACCCCAAGCACCTGTAACTAAAATATGTAACTTTTTGAAAGAATTTCTCAGAAATTAGTGGCCAATGGTAATTTTGGCTAACAAGAATGGAATCAGAATAAAATCAAGATTATCAGATACTAGAATAATATATGTAATCAAAATGGTAAATCTTTTTCTTCCTCATTAGCAGTCATGGATTGTAAGTTAATTCTAACTAATGTAGGATGAATAGGGTCATAGGCTGATTAAATTCCTGATGGAAAACCATTGTAAAACAAAGATTGTCTGAAATACATATATCGTTCTTAATATTGATTAAAAAGAAGAAGATGGAATTATTTTGGTTCTCAAATAAATATTATTCTCTGAACATTGGAATGCTTTTATCCTTTTATCCTATTCCAGTGAAACCTTCTATATCGTGAACAGCTGAAAACAACAATACAACAGCAACCTCTATTTAAAGACCACCTGTCTATTATGATAAGTGTTATACAGTAAACCCCCCTATAGTGACCACCTCTATGTAAATACCACCTGTCCATTAAGACTTGTGTTATATAGTATAACCTCCTGTAGTGACCATCTCTATAAAAGACCACCTGTTCATTAAAACCAGTGTTATAGAATAAAACCCCCTATAGTGACCACCTCTACATAAAGACCACTGTGCATTAAGACTTGTGTTAAACAGTAATACCTGCAATAGTTACCACCTCTATATAAAGGCTGATTGATTTAATTTACATCCAAGTCAAAAATACTTCAATTACATCGGGACATCACAAGCTATAGGCAAAGTACATGTTAACTATAAATTCTCAGTGATACATCAGATTGCTGTAAGCAATGGTTAACATGAAGTCTTTCCTTATAATATCAAAACAATTCCATATACCTGTAAACAAACACAAAAACTTATTTTGCATTAAGGAAAATTATGATAGATTTTTTTCATAGCTGTTGATAAGAATATTGTTACAAAATTTTCATAATATTCCCCCTTCTCAGAAAGTCTGTTAACATCAAGTTAACACAGAAAATTTCATTAGCAATTTTTCTAGTATATTTTGAAGTATATTAGGTAGACCAACTTATTTGGTATCACTCCTTTCTTTATATTTTGAAGTAACACAGACATGTTTCATTAAGTAGTGTGTTGCTGAAAAGACGATTTATTTAATTAGCTATTACAAGCTGATAACACTATATGTTTCCATTCCTGATAACCAAAATAGCCATTGGCTACTTATTTTTGAGAAATCTTTAAAAAAGTAATCTATTTTGATATATTTGTGAAAAATGCCTCAAAAAGGACTACAGTCAAACCTCTATATATGGACACCTGCTTTTAAAGACCAGTAAAATGTAATCCCAATTGCTTTTTGTTCATGTAATTCACACCTGTATACAAGAGCTACCTGCCCATAAAGGTCAGTTTAACTGTTTTCCCTTGGGAGGTCATTAAAGACAAGTTTGACTGTAATATTTTCAGAATTTTTGAAATTTGGCTATTAATAATTTAAAATTTGTAAAAATCAAGTAAAAGATGGTACCTTGAACATTGCAAGAAAATTGATTACTCTAAATTAAGTACTATAAACATATTAAATTTGCAATATAGAAAATTTATACACGATTTTCACATTTTTGAAATATGCACTATAACACAGTATGCTTAACTTAATTTTGTGCAGTATTAATTTTCGTGCATAACAAATGACCGTTAAATAAGCGAAAATTAGCACACCGCGAAAATAAATACGTTTACAGTATATGTTTACATTAAATGTACAGTAAAACCTCGTTATAATGCCCCTCGATAACATTGCCACCTCGCTTATCGCCACACTTTTTTGAAGTCCCAAAATCCATTTTGTTTATGTTTTTCATTATCTAACTCCCTCAATTTATCGCCAAACCCCTTTATAATGCCAAAAATTTACTGAACAAATGGTGGTGATGAATTGAGGTTTTACTGTATATGAATGCAAAGATGGATGTTCAAATAGGAACTTGATTGAAGCAATGGAATACATGTACTCTCTGTGGGATTCTAAGAAAATTATTTTGTTTTTAATTTTGTATTTTTTCAATTACTCGTTCCTTTTTTTGTATAAATTCATGAGGGATAAAAGGCAAAATAACATATTTTTGCAATAAAAATTAAATAAAAAAGCTTTAATAATCTTTTTTAAATCAATATGTCTGATTTTTCCCAAGTAGGATACTGTCATTATAATACTGTCAATAAAAAATGTATAGGCAAACAACATTGACCCGTTTTCTTGACCTTTAATTTAAACATATGTATAGAGAACATAGCTGTTTATTTTGTCTACATCAAGGAAAACATGCATTGGTTATGAATTAACTGCCAATCCAACCACTACCCATGTATTGGGTGGATAACCATTTATGAATTTTTTCCTAATGAAAGGTCAAGCAGACAGGTTAATGTTGTTTGCCTATATATAATAATTATTGGACACAAAACACAAGAGACAGTTATAAATAATATGTCTCGTCTGTATGTATAGAAAAAAAAAACCAATGTAATATTGATCTCCGTAAAATTGACATAATTCTCTTGTGGTATTATTCTAAGAAAATCTATGTTTTATTAAAAATCAGGAATTTTTGTAGTAATTTTTGTATGTAAATTCATGAGGGAAGAAAATGATTTAGAAACCAGAGCTGGGTAACTCAAAGCTATCATAGCAGTTATGAATTTACTTAATGTCTTTGTGTGACAGAAAACACCTGAAAAAATATGCACTTCCTCTGAATAATTGTGACCACTGCAGTAGTTCAGTTGGTAGAGTGCTTGCTTCTTAAGTGGGAGGTCGTGGTTTTGAGCCCTGGCCCGGTCTAACCCAAGACTTGAAATTGGGTAGTCACTGTTCTTTCACCAAGCACTCGGCATTATGAAATGAAAGTCACATTTCTTTCAGATGGGAATTTAAAATAAACAAAGTCCCATGTCACATTAGGCTTAGCACCTATGATAAAGAACCCTGCTGTATAATGACATCAGTGCAACACACAGGCAAACTTTCTGCACCTTCATCTATACCTGGTGACATCTCGATATAAATGAAATATTCTAGACTGGGACATTAAACACCACTACTCAACTCAACTCAACTCAAAATGAGTGCCTTAGCTGAGAATTGAACCTGGCTGTCCCCAGGTGAAAAGCAAGTGTTCTACCACAAAGCTAAAAGATCCTAACCAGTAAGACTGGCAGTAAATCACTCTTTTATATCTACTATATACAACACTGTGACCATAGGCAAACAACTGTGACCTTTCTGCTTAACCTTTCATTTAAATATTTATCACGAACTAAGTACATCTGTGTATAGGGAACACAGATGTTTATTTTGTATACATCGTGAGATATATTCACCTCATAGAGTAAACCTGTGCACTGCGTATGTATTAACTTGGATCTTAACACTACCCATTTATTGGGTCAACCTTCCTATATGAATATTCCAAATGAAAGGTCAAACAGACAGGTCAATGATTTTGACCTATACCTCAGTTCTCACTATTGTATTATATAGGTGTTAGGCGTTTACAACTGCTTAAATAGCTTTGAGTTCACTTCAGTTATGGTGTTTAACATCCCAGTCAAGAATATTTTATTTATATCAAGACTTCCACCATCATCTATAAGCCAAGGTGTAGAAATTTTGCCTTGCATTGTGGTGATGGCATTATACAGCAGGGTTCTTTATTGTGCCACGTCTACTGTGAAAGGGGGCCTCGTTTATTTTCAGTTCCCATCTTGACTTTCATTTTGTAATTTTGTAATGCCATGTGCTTGGCGAAAGAACAGTTATTAAGCACTTTCATGTCTTGAGTCAGCCCGGGCCAGGGATCAAACCCACAACATTCCATTTACGGAGTGAGCACTCTACCAACTGAGCAAAATAGCTTTGACTGGAAAGACATGAACTGTTAATGAACTGCAGACTGGAATAAATCATGATACACCCAGTATACAGAAATGGTGAATATGCATGTACACTGCCCTCCATAAATAACTTTACAAATCTATATTTGCCATAAGTTTACATTTTAATCATCATACATGATCTACATGTATGTAATAAAGTTGTTTTTCTTGAAAATCAGTTTTCTTGGGATTTTTTTCTGAAATTTTTGGGAAAACATAAAATTTTTTGGGAATATTATGTTTTTCAAGTCCCTTATTTAGCTGAAAAAACACTAAGCTTAAGCATAATGATGTTTTCGACAATTTAATTTTGGAAAAATTTTGAGTTTGTTTTGATAGGACCAGATATAAACATGTATGATGATTTATGGAGAGCAGAGTACATCAAATTAAGGAACCTTTTAAAATGACAAATGCTGTAATATCTATAGGTGGATGGCAGCTGATTTATTGATGACACAACACAGCAATCATTTATTCTATCAAGCACATGTCACATCAAATCAAGGGACGTAACCCTTACAGTATGACATTCTAATTATCTCCCTTAGACCATACACTTACACATACAAGCATACATTCTGCATACATGCTGCAGATTAAATGAAAATATATCTATAAGGTTTTAAAAGGACTGATGTAAAAATGATTAAAATTTAATAATTAGTACATTGTTTTTTCATAATTTTATTGAAATTCAATAGAACAGAGAAGAATAGAATTGAGAAGTAATTAACCCTAGATAAACCTTTCATTACATAAAAAAAATATTTTAAATGGGTTTTTTAAATTTTAATGGTTTGCTTTGTTTAAATATTTTAAAAATAAATGATTAAGTTATCCAATCAATTTATGTCATGTCTAAGCATATCATGAATATGTAATTTCATTGACTACCTGTAATTAAGAATTAATCAATGCAAAATCTGAAATATGATTACAGGTAAAAAATTAATTAATTTTAGGTGATGTATGCATTTGAATATATCATTTGTTCATTAAAGGCATTTAGCTTTTTATAATATTTATAATTTATTCTTCGACAACCAACTTAAATAAATATTATATGTAAATGATAATTAATGCAAACAGATTTCTTTTAAAATGCTTACGAATTTATCCAAATTTTAGACATTGGATGGTGTAGGTAACCAGAGTGTCCATAGAAAACCCCAGTCAAGATGCTTTCATTTATATTGAGGGAGTCAGTTAAGGGATGGTGGGGAAAACTGGAGTGCCCATGGAAAACCACCAACCTTTAGCAAGTGAACTGACTAACATTCTCACACTCAGATCTGTCCCGAGCCAGATTCAAACTTAGTTGGTTAGACTAGAGGCACTTTGATTGGTTAGTGCAAGCTATAGACCACTTGAACAATGACCACTTGACCAATGACTGGCAATGAGACCTAATTTATATGTGATGTCTATATTTGTAAAGAATGGAACAATCTAGAGGATTAGTGACAAATTCATTCGGAACATCCTCTGGATGTGAAATGATAAAGGCGACAACTTTCTCATTTTTAGCAGCGTATTACAGCACTTTTGAGGAAGTTGAGAAAAAAATTAAGGATTTTGCTTAAACTCTCTGAGTTTATGGAGTCTAATGCGATCTAGCTATTAAACTTGATTAGAATTTTGGGAAAACTTCGAATCATACTTAATTTTGGGGTGAAACATGCAAAAAATGGACTTTTCAGAAAACAATTACGTTTAACGCACTCCTGTTCAATAACCGTTCATTGTACGAAAAAGTCGTCCATTGACCGAAAAAAGTTTAAGATCTGACGGAAAAGATGGTATTTTTCTATTTTTTCTATCTTGCACATAAAATCCACAATAACTGTTTAAAGTAGACCCTATCATCCAAAATAAATTTAACGTACCGTTTTGAATTCGTACCCATAATAAAGTAACTAATTCTTTACCAAATTATTGGTAGGTTTGGCACTTATCCGTTAGGTCTGTGTTAAAGTTTTGAGTGGCAAGTTCTGTGGATGAGCTCTACTAATAGAAATCCTCTAGATTGTTCCATTCTTTCCCGCGAAACCCCTAAAGGTGTCGCCACACTAGTATGAACATATTATTTGTTCATTAAACGCTTGTATATTTATTTTTCAACAAATAATTTAAATAAATATGTACATGATTAAATTATGTCAACATTTTAAAAAAAAATTCTTACAAAACTTAATATACAAATTTTAGACAATACAAAATAATGGTCTAAAAATAACTCAGAGCTACACTGGCCACCATAAATCAGTAAATTTATACATGTTTGCTATAGGTCTATATCATAATCTTAGTTAAAAAATGATTGCCAAAATGAGGCCAAAACATTAAGATATGATGAAGGTCAAGATTTATTCTACTTCAACTATAGCTGATGGCATCTCGATATAAGTGAAATATAATATTATATTCTTGACTGTGATGTAAAATCCCATTCAATCAATCCATCCATCCATGTGTTGGATATAACATTGGTTGGATGGATGTATATATATTGATATAGATTGTATATACTAGTTTCTATATACATGTATATATATATATATATATATATATATATAGATAGATAGATATATATCTGTTGATGACATCTTTTACCTTCTGGCAAAAATATTGGATGGAAATCAGCACGATAGATTGTCGTAATTAAGGGAAACATAATATCCATTTATTCTATAAAAATAAGACTTTCCAGGAATAGCTTGCATAATGGTACTCTAAGTAAACAAATTCCATCATCCAAAATTGAATTAAGATTTTCAAAAAAGGCTAAAGGCCATAACTTGTCTGTAAAATCTATTTTGATATTCAAAGACGTACATTGTATTTCCCGGCGTGGCATAAAAAAATCATATCTATTTTCATATATAAAGACGCTTTTCCCAATGTGACATAAAAACTGAAATTCATTAGTTAATAACATCTCGTCTATCTGTTAACAGAACACAAGTGTAGGAATCTAGGTTACTCTGACGTGTTGCCAATGCTTCGGATATTAATTTTTAGGATTCCATACCTGATAGCAAGAAAGTGACGAGAATTCTTTCCTAATAAACAATTTTGTAGAAATGCTCTAAAAATAATGCATATTCACAATTTTGGAGAATTTAGCTACTTATTATATGCCTGTTTCTAGGACATACAGTCAAACCTGTCTATAAAGGCCAACTAAGAAAACCAATAAAACTGAGCAGGTTGCTCTTATATACATGTTCGAATAACATATATATATAGCAATTACGATAACATTTTCCTGGCCTTTAAAAGCAGGTGGACCTCATATAAAGGTGGTCTTTAAGACAGGTTTGATTGTACTATGTATTATGGGTAAGGTGATGTCTGTCTATCCATCTGTCTGTGTCTGTCCATCCATTCGTCTGCAATACTTTGTCTACACCTTCAACACGGTAAGATAATTTTTTTATACCAAACATGGTGTACATGATTACCAGGAGATGATATTTTGTGTGCGAGAAAGGGAATTAACTCTATACAAATGTCTCAGAGTTGTGCCCATCCCTTTTAAATTTTAAGCATGTTTATTCTTTTTAAATTTCTCAGAATTATGGAAAATTGAAATTTTATTTATGATTTTTTTATGTGATCTTGACCAATAGTTTAATGGCTTTTTGATTGAAATATGAAGTAATTTAGGACATTAAAACACTGTATTTAATGGGGAGGTATTCTTAATATAGAGGTTCTTTTTGGCAGAAATATGAAAGCAAATGAACCTAAAACAGTGGTCTTAATTGACAGGTCAGGGATTTTTCAAGCTTTTTTGGATGAAATTAGGGAAAATCAACCAACAAATCAATAATAACCAGAAAAAAAAAAAAGAAAAAGAAGATTCTGTGAATTACCTATTTTGACAGCTTTTAATTAAATATATATGATCAGTGGAAAATATGGTATTTTATCACCTTTTCCCTGATTTCTATGCAGAATCAATTCGGGGATTTTTACCTATAAAATTAGAAAAAATGTGCACTTTTTGTCATTGGGAATGGGTCGTTTTACTGCGGGTGATTTTTTTGGATGAAATTTAAAGTAAAGGGACTTATAATACATCTTAAGACATGTGGTCTTTAAATAGAGGTGCAAGTCACCAGAAGAATTAGCTATAATATACATGTACATGTATAATATTAATTTATATGAAATCTCTATAACTATAAGGAAATATTTAAAATAGAATCTTATTGGACAGGTGGGTTTTATATAGAGGTGGTGGTCACCAGTAGATTTTACTATAATATACATGCATAACATTAATTTATATGAAATCTCTATCAAGACATATTTAATGTAGAATGCAGTAATGCACATGTTATAAAAATCAACAATGTTCACTTGACAAATTGTCAATTTCGAACCCTCTGGGAAATCACTTGAGTAGGTTCATTATTTTAAATATATTTGTGTTATTGTAGATGCATGAGAAGAGAGAATCCACAGATGGCTTTCTTTTTTCAAACTCTATAGAGAGAGTTGAGTTGAGTGTTTTATGTTCCAAGCAAGAATATTTCACTTATATCGAGATGCTGCCATCTAAAAGCCAAGGTGCAAAAAATTGTGATTGTGTGTTGCATGGTATTATACAGTAGGGTTCTTTATCATGCCACTCCTAACATGACATGGGACCTCGTTTATTTTAAGTTCCCATCTGAAGAACCATGACTTCTTAATACCTAGTGCTTGGCAAAAGAACAGTCACTACTCACTTTCAAATCATGGGTAAGACCTGATTGGGGTTTGAACCCATGACCTCTCACTTAAGAAGCCAGCACTTTACCAACTGAGCTACAAAATGTACAGAGGTATACTGAGCATACACTAAAACATGGAACCTCAATTAATAGTAAATTGGCTTTTCACAGCATAAGTCTTGGCTGTGGTTTGAACCCACAACCCTCAGCTTTGAAAGCTAGTGACATACAGTGATACAGTGATATATGTATTATAAACAGTAATTCTCCCAATTACCAATAATTTATTAAACAAAATATATGGCATATTCTGGGCCTAAAATGGTGGCTAGATGGGGAAAAGTGCACAATTACAGATTTCAGTGCCTATCACCAACTAAGTTAGAATTCCACTAGGGGCAGATCCTAGTGTGAAACTAGAAAAACTGTGAGCCACAAGCTAACAAAAAATACCCCCCCCCCCCCTGCTCCCAAAAATCCATTGGATCAAATTTTGAAATAGGAGGTGCACATCTACATTATATCACAAAGATTGGTTGAAAGTTTCATGAAAATCCATTGAAGGGTTTAGGAGGAGTTGCGGATAAGAGATAGGTACCCTAAGGTGTAATGGAAGGACGGACGGACACACGGATGGACACCCCTATCACTATATACCCCCCACTTTTTAAGCGGGGGGTATAAAAAATTGTACCAGTAGGTTTGCTTGCACAAAGGTCAAAGGTGGTTTAATTTTTTTGGGTGTTCCAGTTTCCTCCACCATCCATGAACTGACTGCCTCAATATAATTAGTGAAAGAATCTTGACTGGGGCATAAAACTCCATTACTCTACTTCACTCCTCTCAGATATCGTAATATCCAATTTATATTCTCTAAAGACAAGCTCCCTGAAATACTGACTCACTAAAGCTAGACAAAAAAAAAAAATGATCTGGTTATTAAGCCATTTTAATGGCAACACATGTACACTTTATATCATCACATGTATCCAGATAAAACATAATTTAATCAATAAGAATAGAAGTCAAGTCACAAATTAACAGTATACATGTATACCCACGGAAAAAACACATGATGATCATGATGATGTTTAAATAGATGTGTTACACTCATATTTATTATTCAGCAGGGCCCAGATATATTTTTTTTCAAACTGCTGGATATTGTACCATGTAATTGGGTATTGTGACTTAGCATTAGAAAAAGAAGTAATTTTATATTTTAATTTTTTTTAACATTGTACATTTTTTTAAGACTTGAATTTGAATCAAGGATGGCATGATCACTGACAAATGATCTACCGAACTTGGTACTGGGTCAAATGTTAATAAAATGCTACTTGTCAATGGGTTATTTCAACTCAATCAAGACAAGTGATAATTTTTGCTTAATCTAAGGCCATTTCAGTATTCACAGTCACTTGAAAGTTGAACCTAATCTGAGGCCATTTCAGTATTCACAGTCACTTGAACCTAATCTAAGGCCATTTCAGTATTCACAGTCACTTGAACCTAATCTAAGGCCATTTCAGTATTCACAGTCACTTGAACCTAATCTAAGGCCATTTCAGTATTCACAGTCACTTGAACCTAATCTAAGGCCATTTCAGTATTCACAGTCACTTGAACCTAATCTAAGGCCATTTCAGTATTCACAGTCACTTGAACCTAATCTGAGGCCATTTCAGTATTCACAGTCACTTGAACCTAATCTAAGTCCATTTCAGTATTCACAGTCACTTGAACCTAATCTAAGGCCATTTCAGTATTCACAGTCACTTGAACCTAATCTAAGGCCATTTCAGTATTCACAGTCACTTGAACCTAATCTGAGGCCATTTCAGTATTCACAGTCACTTGAACCTAATCTGAGGCCATTTCAGTATTCACAGTCACTTGAACCTAATTTGAGGCCATTTTAGTATTCACAGTCACTTGAACCTAATCTGAGGCCATTTCAGTATTCACAGTCACTTGAATCTGAGTATTCCTTAGAAATCAATTTATTTAATTTTAAAGGACTCAAGTAATTCTTAAATGCCCTAGTCAATATTCTGCCACTTATTATAAGCAGTTATTTCTGAGATTGTAGAGGAAACAGCAGTGCCCAAAGGAAAAAACCACCAACCTTTAGCAAATAAACTGACATACTAGCTTTAGACCATCTGGCAACCAAAGTCCTTATTAATTTAATGGATTAAGCTCTTGAATGCAATAATATATACCACTGCAGTAGCTCAGTTGGTAGAAAGCTCACTCCATAAGTGGGTGGTCATGGATTTGAACCCCGACCTGGTCTGACTCAAGAGTTGAAAGTGGGTAGAGACTGTTTTTTCACCAAGCATTCGGCATTACGAAATGAAAGTCACAGTTCTTTCAAATGGGAACTTAAAATAAACAAGGTCCTGTGTCATGGTGGGCTTGGCATGATAAAGAACCTTGCTGTATTATGTCATCAGCGCAATGCACAGTCAAATTTCTACACCTTTGTCTATAGCTGGCAATGTCTCGATATAAGTGAAATATTCTTGACTGGGATGTTAAACACCATTACTCAACTCAACGGTTGAATGTCATAAGGGACACTGGCAGAGAGATTTAAAGCATGCACTTACAGATGACAGATGTTCTCACCACATAGGTTTCAAATACCACTTTAGGACAGATCCTTATGATCAGTTTTGCAATTTTCTATAAGAAGCATGAACAAGAAGCCCATTGGACCTGATATGCTCATCTGATAAATAGTGGCTAGCTGAATATTTTTAAAAACATGAAAACTAAAATTAATGTCAAAATCTTTAAAAATAGTCATAATTTAAGGCCTTTTTTAGATACAGTAATTAACCATTTCATTATTCTTTTGCAATAATAAACTTGACTTCTGAACACATGAACTTCATTTATGTATGTGCTATGCCATAAGCTCACATGACCTTCAGCCAGGTGAGCTAAAAAGGATCCAAATACCATGAAATATTGAAGAAAATTAGGAACTGGGATTTTTTACATGGTACAGGACAGACTTGTCAAAAATTTAACGCCGAGTTAATGAAAAAGTTGGCGTTCAGCTACGAAGTGGCCAATATGTTAATAGCGTATGTCCCAACAGGTGTGAAAAGATAGAAAGTGACAACTGCCGATATATAGCTAAGTTGGGCCGAAATGAGCTGTCAATTCAGCATTATTTCTTAGCTTAGTGTTAAACTTTCGACAGGTCTGTACTGTACTTAAATATCAAGATTGATTCATAACTTCTTTTATTTCTTTTCCTATGTATCTGTATCTTCTTATGAACCATTCCCAAACAATATACAAAATGTAGTATCTGAAGTTTTAATACTCTCGGTATGTTGCTTGGGTAACCATTGTTTGTCATAACATTTTATAAAGATTATGAGAATTTAAATCAATATATAAGCCTCTTAGTTGTCTAACAAAAAAATGTAGCTCACCTGAGCTAGATGTGGTGTTGTAGTTTTGTATATAGTACAATATTATAAAATGGAGTGATTTAAGGTCCAGACCGAATCGATCCTCAGCCAGGACACTCAATTTTTTCACGTTTCTATCCGAGTGGAATAATAATTTTGTGCCCCTGTCAAAATTCTTTCACTTATATCACGGTGGTCAGTTCTTGGATGATGGAGGAAACCAGAGTGCCTGGAGAAAACCATAGACTTGCTGCAAAGCGTTTCACACTAGGATCTGCCCTGAATGGGATTCAAACCTAGGCAATGAGAATCACTGTGAACCGTAAGCTAGGACTTTAAGCCACTCGACCTCCAAGTGTTCAGAAGTTGTCTAAAATAAACTATAGGACAGGACCAGACAAGTTCTAACTGAGTCTTAGATTAGGAAGTGATATCAGGATAGATTGGACACATACACTGCAAGTCTGCATCAAATGTCACCAGGCATACCCTGGACTGGAATCCACAAGGGAAGAAGAGGGGCCAACCAAAACAGACTTGGCACAGAATTACTAACATAGAGGGCAAGAGCAGCTTGGTAGACATGTCCTGAGCTGCAGAATTCATATATCCCAAAATTGTGTCTGTTGAAAAAATGTTGTTGCAGCTCTTTCTTCCTCAGGGAATTAACTTCCTCACCAAGTGCCCCGGCTGAGGATCAAACCTAGCCCTCCCAGGCGAAAAAAGCGAGTGTTCTACCACAAGGCTGAAAGATCCAGACCAGAAAGTCTGGCAGTAAATCACTCGATTATATCTACTATATACAACACAACAAAATCATGACTTGCTCAGTCCCCCTACAAAATCAAGTAACCAAAGTCACTTCTACAATTGTAATTGCTTGTTTTCAGTGATTTTGTTTGCCTAATTTGTAATTTCCCTTTGAGAAAATGAGTTAAATTTCCCAAATTTGATTGCTTCAATTCCCAAACAACAACAATATACTAGCAGATTAAATCTAGTTGTCCTTAACCTTAGATGTTGTAACAGTTTCTAAAACATATTTGCAATGAGGATCATAAGCTACTGCAAGCATGCCATAATACAGTTTCCTATATTTCAGAACTTCAAATTTTCCCAATTTAAAAGGCATAAGCTGGTTTTTAAAAAAATGCAAAAAAAAAATCACCGTTTTTTTCTATAGGAATCAAATCAGTATTACTTCTGTAGTGAAGAGTAAGGTTTACGAGAAATCAGTATAAAATTTCGCTAAACTAAAGCAATTAATCTGTCAGATAAGAATGCCATCATTGATAATTATAAAAGAGATTTCACTTTATATGGAAAATTTCGCTAAACTAAAGCAATTAATCTGTCAGATAAGAATGCCATCATTGATAATTATTAAAGAGATTTCACTTTATATGGAAAATTGGTTGAAAATGAGGTTTCATCAACAGTCTTGATAAATCTTTGGTTTTTGTAATTATATAAGGATCCCGATTACTCTTTCGTTTTTTTGTAACTACAATTGTATAAGGTTCCATTTATTCCTAATTAATCTTTCATTTTTGTAACTATAAGGTTCAATCAACAGTCTTGATTAATCTTTCATTGTTTCAATCAATAATCCTTAAAGCTTCACTGTTGTTGACACTCAGTGTTTTCAGGGTTAATTTAGACATGACATGTTGCTGTTTATCCCCTGATTAATGTAGTTAGTTTATATGTCACACAAATTAAGGATTCTCCTCAAGTTTATTATTTATATTCCTGATAAAATCGGAGATTTTCAAAATATGTTCAAGGTATCAAGCACAAAATGTGTAAAAGAAATAGGAAAATAAGAATTTTAGGTGGCCAAACAATAGGAAGAAAATAGTAATTTTTAATGAAAAAATTTAAAATTTAGTAAAAACGTATATATTATAAATTACAAAGACCACCTATTGGCACTAAGAAATATGGACATTTTGGACAGGTGGTCAGAGTGGTTTATTTTTTATTGAAATATCAAGAAATTCAACTTACTGGACACTGGTCAGGTGGTGTTATAAAGAGGAGTCATTATAACATATTCTTACTGCATTACATGTACATTTCTCTTGATGGATAGTTTTACAAATTTTGGAAATTTGGCTACAGTAATAGTCTGGTACTTGTATTCATCGTAATGATAAATAACCATCACAAAACCCTGGATAATACATGTATATTAAATCTATAAATATGATAATATAAATCCTGTCAAAAAAAACCGAAATTTAAAAAAAAAAATGATAAAACCTGTCATGTGCACCATTGGAATCATTTAGTATATCTCAAGTGCTTATATATATTCCATTTGTCTATGAATATGTCTAGATACTGACACCAACTACGGAGACTGGTTCCATTCAGATATGATAATTTTGAAGTGAAATGATAAAACAGCGATACCAGGGCCCGTTCCTATGAATTTTTTTATTTATAATCACCAAAAATGTACAATATGATATATGTATGCATCTAAATCTACATATTACATTGCTCCATCAAAATTTGATGATAATGCAATGTCATGAACATTTACATACTAAATCTAAAAGAAAATAATAAAAATAATAATAAATAAATTTACAAGTAAGTATATATTTATAATTAATGAACTGGTTTTAGAAGGTATGTTGATGGTTCTGTGATTTGAACTGATCCAACGATGGAGCCAAAATGATATTAGGTAGTAAAGAATTCTATATGATGACTGTCTGTGGAAAAAAAAGCTGTATTTGAAATAATCTATATAAGGACTATACTGGTATTGGTAGTGTGAATGCCGAGAGTGGCATGGTCTAAGAACTGGTGTGAGAAATGTTTCAGGATTTATATCATGATGCAGCACTATATATGTATATGCCATTGGTAATGACTTTTAAAAATATTCATAATGTGTAAAATAATTACATAATAGAATTTTTTTATTCTTTTACTTCAAAGGGGTATTTATGATTATAGGGTAAAGTAAACTTGTGATACAGTTCTGAACAAACTTGAGATTTTATTTCGTCTCTATCTTCTCTGATTACCACATCGATAACTCTAGATCTATTGTAGTAATATTTTAATGTACTGAATATATTTTAAAAATATACATTAATATATTACTACTTAAAATCATGACACATAAGTAGGTCAATCATTTGAATTCTGTTGCAATAGATCAAAGCCCATCCCAAAACCGTGCTCTACATAAATTCAACCACGCCCACCCATCTTACCTGATGCTTTTATTCTTTCGTTTTCGAATGTTTGAAGTTCATTTAACAATAATGTCCTTTCTTGTTGTTTTAAGGCATATATAAAGTCCCGTGCACTTGTCGAATCTTCTATAGCACCATGTAAATCCCGGTAAATTGTGTTAAATTTTGAACTCGCTTTCTCTGAAGACACGTGCGGATATTTGTGAGTTTTTCTCACACACCTGCTAACTTCAATATTTTGTCTTAATTTACAAAATCTGTGTGAAAAACGCGTAAATAAAGCACAAGTAGACATATTCCTGTGATGTTACACATAAAACGTGATCACCAATGAAGACTGTGTGTTCGATCGAATTTAAAACTGTTCTGTTATTGACTTTGTTGTTTTGACCTTTTACCTTTGAGGAGGGAGCACTCGTTATTTTTGAATAACTGTTAAGGAATTAACGCCTATATTCGGCATGAAACTAAACCTATGATTTGGTTGTTTGAATTATTTATTCAATTCATTTTTATTACAATATTACTCATTTATTAAAAAGAAAAATTTCAATTTATTTTCTAGTTATTGGAATGCTCCCTACACACAGATCATGGATCATGTGATTGAGCCAAAATGGTGGACCGAAATCAAATTTCGCTTTTCTCCTTTCTCTGTATTTCAGTGACATTTGTTAGTTGTCAGACACCTGTCGTTCTCTGGCATGGCATGGGTAAGTAGCATAACGTTTTTCTTTAAAAAAATTGACATGACAATTTATTTTTTCAATGTATTTAAAGATGTAATGAGACTAATCAGCTGATTGGGGACTAGCTATTTGTATTTGTCCAGTTTATATAAGTAGTGGCAACAGAATGTTATAGATTAGATTGTGACCCAGATTTGTGAAGCCAGCAAGGTGACGTTTGCATGAATAACTTTTGTACAAATTACATACAGATGGATAAGAATTAAAAGATAAATAAAAAATGTGTGAATGCACAACAGAGAAGACTTGGGCACTTGGTTTCTATCAGTATAGATAGTTCTCTTGTGATGTCACACTGTCCACTTTACAGGTGAAGTAGCGGCCATTTTGGTAGTCATTAGAAACTGAGTCTTATTAATTCTTTGTAAAATAGGGTGTATAAGATTTATTGTCACATCATTGTTATGGGGACAAAAATCTTATAAAATATACCAAATCAAAGTAAAAACATTGACGATTTCATAAATTAAAAAAATTATTGATATCCTGATTACTTTTTGAAAAACAATAATTCAAAAATTAACAAGTTTGGTTAAAATAGATAGATAAATGATATAGATTGCCTAACAAAATGGCGACCACTCTACTGAAAAATTTGGCTGCTAGAGGTCCATGGCAACTATCTATAGGGGGGTCAGTCAGACCATATACATTTGTAATACATGTACTAATAATCCACATGGATAATATTTGGTCTGACCGACCCTCCTATACTGATAGAAATCAAGTGTCTGTGGGAGAAGATAATTTAAATGTGATAAATTGACAAAGCTAAATAATTTAAGTTGTTTTGATATTTAAGCCTTTTACAGCTCTAGCCTTAACTCATTTTGGAATTTGGAGGCCTCAATGGTTTAAATTGTAGGCTTAAACGTAACATTATTGTGTTTTTCATTGCCAAGGTTCGAATTCTACTCAGAAAGATTTGTAGTTTAAGAGAGTTTGCCAGTTTGCAAGCTAAAGTTAATCTGTTTTCTGCAGGAACTCCAGAATCCTCCACTATTCCAGAACTGACCACTTAATAAAAATATAAATGACTCTACACCTAGTCTAAGTTTAGTCAAAGGTATTACACAACTTAATTTAGACTGGACATGTCTAAAAACTGGAGCAATGTCATGGTGCATGTATGTATAAGGTTAAGATAACAAAGCCTTCTACTGAACTTTGCTCAACCTACTGTGATAATAAATTTGTGTATCTTTGAAAAGATGAAAGACGGGCTTACTTAAATAATGTGACTGGCGGTGTGACCGTTAAGAAAGCACAACAGTGCAGACCACTGTGGCAGAAGTTTTTATTGTAATTAAGCCACAGTCAAACCTTTTAAACTTACTTACTTACTTATGGCCTTTAACTACTAGTGGAGCTTAGGCCATTGATGAAATCCCTCCATCTGTCTGACTCTATTTTGTGCAAGTTCATCAACATCTGCCCAGTTGTATCCTTTCCGTTTCATTTCCAATTCTGTGTCCCTTCTCCAGGTGTTTTAGGACATCCTTTTTTCCTGTTTTCCTGTGGGTTCCATTTTGGGGCTTGTCTTGTGATGTTGTTGGCAAGTTTCCTGATCATGTGACCTATCCTTCCCCATTTACACTTCTGTATTTGTAAACTGCCATAACCTTTCATTTCTAACCAAATCTTGCCATCTGATATTTAAGATTCCTCATTGTAATCTTTGTAGCATCTGTTTTGATGTTCTCCCAGTTTCAGAGCCACACAATAAGACCGAGTTTACATTGCTGTTTAAAAGTCTGAGTTTTGTTAGTTTAGAAATGATCTTCGAGTTCCATACTTTCTTCAAGATGATAAAAAATGTTCTGGCATTGTTGATTCCTCATCTGTTCCTCCATAAATGTTGACTATACTGTCTGCCTTTTAAACCTTTTAAAGCCCTAATCTATTTTTCTATATATTTCCTAGGGAAAATCCTGAATTCATATGAAAATAGTTGTTTTGAAATTTTTGAGAAATCTCCCAAGATCCCAATGGTGAGACTTTCAAAATTGTGAAGACATTCTGACCTATTGTAGAAAGTTTTGTGTGAATTTAACACAATTTTTTTAATTTACTAGTAATAATTAATATTTTGATCATAAATTGTTTTACATTATATTCTATCACATCCTTGGTGGCTTAGTGATAGATTTTCTGCTTCAAGAGTGGCAGTTAAATGCACCCCTTCCTTTGAAAATGGAAATTTAAAACATATTTGAATTTTAAATTGTCTATTAAAATGCCTTAAAATGTGCCATTTAGTGTATTAGCATTTTCATAAATTTTCTGGGAGAGCATGCCCCAAGACCCCTAGCCATGTACACCTATGATCCACACATGTATCTCTGGTGTTTCATATGGCATCAATCAAGTTGCACCCCAAATGCAAAATACTTGCCTACAGACCTACATTTGTCCATAAATCTTCATAGTGCTCTGTATATAAGTAACTATAGCTTTTCTTTCATTGAACCAAACCCAATCATAGGGGCATTTTGTTAAAGGAATGTAACTTGTGTATAGCCCACTCAGTCCAACATCAGGTCGTGTATTGCCCGCTCGGTCCATAAAACCTGTAGTTTGTACCATGTGATTGCTCATTACCCAATTGAATTGATTGTTACAAAACTGATATAAAATAACTTTTTATATGATAAACATATTTGTGTTATTTTACAGGTGATAGTTGCTGTAACCCATTAAGTATGGGATCAATCAAAAAGTTGATTGAAGAACAAGTCAAAGGAGTTTATGTCAAGTCTCTGATGATTGGAAGTAATGTCGCTGCAGTAAGTGTCATACATGTCATTTGAAACTTTTAAATACTGTAAACAGGGTTGTTTTTTGCGTTTTGGAAATTCTCCCTATTGTCTAAAATGACCCCAGTCCTATGTTATGTAACCAATTGTGGAAAATCTGCCTTGCAAATTGCAAAAAATACAGTAAGAATGTGTTTTTGAGGAATGAAATGTAGTACTATAATATCATGCCCTGGTCAGATTTTGTTACTTATATTTGGGATGGTGTAGGAAATGAGATTATATATTAAAAAAAAACCAAAAAAAAAAAAAAAAACCAAAAAAACACCAGACCCAATAGAGCACTGTAATTACCGTAGCTGTAATCAGGTATTTCAATTGACCCTTTTAACATGATTGAGTTTTTAGGGATGATTGTAGACTTGTAGAAGTTTGTTGTGCTCATCACCATTATGAAGTATAGTGTTTGAATGAATTAAAGAAATAATATCTTACATCAGAATCCAATTGATAAAGTTTTTTGATGAACTACATGTGCAGACAAGGTACACTGTGCATATTTTCAGAGCCTCGGTTGCTGAGTGGTCAAAAACATGGGGTTAGGGATCACACCACCTCTTCTAGCCTAGGTTTGACTTGATCCTACTGTAGGAAAGCTTGTCAGTTACCTTGCCAAATGTTGATGGGTTTTTCCAGACACTCCAGTTTCCTCCACCATCCATTAATTTACCTTTCTGATATAAGTGAAAGAATCTTGAATTGGGCTTAAAACTACATAAAACAACACTAGTCTACTCTACTGTATGTTTGTAAGACAGCTGTCATCTTTATTTGCAGATTATAGTCACTTTTAAATAAATTACTGGTAATACTAGTACTTAGATAAGTCATATTTAGGAAATTTATACATGAAAGAATTGGGCTTAATACTCACACTAGTATACCCCACTGCATGTTTGTAAGCTCTCCTTGAATATAGTCACTGTTATTTAAATTACCGTTAATACTTAGAATAAGTCATAGTTAGGAAATTGAAAACTTGAAATGATTTCCTCAGACAAAAGTAGATAAGTGTCTTTATTGATGGGTATATTGGTTACTATGAGTGTTTTGATGACAGATACATATGTAGATGTACTAATTACTTATTACATGTACAAAATTGTATTTTCGTTTGTTGAGTTGACTATGCACTCAAAGTAATGCTGCAAAAACAGCAATGATGTACTGAAAAATCAAATCTAGTTGTCGTTATCCGCAAAATATCAGACAGTACCACAATATACTGTATAGTTGCTTTTATTTACTGGGAATTTAATTTCGCTATGTTCATGGTTTGACTTCATATCGCAAAATTAAATACAAAGTGAATATTTTCATGTAGCATTCATTAATCATGGACTGAGATAATCCTTAAAGAAAATTGTTAACACTTCACTGCATCTCGAAATTTTATCCCTTGAATAAGTTCATGTGTCTGGACTGCAAAATTTATTCGCCGCAGAATTAAACAACTAAACAGTAGTGTCTGCATTGGAGCATATCATAATGCAGTTGGCTAGATGTCAGAACTTCAATTTTCCCAATCTTAAAGGCAGAAGGTAGTTTTCGAAAAAATTGACAAAATCACAGAACATTTTGTGTTTGTAATTTTGTATTAAATTTTCTTTATAGTTTGATTTTTGGCAAGTAATTTGTTTTTGATTGGCACCTTAAAAATTGATAAGGAGCCTGTGTGGTTCCTAGATTTAAAAAAGTCACTTTGAGCATTGCAGTACTATAACATCACCTTATTCAAGTCCCATAAGTCCCTATGTGCTGAAAAATACAAATACTCAGTTAGTCAGCTGTGAAGATCTTACTTTGATGACAAAACCAACTCTCAGCCAGGATTTTTATGTAGTACTTTAGAATGCAGTATTTTGTAAAAATTCAATAGATGCACTTGGAATAAAGATTTATTGGTCATTAAAAGCAGGTGCCATTTATATAGAGGTGGCCTTCAAGGCAGGTTTGACTGTATTTTATATTTTTATATTTTTCAGGACACAGAAAATGGATTCTTTATGAATGTTAATGACCAGATTAAGTTAGTATGTCAACAGCTTGCTAATGACACCAAGTTGAAGAATGGATACCATGCAATGGGATTTTCACAAGGAGGACAGTTTCTGTAAGAGTTTTGAAATATTTCTTTTACTGTAAATGAAATTATTTTCCTGGGGTGAAAATTCTGTGATTTCTAAAATCTGGTATTTCACGTGGTTGTAATTTCCATGTAATCAATATAAGTAGGTGTATATTCTTTACAGTATGATATATTAACCTGTATGGTAGACATTTTTGCTTTGGTAAAATTTTCGTGGAAAGTTCTCTAGTGCGAAATGAGAAAATTTTAACCCAAGCGAAAATTGCCCCCCTTTACAGTATCCCTTTTTATGACTGAGAACTGGGACTGCCTACAGTTACAGTCAAACCTGCCTGTAAAGGCTATCAAAGGGAACTGGTAAAAGTGATTTCTATGGACAGGTGATCTTTATATACAGGTTCAAATATTATAAATAAATACAATTGGGATACAATTCTACTGGCCTTTATAAGCAGGTGGCTCTTATATAAAGGTGGCCTTTAAGGCAAATTTGACTGTATATCAGTTTTATATAAAGCTGTTTGGGGCATTGGTGGCATAGTGGTTTAAATTGCATCCCATATGGATTACAGTTCATCTCATCACCTACGGTCAAATCTCACTTGGGACTGATTCTAGTGTGAAAATTTCGCAGTTTGATTGACAAAGGTAGGTGGTTTTCTCTGGATGCTCTGGTTTCCTCCACCATCCATGTAACTGACCACCTCTATCTTAGCAAAAGAATCTTGACTGGTGTGTAAAACTGCATTATTTGATTCCACTCCACCCTATAACTGTTAATACTACATGGATTACCGGTATTAGAGCTCTGTAGTCAATTTATCTAAAGTTCTGACTTATGGATCAAAGCGCTCTCTTAATATTTAAGTTCTAGTCTGCAGGATACAAAATTAGGTGCGCATTTGTGCTAATTTTGAAAATTCCGAACTAAAATTTCGACTCCAGGTGATATATTTAGCGACTAGTCATTCTTTAGTTTGAAAATAAAATCTTTGATTTAATATTGTAGTCGCTGATGTTGGCATTGGTCCACATAATCTACACATATTCTGAGTAACAGAATCATTCAAAACCAGAGTTTAAATAACAAACACGAAGTGTACCATGTATTTTGTTTAATAGTTTGATCTTAATTACCTGCAACAAGTGCAAAATATTTTATTGCTATAACAGTTATGGTAAAAATTGCACAGGTTCCAGTTGAAGTTGATTTAGCATCTAAGATTTAAAGGACTGTGTAGTTTTTAGCACCTACCCAAATAGTTTGTCCTGACCCGTGTGGTCGGCACGGATCCTTATGTGAGAATATTTGCCAGATTACTTGTTTTTGGTCAGTGTATTTCTCTGTGTACTCTGGTTTTCCCCACTGTCCTAGACTTGGCTGCCTTGATATGAGTAAAAGGATCTTGACCAAATTCAAAATGTTTTATACCATGGTTTATTCATTCTATTGAGCCTATATATAATGATCAATTGCTTATATGACAGACCACTACGGTAGTTTGTAGAGTGATCAGACCCTATATGGAACACTTTGTCCTTAGCATCATCATTCATTCATTCATTCATTCATTCATTCATTTATTCATTCATTCATTCATTCATTCATTCATTCATTCATTCATTCATTCATTCATTTATTCATTCATTCATTCATTCATTCATTCATTCATTTCATTTCAATTCATTTCATTTCATTTCATTTCATTTCGTTTATTTCATTCATTCATTCATTCATTCATTCATTTCATTTCATTTCATTTCATTTCATTCATTCATTCATTCATTACAAGGGCCACAGGTGAGTTTGAACATGTTAAAAATATAAAAAAAAAATGAATGGTCTTAGAAAATGTATTAGTATTTCAATCAGAAAAAAACTGTTCAATCCTGGAAATGAAAGGATTATACCCAAATGATCATGTTATCATGTTTCTTATGGATTTTCTATGAAATATTATCCTTGTAAAACTGGTATACTATATCATAGATCCCTGATGACTCTCTCTCAAAGTAGGATTAAATCTCCAATATTGTCCACCTACAGACGTATCATATGTCTGTCTATGGAAATGTTATATCTTATATCGCCATCATCATCTACGTTTACTGGCAGTACGGCGTTAGATGTAAATTGGGATCTTATTACAAAGGCTGTCAGAGGACATGTTTATGTAAATATATTTCTAATAGAGACAACACAATGTAGATTTCTCCTTCAGAAAGACTTGTCTTCCATTTGTACCATCTAAAAATGTTTATTTTGACTGAAAAGCCTGAAACTGATAGACTCAAACAGTTATTATGATTTCTGTGAATAAATTTAATGGATGGGTGGGGGGGGGGGGGGGTTACAAAAGGAAGTCTTACCCTTTTTTTCAATACCATGTTCAAATATATAACATAATTTCTTTCTTTTGCAAAGAATTATTGAAAAAAAATTTGAACTTGCACAGGGTTCGTACAGGCCTGGAAAAGTCTTTAGATTTTTAGGTTTGCCCTGAAAAGACCCTAAAAACCCCTTGAATTTAGCCAGTTGGGTGTCTGTATATTGATATTAAGTGGTTGCAAATAGACTGATATAAATAAATAATTGATTGATGTCACATTTAAATGTGCAATATAAAGGTACCTGGCCCAAACAAACGCCCAACTTCAACCTCCACTACAAGTTACTATGGACACGTATGATTGATTTAGTTGCTTTTGCACCAATATGTTTTTGCTAAAATTGTCCCTCTTATTAGGCCTTAAATTTGCAAATAATACCTTAAAAAGACCCTAAAAAGTCCTTAAATATGGAGTCCAAATCTCTGTACAAACCCTGTCGCCTTGCCAAAAATAGCAAAGTTACCAGCTTCCACCAGGAAAGTGAGGCTTGGTCACACAGTGGTGCTGTATTGGGATAAATATTTTTTTATTTCTTAAAGCAGAATATGATAAATTGAAACAAAAAAACTGTATAAAAAGACTTGATCTAAGAGTACGGTACAACCTGTATATAAAGACTACTGTTAGGACCTAGGAAATATGGATGTTATAGTCAGACGGTCTTTATGTAGAGCTTCTGTTCGTTTGAAATAGGAAGAAAATTTATCTTAAAATGCTGGTCTTAATTGACAGGTGGTCTTTCTTAAGAAGTTGTTACTGTAACAGGTTTTACTATAATTGAAAATAAGCTTGGTAGACGATAATGAAACTTATGTTTCTAATTTAGAACTACTGTCTGTTCCACTGCATTTGTGGCAACAAATTATGCAAAATATTCATACTGTATATTGCTTTATTTTCACGGTGTCAAATTTTCAAGGTGTCATATCTTTGTTAGGAAGATTAATGGGCTGGTATTTTTGCGACTGTTTTATTTTCACGGGAATACACTGCGCCGCGAATATAGCGAAAATAAAACTACAGCAAAATATAAGCATTATACAGTAGTAAGTTTGTTTGCCAAATGTTGATGGTTTTCTCCAGGCACTCGGATTCCCTCCACCATTCCTAAACTGACCTAGTTGAATATAATTAAAAAAAATTGACTTGAGCCTAAAATACACACACACATAAAATAAAAAATAAATAAACAAATAGATATATAGAAATTGCTCTCAGGTAGACAAAATGTAAAATTATTATACTTCTTATGAAATTTTGCTATAAAGATGTCTTTTAACAATTTAAACAATCCAGTAAATTGCTATGTCAGGTAAATAGATGTACGGTACCTTGTGTTAACCACTTTCTAGGATATTGTGTTTCTTGTTGTAATTATTCCCTGATCCACGTGGGATATTAAAGAAACTGAAGCAGAAAGTTATTTCCTCAACCTTCCTGTATAAAGTAAATTAAGTGTGTAAAATTGTGTATTGGAGGTCTTGTAGCTTTGCTGGATACAACATATGCTTTAAGAGTATTGATTACTTACTTTGCCCAAAGGAAAAGTCAATTTAGCAAATAATTATTTTGTAACAAACTGGAAATTGCTTTTATTGAAGCTTGATGTTGTTGGTTTATTTTCTTCAGGAAATGATGTGTTATATATATACATGTATGTGTATCAACTTTATGTTGCCTAATGATGCAGAGTGGATTAATGGAGTATTATGCACCTGAATCACGATTCTTTCACTTATATCAAGGCAGTCACTGCCATCAGTTCATGGATGGTGGAGGAAACTGGAGTCCCCAGAGAAAACAACTGACCTTTGTCAAGTGAACTTACAAACTTTCTCACAATAGGTTTATCCCGAATGGGATTCGAACCTTGGCAGAGAGAGAGGCACTGTTATTCTTTAGTGTGCACTTAGACCACTTGGCTGCCAAGGCCCCATTGCATTTTAGAGCTATATATTTGGTTGAAATATTGAACTATGGGACATAATATATAGACGCAATCCTTGACACAGAGACATCATACTTATCAACAATATTGTGATGAAGGCCATAAATTTTTTTAAGGCCCTGATAAGCCTAGGATTTGAAATATCCCTGGGTCAATTTATTACTTTGTAGGCAGCTTCTTTTGTTGTATAAAGTTCCTGTAGTGGAAACAATCTCTACCATAGTATATTCATTGCGAAATGGTACAGTTCTCTGAAACAATTAAAACATAAGCAGGAAAAGCAGGTACATTGCTGCATAGAAATTGAAAGTTGACAAGAAAAATTGAAGTCATCTGATTTTCCCATACAATTTCAAAGTTACTTTTCTCTATAAAAGCATACAGAATTGTATTCATAATATCAACATTACTTTTTTAAACCTGATGTCTCTGCAATTTGTAGAGTGCTCTCTCCATAAGTGGGAGGTCCTAGATTAGAATCCTGACTGTTTCTGACCCCCAAAACTTGAAAGTGGATGGTGGCTGTTCTTTCAGCAAGTCACATTTCTTTTGAATGGAAACTTTAAATTAACGAGGTCCCTTGTCACAGTAGGCTTGGCACAATATTAAAACCTGTTGTATAATGCCAACAGTGCAAGGCACAAGCAAAATTTCAGCATTTTCACCTATAGCTGGCAATGTCTTGATATAAGTGTAATATTTTTGACTGGGAAGTTAAACACCATTACTCAACTCAACTCAACTCAACTTTTCTCTATAAAAGTATACAGAATTGGTATTCTTAATATCAGCATTACTTCTTCAAATCTGATGTGACTGGCATTGATTATATATAAAGCCCCAAGCAAAAACCACATGTATTTGATTTTGTGACATTATAAACTGGCAGACATTTTGTCTATGAATGAAAGCACCTGTTGGCATAATATGTACTGTAATTATCTTTGATTCAATATCGCTGCACACATACTTATTGGAAATCCATATGTAAATTTCTTGATTTTTAAGATCAATTGAATGAAAGCACCTGTTGGCATAATAATGAATTTACGGTAATTATCTTTGATTCAGTATCACTGCACACATACATATTGGAAATCCATATCTAACTTTCACAATTCATTAATTTTACAAAACATGGTCAATTATCTTCGAATGAAGAAGCATAAATCGTTCAATTTTTTTTTCAAACAATGACACAAAATGTACATTGTGTCAGTTGCCCTGATGGCATGTTACAGCAGAGTTATTTGTCGTGGCATAGGACCTCATTTATTTTAAGTGCCCATACGAAAGAATCATGACTTTCATTTGGTAATGCCAAGTGCTTGGCAAAAGAACAGTCACTACCCAAATTCAAGTCTTGGGTCAGACCCGGTCGGGGTTCAAACACAAGACCTCCCACTAACAAAGCTGAGCTACTGCAATGGTCAATAATCAGAAATGAATACATGTAAGAACAAAAATCTTAAAATCAATTAAATGGTCCATAAGTATGGCTTTTGCCTGATATGTCATATATGTTAATTTCCATGCCTTATATCTCAAGGAAGACATATGGTAAATCTAATCGATTTTACCTTTACAGATAAGCCCTCCCTGTCACTATGGTTGTCTAGACATAAATGGAATACTATATATAGAAATGGATTTGATTTATGTCAGATTTCTATGAAATTGATAAGTAAATAAAGTCTAAAAATTTATAGAATTTATTGAAGAAATATTATACAATGAAAGAAGTACTGCTTCTAGGAAATCATTAAACTATTTATTTCTCTCTTTAGTGTGTTTTCTAACTCAAGTACAGTTACATTTGTATGGTCAAACAGCTTGAATATTGGGAATTTTGACCTGGCTGCTTCAATAGATATATTTTGCCTGTTTGGTTGAATATTTTGAATAACAATGACCTGTCCAGTTGAATATTAGAAAAGAAATATTGACATGTCTGCTTGAATGTTAGGAATACATGTACATGTATTGACCTGTCCAGTTGTTATTAGGAATATTGACCAACACCTGAATATTGACCTATCCAATTTTTAGCTCACCTGAGCTGAAAGCTCAGATGAGCTATTGCAATGGTTCACCATCCGTCGTCTGTCGTGTGTCGTGCATCGTGCGTTAACTTTGTACATTTTAATCATCTCCTCTGAAACTACCAAGCCAAATTTGATGAAACTTAGTGATTATGATGCCTAGGTGAAGGCCTTTCAGATTTGCACAAATGAAAGGATTATGTCCCCTTGGGGCCCCATAAAGGGGGAAATTGTGAAAATCTTTAAAAATCATCTCCTCTGAACTTACAAGAGATATAGCTTAGATATTTCATGTGAAACATACTTAGGGCACCTAGTTTCAGATTTGCACAAATCATAACTGTTGAGGCCAAAATGGGAAAATGGCAAGGTACTTAAGGGGAAAATCGCTAAAAATTAATGTATTTGTCAATATATCTTGAAAACTATAAACTTTTTGTATAGGCATGTATATTGGAATATTGTAGTTATTGGCCTAACGATCATTTTGATATATGAATGAAGGTCATAGGTTCAAAGGTCAAGGTCATAGCTGCGAATGAATATTTAAATGGTTAATTATCTCAAAAACTATAAACTTTTTGTATAGGCATGTATATTAGAATATTGTAGGCATTTGCACAACAATCATTTTGATATATGAATGAAGGTCATAGGTTCAAAGGTCAAGGTCATAGCTGCGAACAAATATTAAAATTGTTAATTATCTCAAAAACTATGAACTCTTTGTATAGGCATGTATATTAGAATATTGTAGGCATTTGCACAACGATCATTTTGATATATGAATGAAGGTCATAGGTTCAAAGGTCAAGGTCATAGATGCGAACGAATACTTAAATGGTTAATTATCTCAAAAACTATAAACTTCTTGTATAGGCATGTATATTGGAATATTGTAGGTATTGGCCTAACGATCATTTTGATATATGAATGAAGGTCATAGGTTCATAGGTCAAGGTGATGGCTGCGAACGAATACTTAAATGGTTAATTTTCTCAAAAACTATAAACTTTTTGTAAGGCATGTATATTGGAATATTGTAGGCATTGGCCTAATGATCATTTTGATATATGAATGAAGGTGATAGGTTCAAAGGTCAAGGTCATAGCTGCAAACAAATATTAAAATGGTTAATTATCTCAAAAACTATAAACTTTTTGTATAGGCATGTATATTAGAATATTGTAGGCATTTGCACAACGATCATTTGATATATGAATGAAGGTCATAGGTTCAAAGGTCAAGGCCATAGAATTGAACGAATACTTAAATGGTTAATTATCTCAAAAATTATAAACTTTTTGTATAGGCATGTATATTAGAATATTGTAGGCATTTGCACAACAATCATTTTGATATATGAATGAAGGTCATAGGTTCAAAGGTCAAGGTCATAGATGCGAACGAATACTTAAATGGTTAATTATCTCAAAAACTATAAATTCTTGGTATAGGCATGTATATTGGAATATTGTAGGTGTTGGCCTAATGCATATTTTTATATACAGATGTATTAGCTGTTTATAAATAATATATTGTAGCTAGACTTCAGATATGTTATATATAGCATACTTATATAATAATTATTATAAGTAATTTGCAAAAATACTTGCATATTATTGGCCCTTACTGCTGAAAATTTTGATATTCTCTTTTATTAATGTCATTGACCATTGAACCTCTGCATAAGATATGTACTCTGCCTCAGGTGAGAGTTAAGGCCCATGGGCCTCTTGTTTATTAGGAATATTGACCTGTCCCCTTGAACATAAACAATATTGACCTAATGTCTGCTTGAATATGAGCGTTATTTAATAAGGAAGATCAACTCAATACATGGATTTGCATGAAACTAGACACAAATAATTTCAATGGACTGATGGTGTGTTGACCTTGAGCCAAATCTCTTAAAGGTCACACAAGGTCATGGAAACTGTATGTTTGAAAATTGTGTCTGGACCTTAACTCATAGCTGCTTCTAAGAAATTTCATGACACTTAAGGTGAATGATTATTTATAAACCAATGATATATGTGATTTTGAACCAAGCTTAGGTCATATCTATATTGAAGTTTACAAATCACAGAAGGTTCGAAATTCACTGTTAACATAAGGAGATGAGGTATGCATTAGGAGACAGCTCTGTTGTATTGATTTGTTTGTCTTGTGTTTCTTTTAATTTTTGTACGGTGTTCACGACAAAGAAAGCATACATTGTTATTGCTTCCTCTAAGGTCGGGCTTCTTTACTATGAAATAGTATGAGATAGTACGCATCGGAAATAGTGCGCCTGGTAAATGAACGTGAAAGGAATATATCTGTTTTATTGTAAGATATGTATTCTGAGACGGGTAATGCATTTGGTTACATATGCACATTTGGAATAAATTTTCGGAATATATTTTACAATCTAGTAACATATTGTTGCGGGATGCATCCAATAATTTATTTTTGCAGTCTGGTTATTTTTTTATTTTAGTTAGTTTTTTTAAAATCTTTTGAATTATAATTTCAGGAGAACTATAGCCCAGACATGTCCCACACCTCCTATCTTAAACTTGATATCGGTTGGAGGACAACATCAAGGTATATTTTTTTTTTTTGTATAGCAATACTGTAATTATTGTACTACTGTATTTCCATAAATTGAGTGCACATGGGTTTATTATTTATTTCTTTTATTTTAAAATATTTCCATTAAACTATCAATAAAATGCATTTAAAATGCACTGACCTAACCAAATTATATTTTAATCAAAAACATTATTGTTCAGTTCTCCTGTACATAGAGAAATTTTGCGAAAATTGTGGAAATTTGATGGAAGTTTATACACCAATTGAGCCTCATTCAAAGTTACATCAGGGCATTTAGGGGCAGGTAGGTCATGATTGTTGTTCGGGTTTTTTCCAGGTGTGATCATCATGAATTTTCCAATTATGAAATAACGTTTAAATAGTTGTTCCAAGTAAGAAGGTACAGAAGGGATAATTTTGACATAGTCACATTTGTTATTTGCTAAAAAGTTCAAAAATTGCTCTATTTATAGAATTAAGTTTACTTTTTCATGAATGAAAAAATTTTTCCTATTAGGTCAGTATATTTTGTATTAAGTTTTGACAAATTTTTTTGTGAGTTTGTTGGCAAACACGACTTTATTCTTGCATTTACCATGTGCACTGAATTTGTGGAAATACAGTAAGTTTAGCCATTTTCCTAATTATACAGCTGCGCTAATTTGAATCCATCATCTGTCATCATTTATATATCTTTATTCTCCCCCCCAGGTAGATCAGTTAGAAAGAATAGAAAGGTAGGGAACTAAAAAATGAAAGCTAGAAATTCAAATGTATATACATAAAATTAGAGTAGTGTGAATTATGTCCTTAAAAAGACAATGCGACTGTTCAACTAACAAACGAAAGCTAAAATTCAAAGGTATATACATAAAATTAGAGTATTGTGAATTATGTCCTTAAAATGACAATGAGACTGTACAGCTATTCAATAAATTGGATTCAACTGCTGATCAGCAAACAAATATGTATGAATTTGGAACAAAATATTCTAAAGTCCAGCACATCATCATCGATCATAGCATCTTCCAGACCCACAGCACATCATCATCGATCATAGCATCTTCCAGACCCACATGAGTTCCACCAAGTAACACTGTTATTAAATTGTCCTGATCTAAATTATCTAAAAATATATAAAGCCGGAAACCAACCCTATCTATGATATCATTCCAGAAATACATTGATATTGTAAAAGGCGATCCATGCAATTTACACTAATTCCAGGCCATGTGAATGAATCCAAATATTAATTTGCACTAAAATTTGTATGCAATAAAATGAAATGATAACTGTATGTTTTTTTCAAAAAAAAAAAAAAAAAAAAAAAAAAAAAAATACATCTCACACCTATTTTCAACTTTTTCAAAACTACTTGGTAGATTTCAGTGAAAATCAGTTTTTAAATAAGACCTATATGCCATAATAACTTATCGTATTAAACTTAAAAAATTGTTTTCATTAGATTCATATTTGTCGTTACTACAGTAACATAAACTTGATATGACAAATCTTATCAGGTCAAAAAAGTTAAATTTTTTGTTTTCACGATTTTTTAAGTAAAACCTCATTTTAATTCCCTTTAATATTTACCTTGCCACCTTGCTTATTGTAACACTATTTAGAAATCCTATTATCCCCCCAAGTTATTACCAAATCCTGTTATAATGCCGATATTTGTTTGAACAAATGACGGCAATGAATCAAGGTTTAACTGTATTAATTTAATCAAAATGCTTCATTTTTTTTTTTTTTTTTTTTTTTTTTTTTGTAATTTGTTTTTTTATTGTCCCAGATGTTAGATATGGGATGGTCAAGTGCCAGGGTTGGGGCCGCTGGGTTCACTTGCCGGGTAACAAAAGGTCAATTTCACATACATAAAACATATACATACATATATACAACTGTATAGTATTTTGGGATTTAGGGATTAATCTAGATTTTATAGGCAAAATGCTTCATGATTTTCTATTGCAGGTGTCTATGGATTCCCTCGCTGCCCAGGTGACAACAGTACCATGTGTGATGAAGTTAGAAAGTTGCTTAACTTAGGAGCCTATGTGCCGTAAGTATTAGAAATCAATGTACTTAGTTTTTTGATTCCAGTTAGTCTAATATTATCATGATTATGGTATTTAGTTGCACTTGGTTAGACTTTGAAATATTCTTATATATAGTGTTAGTTTCTCTAAAACTAAGGTATACTCCCTCATGCAAAGTATTTCCTTAGCTTAATTTGGTAAAATATATTTTGGTCCTTTGGGTAGCTTTTCAACATCTTCAAAATAATTTTGGTTTCATAATTTTGGTCCAAGCACTACTGATGAGGAATTGTATTCCGAAACGGCTGTTTAGTGCTGTAAAATTAAAACTGGTATAATATGTAATATGTAACATGCTTACTGCTGCAATGCAAGATGCGCTTCTCACCAGCTATATCTATGTTTCCATTCCTGGTAGCCAAAATCGCCATTGGCTACTAATTTCTAAGGAATTCTTTCAAAAAGTAACCTATTTTAGCATATTTGTGAAAAAATACTTTAAAAAGGACTATATTTTCACAAATTTTGGAAATTTGGCTACTAATTATTTTAAATTTATGGAAACCTAGTATATGTGTGAATACCACTTGAGACAGATTCTAGTGTTAGAACTTTGTTACTTTGCTTGCTGAAGGTCAGTTGTTTTCTCCAGATACTCTGGTTTTCTCCACCATCTATTTCATGGATAAGTGATATATATATGTGAAAAAATCTTGACTGGAGTGAAAATCTCCATTACTTCACTCCACTCCTCCTCCTACTCCTAAGGGCTTTGGTGGTGTATAGTACAAGTTTACAGGTCACAGTGCCTATCACCACCTAAGTTCATATTTAACTGGAAGGTCAGAGGTTTTCTCTGGACAGTCTGGTTTTCTCCAACATCCATGAACTGACTGTCATTATTTCAATCCACTCCTCCTCCTACTCCTAAGGGCTTTGGTGGTGTATAGTACAAGCTTACAGGTCACAGTGCCTATTACCACCTAAGTTCATATCCAACTGGAAACTCAGTGGCTTTCTCTGGACAGTCTGGTTTTCTCCAACATCCATGAACTAACTGTCATTACTTCACTCCACTTCCTCCTCCTACTCCCAAGGGCTTTGGTGGTGTATAGTACAAGCTTACAGGTCACAGTGCCTATCACCACCCAAATTCATATCCAACTGGAAGGTCAGAGGTTTTCTCTGGACAGTCTGGTTTTCTCCAACATCCATGAACTGACTGCCATTACTTCACTCCACTTCCTCCTCCTACTCCCAAGGGCTTTGGTGGTGTATAGTACAACAAGTTTACGGGTCACAGTGCCTATCACCACCCAAATTCATATCCAACTGCAAGGTCAGTGGCTTTCTCTGGACAGTCCATTCCTCCACCATCCATGAACTGACTGCCTCGGTATAAGTGAAAGAATCTTGACTTGGGTGTAAAACTTCATCACTCCATTCTACTTTACACAATTTATTTTCCAAACTAAGAAATGACTTTTCATTTGGGGGAATCAGTAATACCATTCTGTTACAATGAGCACTAGTTCAATACCTGCACCTGTGGTTGATGGATTTTTGATGGTTTTTTCCACTTTTATCAAGATTGTTAGTTAAAGAATAGTAGAGGAAACCTGAGTGCCTTGAGAAAACCGCTGACCTTCTGAAAGTGAACTGACAAACTTTCTAACACTGTCTTATGTGGATTGAGGCACTGAGGCATTGAGAGACGCTGCAATCCCTAAACAAACACTTAAGACCATTCAACCACCAAGGCCCCTAATAATGTCATTTGCCTTTAGAGAAATATCGTTGAATTTGACAGAGATTCTAAAGCTTATTAATTGTATCAGAATTGATTTCTTCTTGAAAAATAATTCTCACAGAGACTCGTAATTGGGCTCATTTTCAGTAATGTGGCTATAATTAGGATCAGCTGTTGTAATGTAATTTTCCAGATAGATAATCAAGTTTACATTGAGTCCACATTGGTTAATGTAGCTATTGAATCAAATCAAAGCCTGTCTTATCTATTATGAATAATGATAGATAAAGATAACATCCTTAGGCCACACCAAATTAATTGTTAGTTTGTCAGTTTTTTTAAAAAAAAAATAAGAGGTAAGTGAGTGATTAATTATTTACTTAGTGTGGACAAAAAAAATTTTCTTCAGGTACACAAAATTTGAACCAGACAAGCAACAGAAAAAGGGAACAAAAAAAATTGCTTGAAAAGGCCAAATGGTGGGTGGGTCAGATGAACTAGATTAAATTTGGCATGGTGTTATCTAACACCACTAGTGTTTACCTGCTATGCAAGAGATGAAAGCAGATCAGTGAATGCATTACTTCGTTTATTTTTTTATATTCAAAATTGTCTATTCTAGAGTAAAGGAGCAATGAATCTCCGTAATATGGTCCCTTGTCTTACCTTATCTTGCTCAATCGCTTCTAGTTGTAAGCATCCTTTGTAGCAGCCTACTCTTTTTCAAACTTTACAGACGTGTTTTTAGTGTGCACTGAAACATGGGAATTCGGTTTTGAGTCTCATTTAAAAGACTATTCTAGTCTATTATGGTCTCATTAGGGCTATTCATACCATAATCATCCTGGCCAGGTCTGACCCAAGACTTGAAAGTGGGTAGTGACTGTTCTTTTGCCAAGCACTCGGTATTACGAAATGAAGTCACTGTTCTTTCGGATGGCAACGCACAGGCAAAATTTCTGCACCTTTGCCTATAGCTGGCAAAGTCTCGATATAAGTGAAATATTCTTGACTGGGACGTTAAACATCATTACTCGTACCATAATCAGATGGTCAATTGTCATTGTGGTTCATATAAGTCAAAAACAGTGGACAGTTCTGCACTGTACATGTAGATGGCAAAAGAAAGATGTTAGTTTAAGAATTTTCTTAAGACCTAAAATCTATATATAGATCTTACTTTTAACAATGCATTATTTTATGAATAATTGATGGAATTGACATCCATTGATATCCATGACTACAGAGTAATGGATTTTGACATAAACATGGTAGTCAACAGCTGTTTGAAAGCTGTATTAGATATTCTTGGGTAAATTAGTCACAGCTGAAGGCTGTTCATGACTTCAAACATGTATAAATTCACTCATCATAACTTGGCTGATTCTGTAACATAGTCAAACTAGGAATTGTATAGAGACTTGTTTGATGTGTTTAAATTATTAATCTTCAAAGGAGCTAATAAACAAGGCTTCTATTTGGAAAAAAGTCAAGATAATTATCTAGAGACAGAATTGTTAGCTGAACAAATATATAATCAAAATCAAACATACCAATTAATCCATATCCAAATCATTATGCCAAAAGCAAAGTAAAAACTTTTATACTGGCAAATTAGGTACCATTTTGGTTTCACAGTTTTGGTGCAAGCACTACTGATGAGGCATTGTTTTCCAATATGGCTGCCTTAGTGCTGTAAAATTAACACTGGTATTGTATGTAAGTGAATCCAAGCCGTGTGTGCCTTTTGGTACTGAGAGAATTAAGGTAAGGATTGTATGTAAATTAAACACATGAACTTCCACCAAGGAAGTGAAACTGGGTGCTCCGGAAGGGTTAGGACCTCCTGTTTGGCTAGCTATACCTGCCACTTGTGTAATCTAAATTGAGAATGAAAGGAACGTGTGTCCATTTGAAATTTTAATCATGTTATTTTCTTATCCAGCTTATTTCTCCCTCACTACTGAAAAAAACAGAGCATATTATGAGTTGAGTTGAGTAATGGTGTTTAACGCCCCAGTCAAGAATATTTCAATTATATCGAGGCGTCGCCAGCTATAGGCGAAGGTGCAGAAATTTTGCCTGTACGTTGCGCTGATGGCATTATACAGCATGGTTCTTTAACGTGCCAAGCCCAACGTGACATGGGAACTCATTTATTTTAAGTTCCCATCCGAAAGAACCGTGACTTTCATTTCGTAATGCCCAGTGCTTGGCAAAAGAACAGTCACTACCCACTTTCAAGTTTTGGGTCAGACCCAGCTGGGGATCGAACCCATGACCTCCCACATATGGAGTGAGCACTCTACCAGCTGAGCTACCACAGTGGTAAGCATATTATGAACTAGAGCCTTAGATTTTGTTTCTGTATCACATAATATGCTCAAATATTTTGTTCCTTTTGTACTTTGCCATCATTAAGATGGTTGCTAATAGTTTAAATGATGGCAAAAATGTAAACAGGAATAGCTTGCTGTGCCTAGCTGCGTTCTTGTTGTGGTGTGCATTAGAATGTCGGCGGAAAATGGAATTCTGTCAGGAAAATTGTCAGGGGATTTTAAATGAAGTGAAGTGTGTGAACCATGATAAGTGGAATATTCTTGACTAGGAAGTAAAACCACATTCAATCAATCAATGATCCAAACGTTTATTTGATATTAAAATCTATTAAGTACTATGCACTAGTAAATAAAATGGAAGTTTTGGGCAAATTTTAAGACTTTAAACTTTATTTACACAGAGAAAAATGTACTTAGCTATTCCCTTATATAACTAAGTTCATTTAACTGAAAAAACACCAAACTTTATTCAATATTAATAATTTTTCAATGAAAATGAAGCAGAAAAACAGCTGGGTTGCCAAGGCTGTGGTTTTCTTTGAGAATTCCTATTTCCACTAGCATCTCTGAACTGACTGCCTCAATATAAGTGAAAAAATCTTGACTGGACTGGGTGTAAAGCTCCATTACTCCACTCTACTCCTGCACTTCACTTACTCTGTTCTCACTCTTAAAACTACCGATAGATACTATGTTATCCCAGAGCCTCAGTTTCACAATCATTCATAAACTAAGATTTTTCTCGACTTAAAACTGGTAAATTTTGGCAGCATGTTATGCTACTACAAATAAAAAGTTCAGACAAAATTTAAAAATACAGTCCAACCTGCCTTAAAGGCCACCTCTATATAAGGGCCACCTGCTTTTAAAGGTCAGTAAAAATATTTATCCTGCAACTAACGTGTACATTGACACCATAAAGCCTGCCGAATAAACCTTATCTTTATTCGGTCACTGACCCAATAAAGCCACGCGCTAACTGTGACGTCACAGTTACGGCACTACTTTTTCCATTCAACATTTGACGTAACTTTTGACCCAAAAGAACCCCATCTCAATGTAAACAAAACACAGTATAATAAACATGATCAATAAATTCATAAATTTTAATATTTTATTTAAAAAAAAGATTGATTTTTTTTAAAAAATACACGTAGTTATATAAATATAATTTAAAAAAAAAATAAAAATTATAAGTTGTTACTTTATTCCGCCGGACTTTTAGAATATGGCAGAAATACAGAAAAACGTCTGCAACATTTCATCAAAGAATATTTATTTTAATATTATTATTGTAAGAATTTAAGATTTTGTTACATATATTAAATATAAAAATAATATCGTATTGTAGTTATTTATTTAAATAATTGAGAACTACATGTGCTTGAACGTCGGACTGAGCGAAAATGACAAGTACGGGTGTGATGGGGTAGCGTGACGTCACGTAAACATTTGTATCCTTGCGCTTGGAGTGTAAACAAACAAGTCAAACAGATGGATAACACGCAGTTACAATTATAATTTTAGGACGTATCTGTTGCAGGATAAAGTAAATACATGGTCATTGACGGTGAATAAAGGTCGTATTTGGCTCGGGGGCGAAAACGTGTAGAAAGCTCGACAGAGCCTCGCTTTCTACACGTTTTCTCACCCTCACCAAATACGACCTTTATTCACCGTCAATGACCATGTATTTACTATATCCCAACTGCTCTTTATTCATGCTATTTGAAACTGTATATAAGGGCCACCTGCCCATAAAGGTCACTTTTACTGGTTCCTTCGAATGGCCTTTATAGACAGGTTTGACTGTAGTTGTAATAAGCTTTGACTGATCTTCAAAATGACATCTTAAATTTCTGATTACATTTGACAATTGTATCTTTAAACTTAACAAAATTATTACAGTTTCAAATTTGCCAGATTTAAGTTTTCTAAGGAAAATTTTAGTTAAGGAATGATTGTGAAACTGGGGCCTGGACTCTTGTTTACTTAACATGTAAAATTAATGTTTAATGAAACTCAACGGGGGCATAAAACTCCATTACGCCACTGTACTTCACTCTCCTGAGAACACTGTGTCGCAGACCTGTTCAGATTTTAATCCAAGAAATACTTTATCATTACTGGTAGATATAATGAGGTTATCATGTTTCTGGGTTCTGTAGTAATTGCCCAGGGGTTCAAATTAAACAAGAGATAGCTTGTTAATTTTGAATCTAATTTGTCTTGCGGCAGTTGTACTATTGAAATATGGCAGACGACAGTGTTTATTTTAAACTTATAATTGGAATCATTACATCCTGGAAATTTATGTAATTATTTCAACCAATCAATAAAGCCTAAAGCATTTAGCTCTGATTTCCCCAATATTATCAGTCAAATGCATTAAATGATAACATTTCTTGTGGTAATTGCTGACATCACAACCTATTCTCACATTTGCGGCTTTCATGGCAGACATGTCTGAATCACAATCACCTAATCAGATATCAATTTTTTGTTCTGTTATTTTATGACATGGATTTTCACCTTAATTACCCATGATTATTTTCTCACTCCTGTAAATTCCTGGTTTCATATAAGACGGGCGGGAATTTTCCTGCCATAAATTTACCATTTCAGGTGATTCTCAAAATAAGTTCTTAGGTTAGAAAAACCTATCTTATATGTGGTGATTTACGGTATTTTAATCAAAATTTAGATGTCTTGATTGGTGTAATAATATCTGAGTAACCATGGTAACACTACATGTAATCTAGTATCCTTGTTATGTTACCATTGATTCAGTAGAAGATAGTTGTGGCTTTGTTAAAGGGGTGATCTCCTATGATAGTTACTATAAATCGTGAAATTTTCACTTCTGCTGATTTTGAAAAAAATCTTCATTTCAAGATATTTTGGTACTTTTATTTATTTTTGCATTATCATATGGTGGTCAGTGCAATTGCATGTGCAGTATTTGAAAATAAAATATCTTTGAAAGTTTCCATGGTTTTGTTTTTTGTGTCCGATTACACTCACAAATTTATGCATATGTGTATATAATATGCTATGTTTTTTAAAAATGCTTAAAATCCATTTTCTGGTCAACTTACAGAGTTATACTTGGATAACACAAAGTTATTGTGTCTTGAAATAATAAAAAAATAAGTAAAATCTTGAACTCAAGTGTGCTTCAACTAAAATCAAATAAAAATACATCTGTTAATACAAATTTAATTGCCAATTTTAGGCAACCTTTTCAGGTATGGTGCCATTTACTGGTCATGTGAACTACCTCTGAAAGTCATGTGAAATGACACGAGCTCAGTTTCTATTGTATCAATTGGGAATGTTGCATCTATTATAGAAAGTTGTGTATTGCTGTCTGTAACAATCACTGACAATGGGGTTCGCCGCTGTACCACGTGATACCCTCTAATGTTTGTGCGGAACACTTATTTCCAATGGATATGGAATAACATGAGAAGACAATTTCCCGCAAAAATGACGTCATTTCGGGAATCTTGTTATGTTGACGTTTTCCAACACGTTCTGCACAAACGTTAAGAGGTATTGATCACATGGTACAGAGGCGAACCCCATTATGACATATTTAATAGAGATATTTTATTTGAGAGAAATGTTATCAGTAACAATGTCATGTTTTTTGTGTTGATTTATAATACAAATGTATAATTATTCTATTTTTCTTTTCTTTCAGGTTTGTTCAATCTCAGTAAGTATTTATATCCACCACTCTGACAAAATTTGGTTCAGGATATAGAAATGCATTTGGGCTCAATTCATATATACCCATCTGTCCAACCATCCAAAATAAAATGTTAAAACTATGCTCAAGTTTTTTTTAAAGAATCATTCTTTTATGGTGTAATTTGCATGGAATTTTGCATAAAAGGTGCTTTATTGATAAAATTGAAAAAATAACATTGGTAATCTTGCCTTTATGGAGCACAGTACCTCTCACGAGCTAGGTTCAAATCTTACTCAATTTGGTTTCCTCCACCATTTCAGAATTAAACAGCCTTGATATAAGTGAACGAATCTTGACGGCATAAAACACTATTAATCAAAGCTAATCCAATCCTTAAATATAAGAACTGTACAGTTACTACAGCCTTTATGCTAGTTAATGTATTCTCTGAAAGTTTTTTGTCTATGTATTTAATACAGTTTAGTACAGGCAGAATATTGGCATGATCCAATACAAGAGGAAGAGTACAAAAGTAAAAGTGTGTACCTTGCTGACACTAACCAAGAAAATGTAAGTCAGTGATGTAATTAGAGAATGAGTACAAAAGTAAAGTGTGTACCTTGCTGACTCCAACCAAGGAAATGGACGTCATTGATGTAATTTGAGCATGAGCACCTGAGGTGCAATCTGACCAGCAAACCACAAATCTTGCTGGCTCACTCACGTGACCCGCATTTTTACCTTTGATGTGTTCCTGCTGATCCGCCAAGAAAAGGTTTAACCAGCAAATGACCAAAGACTTTGAGGATTTGCAGTTTCCAATTTTTTTTTTTTTTTTTTTTTGGGGGGGGGGGGGGTGGTTACACACAGACATCCCCTTTAGCAGTGTGGGATGCACCTCCAGTACATTTGAGTTGTGACCCACAATTACACAAAATAAGGTTGACAACTCTAAGTACAAAAGCTGAAGTGTGTACCTTTCTGACACTAACCAAGTAAATGTAACTTGAGCATGAGTTCAGAAGTGAAGTATGTAACTTGATGACACCAAGTTAGAAAGTGTTAGTGATTAGGATGAAAGCTTTTAGCAAGAACTACCCACAGCTTCAACGAAATGATTTTCTACACTAATTTAATACCGTAGCTCAAGAGTCTGCCAAAATAGATAAAAAACATAAGTATCAGACAAGGCCTAGGGTTGAATCTTTAGACCTCTTTTAGAGGCATTAAGACCACTGAAACTTCCTTATTCACTTAAAAATATTTAATGAGACACTATTTTATATTCTGAATTATATAAATTAACATGTTGAGTAATGGTGGTTAACGCCCTAGTCAAGATAGTTCACTTTAAGGTAGTTAGTTTTGGGATAGACAGTGTTGAAAACAGGAGTTACCAGAGAAAACTACGAACATGCTGCAAGCAAACTGACAGACTTTTTCACATTAGAATCTGTTGCAAGTGGGATTCAAACCCAGTAATTATAGGTGGTGATGCATAAGCCATAATTTTAGACCACTTGTCCAAGGAGTCCCCCTGCATCCCCAGATTCCTGGTAGGTTAGTCATGGTGTTTGTAATACTCTAAATATGCTGTTTCAGTGGTGTAGGGTTTGGTTAATTTGGGACATTTGACATTTTCCCCGCATTGCGGGTAAATGAACTAATCACGTTATTCTAATTCTGTTACATTGTTCTCACTTTACACTGTTAAAACATCCAGAGAGAGAGAGAGAGAGAGAGAGAGAGAGAGATAAATAAAATGAGACAAATGTTACCCAATAATTAATATTGATGTTATTTATTGATCTGAAATTATAATCTTGATTATTTATTTGTTTATACAGAGGGTAAACCCTACCTTTAAGAACAATCTATTGAAATTAAAGAATTTTGTATTGGTCAAGTTTGGACAAGATACAATGGTGGACCCCAAAGAAAGTGAGGTAAGGAAACGACATTACTGAAAATTCAAATTTAGAGGTTGCCATAGCTATAGACATTTTATATGCCTGTTTTTAGAAATGGGGCATGTGGTAAGACATTGTTCATTTGCAATAGTTTGTGAAGCCTTCTCCTCCTAGTGGGTCCTACACTTTTGGAGATCTATATGTTTACTAAACTTTGTATTCATAATTACCAGAATATGACGTTGTGTGTACCAAAAGAGAGATGGTAACTCTGCAAATTTCCCAGTTTTCTTAATTAATATACAATAAACAAAAACTTACCTTCCTCTTGATGTAATGTTGAATTTAATAAACTCATCTGATAAATCCAATATTGCATAATCAGTCCTTTAAGATCCTCTATTTATATGATTTAATATTAATATTTATTTTTTTCAGTGGTTTGGATTCTATAAAAAAGGACAGTCAAAGGAATTGTATACTCTGTTTGAGTCTGATCTTTATACACAGGTAACTATAATAAACTAATTATCTCCGGCCTTTCAAAGAAAGATGGGGATACTGTAAATTTTATCCACGTACAATTAACTTGGACAAAATTATCAAAAAGGCTAATCTTTCTAAACATGTTACCCAAAAATGGCATTATATTATTTATACCAAATATTCAGCTTTAATCCATAATAGTGAAAGTTAATAGATTTAGTCACAAAAATGCTCTGTGAAAAAATTGTAAGAAATTATTGTTGCAAATAAAAGTTAGTTAACAGTATTAAATTTTGAAATTTTGTCCTTTTTGGTCCAGACACTTTTGTATTTGTGTGGTCCTGTCAGTTTTGTACCTCATGATGGATGACGGGGATTTCTTATTATACTCCCACATAACTTAAGTTACAGAGGGTTTAATTATTTTGACCTATCCGTCTGTTCATTGTCTATCAGGCCTTTGGAGTTGGTTCAATATGTTGGAGAGTGGGGTATTTGACCTTGCTCATTAATGTTCTTTCATAACAAAATTCGTAAATGTCATTTGAAGTGTTTGATTTTTTACCTGGATATGAAAGTGCTGTCCGCCATATGACATCGGAGAATAAACATTGTTGTCTGTTATCACCATATGAGTAATTGTTGTATGACGTCATTTTGCACAAGTTCTAATCGCGCACGATATCTTGTTCCAGAAATTGCAATTTCATGCTGGTCACATGACAAGAGTGGACGTAATGGTTTTCACACTCCAGTCAAGATTCCATCATTTATGTTGAGGTGGTCAGTTCTTGGATGTTGAAGAAAACCAGAGTACCTAGAGAAGCCACTGACTTTTAAGAAGTAATCTGATAAACTTTCTCACACTAGGATCTGTCCAAGCTGGATTGGAACCTCAATGAACCTGAAGCGCTTATCACACTGGGGTTTGCCAAAGTGGGATCTCTTTCTAAAACCTTACAGGATCTGACCAAGACTTGAAAATAGGTATTGGCTGTTAGAACTCTTGCCAAGCACTTAGCATTAAAAGTGGAAGTCACAGGGCCCTTTGAAAGAGACCTTAAAAAAACCAATGCTTTATGTCATTGTGAGCATAAGAACTCCCCCTACACATTGCCCATAGCGCATTGCAAAGTAAAAAAAATAATTTAATTTCATCTGTAACTGGTAACATCCCAATATAAGTGGAATGTTTTTCATATATAACCCTGTTCAATCAATTAATTGATCTGAAAAATGGTTAACAAACAGTAATCTCAATACTTTTTGCAGGACAAGCTTGGTTTGAAGGAAATGAATTCTACTGGAAGGTTACACTTTTTGACCTCTGACACTGATCACCTTCAGTTCTCAAAGGAGTGGTTTATCCAGAACCTAGTTCCTTTCCTTAAGATGTAGATTACAGGAATAAGCAATATGTTACCATGGTGATATGGCTACTTTGTTAGAGAAGATGGTAATCCAGGAAAAAGAAGAAACTACTTAAGACTTAAGTAATACATTGATCTTTGATGACATAATGACAGATACTGTTTACAGTGAATCAATTAAAATGTCTTCCTTTGCAATACAATGTTTGCATGCCCCCTCCCCCCCAAAAAAAATAATAATAGTGGGGGGGGGGGGGGGCATGTAGTGTTTACTCAATTTGTCTGGCCAACAATTTGAACCTTTTCTCCAAATCTTTATGTAACTTCACAGGAAAAATTTTGTATGGATTAAATGTGCCTTTGGCAATTCATATTTTGATCTTGCACATGTTTGGGGGCTAAAAATTGTTGGATATCATTTGGGGGACCATTTTGAAATGACATCCAATTTCAGTTATATTGTTACACTTTTTATACAACCAGTCAAATGTGATTTAAAATGCATTTATAGAGAAGATCATTTTGATTATTATTCAGAAGGTTTCATAGTTTTCTTCCTAAATAAAGCATTTAAACATAAGAAAAATTTGTTCATAGCCATTGCATATTTGTATAGGGGAGATAATTCAAATTGTCGAGAAGATTTTTAGTTGTTTTCTTTGCATTTACATATGTGAACACTTTGTTGATTGTTAGCAAATATTCAAGTCTAAAATATCTAAAATTTCTGCCAGTAAAGGATAAAAGGATTCATAAAAACATCCACCATATTTTTTAAAAACAGATATGTCATCAAAGATCAATTAAATTCTATTTATAGACAATATCTGTGATTATATTTTGTATCCTATTCTTCATGATTTTTACAATTTTTATATGCCTTGATTATAATACATGTATGTGATTGTGGATGGTCTTTACAATAGACATCTAATTATAGTTTGACCGTCTGATTAAAATTGATTACAAAGTTATTTTTAAATAATGTATGTTATTATAGGTAAACAACTTTGACTTGTCTGTTTGACCCTTCGTCAGGAATATTCATAAATAATGGTCCACCCCATGGGTAGTTTTAGAATTTGCATTTAATACATATAGACTGCAATGCAACCTGTGTTCCCTATACATTAATGTACTGGTCCTTTTTAAATATTTAAATTAAGGTCAGGCTGACAGGTCAAAATTGTTTGCCGATGCCATGTCATTTATTTAGCAGTTGGTTGCTCTTGTAATATTGTAATGAGGGCAACTCGGAGCAAAGTACGTACAAAAGATACCACCATAGTGAATGGTATGATTCAATTTTCAGAGAAACATGCAATTATTTTAAAAACCATGAATTACTGTCCATATCACTATTTCTGTGACACTGAATTATACTTTATTTCCATAAAAAATTCAATAAATTTAAAAATTGTTTGATATTGATCACTTATTTGGGCCTAGTTGAAACTTAAAATCTGTATGTACATCTGTGATTGTCATAAATTAGAAAGGAAAATTGTTGCTGTTATTGGGTTTTCATATGTCAAAAATGGTGATATTTGTCCTTGGTGATGTTTTACGGCATATTTACAAAAGGATCCGCTTTTTGTTTGGTTTTTCAACATGTTAAATCCCCAATTTGGCAACATTTTACTTTGTGCAGAAATATTCTATGCTTACTGTGGACTTCCTGTATCAGTAAGTGAAAAATATCAATCTTTATTCAAATTTATTGAATTTATTCATTGTTACAGAAATAGTGATTTAGACAGTTATCATATCTTTTTTATAGAGATCCTGGATTTTTTGGATAATGAATATTTTTGTAAATGTATATAAATTATTGTTTTATTTTAATTTTTCAATGAAAGCTGAATGAGTTTGGTTTAAGATTATTTATACACTGTATATTACATGGAGTCGTTATGGTTACTGTTTATTGTTGAAAATACTCAAAAATTGATATTGAATAATAGAATCTATCGGGACTGGTCATATGAGACAGGGAAATCTCACCCTTGGTCTCATATATTTGGTACAGAATGAGGCTTGAGATTTCCGTATCTCATTTGACCTGTAGCGATTGATTCTTTTTCTCACACCTTAATCTTTTAAAAATCCATTAAAAGCTTTAAGGGTCACAGAAAACAGCTTTTTATTCAGGCCTAGTGTTTAGCCTGTCTCAAACTTGGATGAGACAAGGACATCCACAGTGGTAAAAACAAGGAATGTCCATGTCACAGGTGTGAGAAAATGATGCTATTACTTCTCAAACAATGTAACAACAAAATTTAGATTTGATAAAATCTGAAAATACTTGTTGGAATATATTTGGTTTTAGACACTCTTGATTCTTCAAACATTTATGAAGATGTATACTTATGTTTTTGCAGTTATAAATAATTATTATATGAAAATTTACACAAAATAAATTCTGATTCTTTATAATATCTATAAAATTGTATTTGTATGTTGTTTTATAAATGATTTCTTTATACATGTATGATAATTTATATGTACATATTAAATGAAGCACTATCACATTTGAAATATGGATTAATTTGAAATGAGAACACTTGTAAGATAGTCTTACTTTATGATGTAGCATTCCATGTCAATTAATGAAGTAATAAATCATTTATTACAATCACAAGTATGTCTGTTGATAATTTTCTAAATAATCTGCCAGATACATGATGGAATAGTATGCTGTCCCCTTATGTGTTTTACTCATAATGTTAACTCTATATAGGAACTACCTCTATATAAAGACCACCTGTCTTTACAGTAAAACCGGCAGTAGCGACCTCTCTACTTTTGGTGAAATGTGGTTATTGTGACCATCTCAAACTGACCAATTTGATGGATTTAACAGATTTGTACCATAAAAACGGATAAACGGATGGATAAAGTTATAGTAAAGTAGACAATTTTTTCCCATTTTGGCTGCTTTTTTAATTAAAAGTGCTAAAAATTCGTACTTTTTGTATGGAAATTTTACCAAAATCAAACACTTAAAGATAAAAAATGTATCTTTTTGGACAAATAAAAAAATTGATTGGTCAGCCTGCCATCTCTCTATATAAAGACTTATACACTTGAGTTCTTACCTTTCCAGAGCAACCAGTCTCACTTCCCTGGTAGAAGTTAACATTTTAACTTAATTTGACAGTTTAAAAAATTCTTAACTTTGCTTTTGGAATTGCAATTTGAACACAAACCAGCATATTTGAGTTTAATTTACAACAATGGTCTGTTTTAAGTATTACCTTGGTGACTCTCTTAGGATATGTTTGGTTTATGTTGCTAAGTCTTTTTCAAACGCTTTTTATTGTAAACGTCCTCTGTGGCGACCACAGGTACTCCTAGTCAGGATTTTTTTTTCAGTTTTCATGTTTTTTAACATTTGTCAACATATTTGACTGATAACTGTAATGTTTTAGAAATTTACGTTTGACCCAAAATATTACAGTTATTAGCCAGATACCTTGACAAATGTTAAAAAACATTAAAACTGAAAAATCCCGAATTCTAGTATCTTTGGTCCCATATTGGGGGCACTGATTATAAAATCTCTGAAAGGAAGTCCAGTGGTGTGATTTCTGTACTATTGGAGGACCCTGAACAAGCCCACTTACCACTGCGGTAGCTCAGTTGGTAGAGTGCTTGCTCCGTAAATAGGAGGTTGCGGGTTTAAATCCTCATCAGGTCTGACCCAAGATTTGAAAGTAGATAGCGACTGTTTTTTCGCCTAGCACTCCGCATTACGAGATTAAAGTCACGGATCTTTCGGGTAAGAACTTAAATAAACAACCCGGATCACGGTAGGCGTGGCATAATAAAGAACCCTGCTGTACAGTGAAATGCACAGGCAAAATTTCTAAATCTTCCTCAAAAGCTGTCGACGTCTCGATATATAAGTTAAATATTCTTGACTGGGACGTTAAATTACCATTAAGGGACTCAACCATCCCAGTTTCTTGATAACCTGTGTCCAGTGTGTACTTTCATTGATGCTTTAAGCCAGCGTGTTCCGAGGCACTGGGGTTAAAAATTAACCATACTTGGTAGTGACATTGCCTATGCATAGTGATACAAAATGATATTTCGAATTTTCAGCACAGTGAAAGCTTCACTTTGCTCATGCAGTTTACTTTTTGTCTATAGGAAATACACTATATAATGGTATGTGCTTGTGTTTAACATTGACGCTTTAAGCCAATGTGATCCGAGGTACTGGGGGAATCATGCTTGGAAGTAGTGACATTTTATCGTGGAACGTGATAAAAATCATTTAGTTGGATGTTTAACAAGTAAAAAGAAAATATTTTCGAATGTTGAATAAGTAACTGTTACTTATTCGATGTTGAAAGCTGCAATGTTGAATAAGTAACCTACTTCAGATATGGGTCAACATTAACGTTGTTTTAAGAAAGTGTTATAATATTGCAAGACACTCTTACCAATATATTTCACTATCATTTTCATGTTCTGAAATCTTGAAAATTTTCTTGACTATAAACGACAATTTAAGTTATTGGCGTATTTCTATTTTTTATGAGTGGTCGAATGATAATCCTTGCAAATGCTAGTAAGTTACATAAAAGTTAAAAATCGCATTTTTTTTATTTTCACGTCATATTACATTTTTGTAATTTTACGTGTACATGGTGTAATTAGAAGAAACACAAAACTTTCCGGTTTAATGTATCTAATACATTGTCCAAAATCAGTGGTCAGGTGACTGTATTGAACACACCCACATAATATTATACTCAATTTGAAGCTAAAATGTCTGACCTTAGGTTTCTATGAGGTCGCGTGAACTCTCTGTACAATGTATATACATCATGTATGTGCATTTTAGGACAACAGTCAACTCCCCATAGCTATAGTTTCTACTAACGCTTTAATGCTGCGTGCGATCAACATAATATCTATTGTCAAAGCGAGCGTGTGGGGTGATTGATCAACATAATCACGTGATTGTCACCCGTGAACATATCTCGTTCAGTGGCCCTATTGTTTTGGCAAATATTTCTTTAAAAGAAGTTTGTTGTATTCTAAAACGCTTTTTACAGTTTCAAAGCTAACAGACGACCCAATATACCACGTGCGTTTATGACCTTGCATGTCCAAAATATCCCAGAGCAGCCCTGACGTCACATCCGTGGTAGAAAATCTGGGAAAATACGACCATATATAACGATCCATGAGTTTTAATCCACTACCGAGATTAAATTGTTTTGCGTGCTGTATAATCTTTGCATTCAGTTCTTCATCTGAGGGTCGCGTATTACCATACGTGTAAAATACTGATGACTGTATTTTTTCTCCGCTAGGATTTCCGGGGTAGACTCCATTTGTATAATTTTCCCCTCTAAAAGCATTTACTAATCCATAGCTATCAAACGTGGCCCAAACAGAAAAATCATCGCCAGACAAAATGTTGTAGTAATAACCACTGTTAGGAAACGCTCCTCTACGGCCATATTGGTGGTCTATCAATGATGTTATGTAATACGTCACCTGAAGTCTGTTGAAGATATTTCTCTCTTTGAATGATGCATCCAAGGATGTTGAAATAAGATCTTTAACATTTGAAGCCAGGATGAGAAAATCAAACTCGCTTCTTTTTACGCTCCACAAGGGACATTTTTCGTTTCTGTCCCGGTATGTTATTACAGTTTTCCGTCTACGATCAATTTTTGTTATTTCTGCGTTGTAAATAACCTTTAATCTTAATTGTTTAACAATTTCTCTCCATATGTTTTGATAGCCTTTGTCGATGACGCTTAGCGCATCAGCTGTGGGGTTAGCAAACGGAAGTAACAACTCGGGCGTGTTCCACATAAGGCCATATAAGGCAGGAACCTCCTCCAGCTGGTTATACCCCTGGGCCACATGCGTTATAACAAAAATTGCTTTAAGAATTGACATATTGTTTCTCTGTAAGAATTCCTGAAAGGTTCCTTTTGTCATTTCGAGTATAGTTGCATTAGGTCTTGGAAAAAGTTCAAATTCATATGCAGAGAACATTGCCCTGTGCAAAGCAATGTACCTCGTCAAAGCATATTTGAGTAACCAAACAGCCTGGATTGGATTAGTTATGTTAAATTCTTTGGCAATAAACTTTACAACGAACTCGGCACTAGTTGTCGGAGCTACAGAAAGAGAAAAAGAGAAAAATGTAAATAATGATATCAATCTAAAATCAAACACGAATACAACATGTGGTCTATGTCTAAATCATATTCCAAAAAGTCAAACACAAACATACCGGACCATTTCCAAACCAGATTCTTAAATGTAAAAAAAACAAACCTACCGGTCCGTGTCGAAACCGAATCCCAAAATTCAAACCCAAACATCACCATCTATGTCTAACTCACTTTGCAAAAGTCAAAGAAAATTACAGTCCATGTTTAAACCACATTCCCATGAGTCAAACAAACATACCGATCCATGTCCAAACCACATTCCCAAATTTCAAACACAAACATACCGGTCCATGTCCAAACCACATTCCCAAATTTCAAACACAAACATACCGGTCCATGTCCAAACCATATTCCCCAAGTCAAACAAACATACCGATCAATGTCCAAACCACATTCCCAAATTTCAAACACAAACATACCGGTCCATGTCCAAACCACATTCCCCAAGTCAAACAAACATACCGATCCATGTCCAAACCACATTCCCAAATTTCAAACACAAACATACCGATCATTGTCCAAACCACATTCCAAAATTCAAACACAAACATACCGATCCATGTCCAAACAACATTCCCAAATTTCAAACACAAACATACCGGTCCGTTTCCAAACCACATTCCCTAATTTCAAACACAAACATACCTGTCCATGAATAAACCACATTGCAAAAGTAAAAAAAAATACCGGTCCATGTTTAAACCACATTCCCAAGAGTAAAAGAAATATACTAATCCATGTCCAAACCACATTCCCAAATTTCAAACAAAAACATACCGGTCCATGTCCAAACCACATTCCCAAATTTCAAACAAAAACATACCGGTCCATATCGAAACAGCATTCACAAATTTCAAACACAAACATACCGGTCCATGTCCAAACCACATTCCCAAATTTCAAACACAAACATACCGGTCCATATCCAAACCACATTCCCAAATTTCAAGCACAAACATATCGGTCCATGTCCAAACAGCATTCAAAAAAAAAGTAAAAACGTTGAAAACTGAAAAATTTGAGTTAAATACTTCATCCAGTGAAGAGTGGTCGGCCGCGTGGGTGCACCGGAAGTGTAAGCACTTCCTGTCTAGCTGGCTACAGTCACGTGTAAAATTGAAATTTAGAAGAAAAGGCCTCAAATATATGCCAAAAAATAATGACACTAGTAACAAAATCAGTCCTTACTATCAGGGCTCAACCATCTTGAAGCTCCTCCAGTGGGCACCAATGTCCCAGCCTTAAATTCGTCAAGTAGTTTAATGACTTCATCGTATTCGACACTGGGTACATACACCGCACCCATCTCGTGTCTGGTGTCTTTATGCATCACGGATTTACACTTTCCACCAACTTCATCTGTTCTCTCAAACAGTGTAATATCATTATATCCCATTTTCTAAATAAAATTAAAAAGACATAATAGTTGATTTTCAAGCAAAAATGACAGCAATACCCTCCCCCATGTCTTTCAAACATTACCATGTCCGGTTCTATTTCAAGTATTCATTGAAGTTTTTTGGCGAATGCCAACTTAAAGGTTGATGTATAGGGAAGGGGTCTTTATCATGACACTGGATATCGGGTTTTAAGATGTCTTCGAAAGACCCATGGCTTTTATTTCTAAATACCGAGTACTTACCAAAAGAACAGCCATTACCTATTTTCAAGTCTTGACAAGACTCAGACCTGGGATCGAATCTACGACCTCCCACATACGGAGCGAACACTTTACCAACTGAGCTACCGTTGTGGCGAGAGAGAGAGAGAGAGAGAGAGAGAGAATGTGGTGTGTGTGTGTGTGTGTGTGTGTGTGTGTGTGTGTGTGTGTGTGTGATACTGACCGTTAATTTATACGCCATGTGTACACCTGCCGGACCAGCACCAACAATGGCTATCCTATCATGTTTTAACGGGTAACTTTGATGAGCTAAATAAAAATGAACGTACTAGATTCGGGTAAATCGTATGTAAACAAAACTACCTATCATCTTTAGTTTTATTGAAGTTGTTTCTCTATTAGTTCCTAAAGAACCTTCAATGAAATAAGTTTCAATTATGGGCCTAGACAGCCGAGTGGTCTGAGTAAATCGCGGGCTTTTTTATCGCCTAGATTTGAATCCCAATAGCCTAGTTGAAAAAGTAAGTCAGTGGGTCAGAGAGAAAATATTCAGTGGGTCAGAAAGAAAGTATGTCAGTGGGTTAGAAAGAAAGTATGTCAATGGGTCGGGACTCCAATTTGTACCTTAACACTTTTTGTAATATATGCAGAAAAGATAGAAAAACATCCATCTAAAATATGTGAAACTGACTGACTGACCGACCGACAGACTGAATGATTGACTGAGGCTGACCGACCGACCGACCTACCGAATGACTGGCTAAGGCTGACTGACCGACCGGCCGACCTACCGAATGACTGGCTAAGGCTGACTGACCGACTGACCGACCGACCGAATGACTGGCCGAGGCTGACTGACCGACCGACCGAATGACTGGCTGAGACTGACCAATCGACCGACCGAATGACTGGCTTAGGCTGACTGACCGACCGACCGAATGACTGGCCGAGGCTGACTGACCGACCGACCGACCTACAGACTGAATGACTGGCTGAGGCTGACTTACCGACCGACCGACCGAATGACTGGCTGAGGCTGACTGACCGACCGACCGAATGGCTGGCTGAGACTGACAGACAGTCCGACCGACCGACCGAATGACTGGCTGAGGCTGACAGACCGACCGACCGACTGAATGACTGGCTGAGGCTGACAGACAGTCCGACCGACCGACCGAATGACTGGCTGAGGCTGACAGACCGACCGACCGACCGAATGACTGGCTGAGGCTGACTGACCGACCGACCGACCGAATGACTGGCTGAGGCTGACAGACCGACCGACCGACCGACAGACTGAATGACTGGCTGAGGCTGACAAACCGACCGACCGACCGAATGACTGGCTGAGGCTGACTGACTGACTGACCGAGTGAATGATTGATTAACTAAATAAACAAATAGATTTAAATAAATCGATGTCGATTAAGTGTTTCCTTGATTTTTTGTTACTTGCACCTCTTGTATTGACGATATAAAGAACGGACCAATATGAAAAAACGACAACTTTATGTAAATCACGATCACCGTGAAGTTCAACATATTTCATTATACGATTATTGACGATGTCATATACCATTTTTTGAATGTATTTTATGATTAAATTCAAAAAATGGTATATGACATAGACATAAAGATTTACATACCTCTAAAATATTATATTCACCGAGGCCGTAGTAAAATTTTAAAAAGTTCCAACAGCAAGTTTTTGAACATAACAACACATAATTATCTTTTTTCAGCAGAAATTACATGTCTGGATCATAAATTTCTAGACCATTCTAGAAACACAGTTTCGGTGGTGCCGGAATTTGCTTAAAACAACAAAAACTGGTGCACGTACGTACGAACGTCGTCATCCCCATCGTACTGATGATGTTGATTTTTTTTTTAAATCGCAGACATGAAAAATAGACCAAACTTGTCATGCAGATTTATACCGAATATTTTGGACAGGCGGGTAACGATTTGAAACTATGTTTTTTACCCACATACGGGTCCGTCAAACTACAAATTAATTTGCCATTGCCTTATGGTTTAAAACTTACCACATTCTTGGCTGACCTTAAGAAGGAACTGGCCAAAAAAAGGTTTCTTCGTCCGAGATTCGGCATTTTGTAACTAAAAAAACAGAAAGTTCATATTATTGATTACAAGAATCAAATCCATTGCTAATAATGTAAACGAAACTTAGGTTTGTGCATAGTAACAAGTGACTTCTCAATGCAAATGCCAAAATATTTTCGCGCGAAATTGTCACGCAATTACATCACGTAAGTGGGATCAAAATAAGACAAATACTTTAAAAAACAAATAAGAAAAGTTCTACATGTATCCCCTGTTTTATTGGAGTTGTTCATCTTACCGTTCACTATAAAATCTCTAACGTGCATCAGGACACTTCACCAGGAACATTTCATACAGTATTAAATATCGCTGATATCTTTGAAGGAAAAAAAAAATATTGATTGTTTGAAATAGGGTTTTAAGTCACATTTCAGAAGATTCCGTTTATATCGAGACAGCAATGTACAACTTCAGTACATCGCATGTTATTTTGTTGAATAATCATTGGATAACTACATGAATACGTATAAATCATTTCTAAATGCAGCGTGCTTGACGATCAAAGACACTTTCTATTCAGACCCGCCCACTGTCTTCCACATACGAAGCGAGCCCTCTACCAATTCATAATCAGTAATTAGAGTCCCCAGTGTCTTAAAAAAAGCAACAGCGCGTATCCCAATATAAAATGTAAGCAATACAGAAAAGAGGGGAAAGGCAAATATAGCGGAATTACTGAGTTTACACTTTTAGGAAATATTTATGCATGACTAATAACACCGCCCCCTCCCCCCGTCCAAAAAATACTAGTAGTAAAAATGTGACTTTGAATGTATACTTATACCATAGGCGTAGGAGCAGGAGGGGGGGGGGGGCGGGTCCCGGCCCAATGTCCGAGAAGGGGCGGTCAGTCCCCCGCAATATATTGTGTGAAATTTTGTGTCATAGTTTATGTTTATAATGTAAGTGCTAAAAAAGAAAAAAAAACAAGAGCTTTAACAGGAAATGTCCATCTGGTAACCAATCAATTGTCAATTTCATCATTATACTTGTAAGAGGGTGTCTTGAAATTCACCCTTAGAAACGGCTCACATTTTCTCCAATGGCAGGGGCGGATCCAGGATTTTTTAAAGAGGGGTGGTGGGGTGGTTGAGAATTATATCAATGCTAGGTGCGAGCGCCGAAGGCGAGTGAGTTAAGTATCGTACGTTTGAAAATTAACCACTTAACTTGTCATGTAGTTATTTGTACAATTTTGTCTTAATATTTCACTGCTTTTTTAGTCTCTCATTCAGAACGCTGCAAAATTTTCCGGGGTACCCCCATATCCATCTCCAATGAGAGGGTTGATTATGGAACTTGTGTCATACGATTATCTTATATAATCTTGCCTTGATATCACAGTATTTTAACCTATCAAAACGCTGCAAAATACATTGAAAATGCGTCTAGACAGGACTTGAAAATTTTCAAGGGGGGGGGGGACCCCCACCTTTGAGAGGGGTTTAGCATCCCTCTCATACCCCCCCCCCCATATTAAAAACCCTCCTACGCCTATGTATAGGCCAAAACGTTGTAAAAATGAGCGGTAATTCTATAAATACACCCCCAATAAATAAATAAACACCCGCGCTAATGATGTTACAAATTTATCAGATAGGATAAAAAAAATCTGTCTTACCGTCAAAAGAACGAAAAATATTTTTAAAGATAAAACACAAGATATCTTCAACATCCTATATTAATCCTTCCACTTTCTTCATGTATAAAATAATAAATCGAGTTACAACTTCGTCAAGGTTTATTTGTTTAATTACCGTTATGTATATTGGACATGGTTTATATATAATTTTTGAAAAAAAAATAAAATGATTAACTACTGTTTTCAACTTAAATGATATGCTAATGACGTAAATAACATTTTAAAATTTAAGCGAAACGCTTTTCTAGGATGTTTACTCTACCTTCATCGTTCACGAGTTATAGGGTAAACAAGTGTAATGTGACATGAATATGTTATTATCATAATGTACGGTAAAGACATCATAATTTATTCATCATAAAAATAAAATAAAAGAAAATAGTGTAGTATAAAATAAATAAAATAAAATAAAATAAATATAAAATAAAATAAAAACAGTTAATAAATAAATAAAAGAAATATAAAATAAAATAAAAATAGTTACTAGTAATAAATAAATAAAAGAAACAAGAGGCCCAATAGGGCCTGTATCACTCACCTGCCTGCAATAAGTGCCTGTGTATTTATTAAACAAAAACATCATTTGGTTAACCTAATGACAATATAAGATGGGAGCATTAAGCATGTCTAATGTATACTGAATCACAGTGAGCTATCACCTTAAAGACAACCTGGGGTGGGCAAGTACAAAGTAGTCCACACAAACATTGGATATGATTTAGTCTAAAAGATGAACATATTCATTGGTTATGAATTCAGTACATAGTGAAAGCTGTAATGGCCATTTAAATGTTTTGCTATTTAAAGCAACGGCGGCCATATTGGCTTTCGGACAGACATGTCGGATACAATTTTTGAATCTACTCCTACTAGGGACCTTCCACATTTAATCCAATTGCTAAAAACAACTTGTTGCTAAAGTTAACAAAATGGGACAAAATATAGATAGGTAAAGTTAGCTACTAGTAACTGGCTACTTGTAGAAGAAAAGTTAGCTACTAGTAGCCAGTTACTTGTTACAAAAGCAGATGGTTATTTAAAAATACCATCTATTTACAACTTATTAATCCCTGGATTAGAAATGGATCACAACTTCAGCGAAACTACGAACATTTTCTTGTACAACGAATGTAGTCCCAATTTTTTTATACGTAAATAACATTCGAGACGAGTAGCTGGGTAATTACTTCTAAGATATGAAAAATTCAAGTATATCATGATGAAGTATTCAATTCTGCATCTATTGATACCAAATATTCAAACATTAAAGCTTCAATACGCTCAAATACGCTTCTACAAACGAGTGGGGGGCAGTGTACGGGTATGTTTAAGTGCAATTTCTATCATTTTTTACATTCAGGACGAGTAGCTAGGTATTTATTTTTAAGATATTCAAAATTCAAGTATACCATGATGAAGTATGTTCAATTATGCATCTATTGATACCAAATATTCAAACATTCAAGCTTCAATACGCTCAAATACGCTTCTACCAACGAGGGGGGGGGGGGCAGTGTACGGGTATGTTCGAGTGCAATTCCTATCACTTTTCACATTCAGGACGAGTAGCTGGGTATTTATTTTTAAGATATTCAAAATTCAAGTATATTATGATGAAGTATATTCAACTCTGCATCCATTGATACCAAATATTCAAACATTTAAGCTTCAATACGCTCAAATACGCTTCCCACAAACCACATACTTAAATTTTGAATATCTTAAAAATAAATACCCAGCTACTCGTCATGCATGTTATTTACATATAAAAAAATTGGGACTACATTCGTTGTACAAGAAAATGTTCGTAGTTTCGCTGAAGTTGTGATCCATTTCTAACCCAGGTATTAGTGAGTTGTAAATAGATGGTATTTTTAAGTTACCACCTGCTTTTGTAACAAGTAACTGTCTACTAGTAGCTAACTTTTCTTCTACAAGTAGCCAGTTACTAGTAGCTAACTTTACCTATCTACAAAATATCCCATAAGGTGGTGAGGTACATACCTCTGAAATTTCAATGTTGTTAGGAGGAGCTGATTTTAAAAAAGATGCAATGAAAAGGGGATACAATTTTCCCAAATCACCTGCCTGGTCCTTCAATCACAATACGATATACAGTGATTACGGCAGTAGCGGATCATTAGTGCAATATTCACTGCTCCCCGAAAAAATCATCGCAGCCGATTGTAATTTTTTGGTACTAGCAATTGACATTTCCCCACTGTTTTAAAATATCATTAGATGATAAAAATCGTCCGACTATAAGTATGGGCAATCCACCCGTTTTGTATCCCATGTATTTACGTTAGTAACGAATCAATTTGTGAGTAGCGGATCACGCAACCTAGTGTCAAGAAAACGATAGGGAATCAACTCAAAACATGATTAGTTTGAGTTTTCATCATTCAATTGCAAAAAATACAAACTATGTAACAATATAAAAAACATTTAACCGTAATATATCAACAAATAAAATGATTTAAATAAATGAAAAAACAAATCATCAACAGGTTTCTGATATAAATGTAATAATAAATTAAGTCAATTAACATTGTCTTAAATACTGAAATATAAAAGCAGAGAATGGTGAAGAAAATAAAATAATATTGTGCCTTATGTTTTATGACATACTGTTGTCCATGAAGATTTTATTTTAACAAGAACAGTGTATACAAACAACGATACATATTGGGAGTGTACAATGTGCATCATATGTCCAAAATTGTTACTAGACAAAAATATAGAATGGAATAAAACTTTAATTGTCTTAATCATAAAAGTATAAAGAATATATAGGATTGGATATTAATTAATGTATTAATTCAAAATATTCGAATCTTATATTGATTATCCTTTAAGCATGATAATTATGGTTTCTTTAAAACGCCCATTGATCTGGTATTATCATGATAAATAAGATAGCGGCATAGCATGACAATGGACCCATCTTTCTCATGGGGTCAAGGAGGGAAGCTAGGCACTGGTTCTCCAATAGTCTCTGCATTGTTTATTTACAATTTACTACAACATATACATCAGGCGCAAAATTTATTTTTTCTTAAGAAATATTACGAATCTCCATTTTCATTAGCCTTTTGAGAGGCCCCCTGTTTACAGTGCTCAGCTGATCCGTTATTGCCGTACTTGCACCCTTCGGAAAACGGGTTTATTTTTTATTGTCAAGAACTGTAAAGCTCAATAAAAGTTTATGTCTTGAAAGAAGATATATTAACGGTTGTAAATAGCTATTGCAATCATTTCAAATTACCTTGGAAAGTCCGAATCGGAAGTAAGTGTTTGGAAAACACATCCGTGTCGTTGAGACGCTTATGACATTCGCATGAAAAAGCCAAGAATTAAAATAATAGGACGTTTATTAACATAAATGATATGTAGAATGAAGTAAATTTATCAGTATTACAGAAATATATCCGAATTTTATTGGTTTCTCGTAATGATAGGGAAAAAATCAACTTTATTTTAAAAAATGATCCGCTACTGACTGAGATCCGCTACTGCCGTGAGCACTATAACTAAAACCTGATTTTACTTGGTGCAAAATGTCAAACCGCGTTCAAAACACAAGAGCATGCAAAGTGAAATGTACACAGAAACCGACGTGTCAACTAAAGAAGGGTGAAATCGACATCTCTGTTGATCTGTCAATCATCTCAGGAAATCAACACAGCTGTCAATCATGTCAGGAAATCGACACGGCTGTGTACCAGGTGTTCAGCACGTGCAATTGTTAAGATCCAAAACTTTGCTTTTTGTCACATTTTAAGACTCATTGTAATGGGGCGCCATATGGGGGCTAAATTTTATATTATTTTTAAATTCTAAAAATGTTAATTTATACAACAAATACTTTTAAACCCTGTTGAAATTCTGTGTTTAACTGTACATGAAAGTTTACACTTGTAGCAATATTAAATCAATTTCTGGAATGAAGTTAATTTTTTTCAAAAAATAATTATTGTACTCCTTCAAATTTATCCTTTGGGGTTCTTTCTGTAGCAGTTGTTACATCTAGGTAAAATGACATAATAGGTGAAATGATGTGGCCAGCATCTCTGAAGCAAGTGGTAAGGATTCCCCTTTTATTATTTATTTATTTATCTATTTATTTTGAAAAATAGAAAATTAATTTATTTTACCATCCATATAATTAATGCTTTATTCAGTACTCAGTCATGCAGTGGGGGTAAATTTACCAACAGAGAGCTGTGATGTTAAATAGATTGATTATTTATTGCATCAGTTCAGTAGGCCCAATGGGCCTCGCACACTCGCCCGATAAAAATGACTTGATGAAATCATCTGCTTAAGTTGCATACTAAAATTCACACTTGTATTGTGGGAAAGTGAATTTTCCTTACCGTTGGCCTTTACTGATTCACCTGGTATCAGTATAATGGACTGGGGGAGTGGTACGTTTGTCTGCGGCGTACTGACTCTGTGAGCTAGCACGGTAAAGTCGCCCTGAGTGCGCGCTAGTACAAGGCAGACCATGCAACACACTCGCACTTCACATGCATACACTAAAATTGTTCATAGATTAATCCATAGAGATTAATTAAATAGTTCTCGTCGCGAATAGCTGAAAAATTGCTGATGCGACGTTAAGCAACATTCAACCAACCAACCAATCACACTTGTATTGTATAGATTGCATAAAAACAATGTACAGGAATGAAGCTAAAATTATTTTGAGTTAGGGGCCCAGCTCACCTCAGAAAAGAAGTTGTGATGGTCATAAATAGCTAAAATATATAAAAATTTAGAGTCCAAGACTTAGTTTTAGGCGCCATGGGCTACTGTGCCCCTGCTAATCTCAAACCCTGACATAACTGTAGCAAAATATCGCTCATCATTGTATACAGAGTAAAAAAAACAAAGCAAAATTTGAAATAAAATCAATAGCCACCAGGGTGCACACGTCGAACTTCAATTTAATATTCCGTATATGATAATGTATGATTCACATACCATCTACAAGCGTCTAGAATAAGTATGAAAATTGCTATTTTAAACAATTTTTCCAAGGTTCATAATTAAATAAAAAATAATGAACAAGAACAAAACTAAAACTGGAGAAAAAATTCATGATGCAAGACTTATAGCCCAAATGATAGTTCAATATCTGTAAGCGTTAAGAAAAAAGCCTGGAAAGCTGCTATTTTAAGGAATTAAGATAAATTTTCTAAATCCACTGCCAATAATTTCATCAAAAATCAGACTCATACCAAATATAAGTTTAATAGCTTCGGTCGTTTGGAAAACAGTCCGGAAAAGCAATTCCTGTCCGCCAGCACACCCACTCGCCCGCATCATCAAAGTAATATTCCAATTCAATTTTGTTACTGCTCGACAAAAACAAATAAGAACCCCCCCCCCCCCCCCCCCCCCCCCCCCCCCCCCCCCCCCCCCCCCACCCCCCCCCCCCCCCTATGTCCAAATCACAATCTCGGAGCAAAGTAAAAACTTTGAAAAATGGCAAAAATAAGTTAAACACGTGAACTTCCAAACGGGAAGTGAGACCGGTGCTCCAGAAGGGTAAATATCTCTTGTTTAGCTATAACTACATCCTCCACATGAAATGGTCCTATGCAATTTATTATATTTTATTTAATAATATCATGAATATATATGCAATACTCTGATGTTAATTGTGGCTCTTTTTAGAGAGAGAGAGAGAGAGAGAGAGAGAGGATATAAAATTTGTTAGTTTATGACTCCTTGGCCAAGTTACAGAATCATTCCTTGACAAAGATAAATCCTGATATACGTTTGACAATATTTTATAGGATTACAAATAAAACTTTTCAACAAACGTGGTATATATATTTAACAAGCTTGCGATATTTTGCTTTCATCCAGTGTCCTTGTCGAATTTATTGATAGTTTTTCAACTTTTCACCAGAACGCTTAAGATCCTGACACTACATAATAGAGAAATAAGAGTTATCTCTCTTTAAAGAAATCGTGCTGATGTTTCGCCACAGCAATACCCATAGTATACAAAAAAGTGAAGGGGAAAACGTTTCACCTGTAGATGTTCCGACAAAATTCTGGATAACTCTTTAATTCGTGTCTGATCATTGTGATCTTAGTGTCGCCTCGTTACCAGCTAAATATCCTATAAACATGATAAACTGACGTTCATTTTTAGATGTAATAATCATTTTCATTAAAATATTTTCACGAAAAACCCCTTCCATTAAAAAGTAGCCTTAATCTTCCATTACGGTCGTATTTAGTTCGACTTATCAGCCCCATTTTAATTTTTGACTTGTTTGGTGTTTGTGAAAATGTTGTTAGATCCAATTTTGCCACGGGGCCTCTGAGTAGTTTATCATGGACCCAATGGTCCTTATTCATATCTCCGACAAAACCAAAAGAAAATGTGGACAAGTTCATCAATCCAATGGGTTGGTGCTCAGGATATTGTCCACAGACACCCAACAAGCCAAAATTTAAAATGGGATTTTTTGTTTTTGGCTGATTAGTCGGACTAGGTCGTTTTTTTTGGACTCTGTGTGTGAATTCCAATAGTTTAGATCCTTGTGCGGGAGGGTGACAGTTTGCTTACCTAAGACAGGTGCTTTTCTGTTAATATTCCGGTTCTCTTATACCACCCTGAAATTGACCCTTCCGATGAAAATGAAAAATTACTGACTTAGTTTTTCTGTGGTCTGTGAGAAAATTGTAATTAACAAAATTCAAACGAAGTTAAAATTCCCACTTTGTTCGAATCTACGAAATTAAGTTAATTACATGAATTTCCCCAGGAAAGTGAGACCGGATACATCGGAAGGGTAAGCAACACCTGTTTAGCTAGCTACACCCGCCACGTGTAAAATGAGCAATAGGGCAAACAAAACATGTCATGTTATGATAAAACATATTATGGCAATGTCATAAAAATACGGTTAAAAAATCAAGAGATTAATACGAACATTCATCATTCTTAATTGTTTTAATTGATTTAAGACTATATATGTTTTTCTTTTTTTAACTCTTAAGAAACACATCAGGAAGTCGAAGACATTAACGAAATGTAATATAATTAAATTTTATTCATAATATCACGTACATGTAAAGTACCAACCTGTCGAAAGTTTAACACCAAGTTAACGAATTAGTACCAAATTGTCAGCTCAGACTGTCCCTGGTTCCCAATATCTCTAAGATGTTATCTATCTATTTCGGCAGCTTTTCGTTGAAGAGTTATCCGTACTTTGCCACTGTGCTGCCGAGTCTCGGCCCCTTTTCGTTAGCTCGGTGTTAAACGTTCGACTGGCCGTACTGTATCTATAAAATAAATGCGTAGAGTTTGTTTAAAGTATTTGCAAAAGGCTTGTATTATATTCACAACAGCTAATTTCGTCGCAAATTTACTCAGACAATAAGTATGAACTTCATCAGCTTATGTTTGATGACTGCAATATTATTTTGCAATTTTGAACAGAGAGTAATGTCAAAGTGCGAAAACTGTAATAAAGCTACCGGATGGAAGTCTCATTTACTGGAAATATTATTGAACTACACTAAAACGCTTAAAGTCGAGGGAAACCGGATCATATCGGAATCCGAAACAAACATCGACCAGGAACTATCAAAGAAAAGTGTAAGTAAACCTCATCTGATGAGAAAAATGGAATGAAAGACGAGTGTAAACCTTTTGAAAACAACCTTGATGTAAATCCATACCACAGATAGTATATTTTTATGTATCCGGGCCAATTGTTTCTACAGATCAACTAGAATTTGACCAATATGAACAATTCATATACAAAGATTTCAACTGGAGAAAACGTAATCCGAATGGTTGTAGTATACCATTAACGTATTTTGTATCACAAAACACAAATAATTATAATTTTGTAAAATATCTGTTTGATCATAACCATGACATTGGCGTCAATGACTTTACTAATAATTCTAATGCTCAACAGAACCGGTTAGTTCGTTTTGCGGACATTCCAGTAAATCAGTTGGAGGGTTTTAAATGTTTTCCAGATGACGAATCGTGTAATAACAAAACAGATAATTTGAGAAACTTAGGATATAAATACATGATAGAGAAACAAAGCGAGGAGTCGTTGAAGAATTCAAAGAATGACGCTTGGCCCTGTAAACTGTCAGACAGTGAAAACCAGCATTCGTCCCCTACATCGAGCAAAAGAAAGTCATTTTGGAAAATACCCGTGGGTAGTATTTTTCATACCAAAGATAAGTATTGTTCTTCTTCTGGAGAATGCATTAATGACAACAGTTCCGAGGAAGTAGCAAAAGCATTTTTATTAGATCATTTACCAAGGATTCAGTCATCGAATCGACGAGTTCCTTTGGATACATTTACATTCGAGTTCACTAGAAAATAACCATTTCTGAAAGCATTAGATTTTTCATTACTAAACTATTACAGATGGATTATGTGTACATAGTAAATGTGAAAAATATGATCGAATGGATGGAGTCACCAACAGAACTAAAACATTACACAACTTTAAACCATGGGACTGCATAAATATAGATAAGGAAATCAGAAACAAGGCCAACAAACTTGTACAGACAGATGTATCGAACATACAACCAAATCAAGTGCAACCGGAAGAACAATCAGAGGCGACATCTATGTCCAAAGCATGCATTCAAGGAGAAAACTGCAAGTGCCATCTTGTTTTTGTCCAACTTTTAAACACCAGTTCAACAAAAAGGACATTCCACAAATTGTGTATTTAGCTTTTGATGACCATCTACACTCTCCACATATAACATTTTACGATACTTTATTTCACTCTAAGAGGAAGAATCCTAACAACTGTCCGGTCACCATCACTTTATTTGTATCACATAAGGTTACAGAATATGATGTTGTTCGATACTACTATGATAAGGGATACGAGATAGGGGTACACAGTATCACACATAGACTCATGAAAACTAGAAATACTATCTTAGACGAAGCAAGTCGACAGATTAATAACATCATCAATTTGGCTGGTGTACCACGTGACCATATCCAGGGATGGAGAAGTCCATATATGGAAACGCTGGAGACATTCAGATTGAGGCTTTGCAATTGCTGGGGTTCAAGTATGACATATCTCATGTCAATCGAGATTTTGAGGTCACGATGTCATCAAATAGAACAAAGATAAAATCACCAAAGCAAATGTGGCCCTTTACTTTTGATTATGGCGGTTTGCCGTTTGAATGCGTTATGTTGCAGTGTCCACAACGTGCCCACAAAGGATTCTGGGAAGTGCCTATGAATGTTATGGTAGACATTAAAGGAGACAACATCTGTTTTATGACTGATGATTGTCTAAACAAACCGGAAACTTCAGAAGAAGTGTTTAAATATCTGTGGCATAATTTTGAAACAAACTATAACGGAAACCGCACACCTTTCGGACTGAATCTCCATCCGCACTGGTTCGAGTTGTTCAATTTTACATTTAACGGACTGAACAAATTCGTTGATGAAATTTTGAAACTAGATGATGTTTATATTGTTAGTGTGCAAAAAATGTTAGAATGGATAAAAAATCCGGTAAAACTGGATAACATTTTAACATTTAAACCCTGGAGTTGTAGCCCTTGAATGATAAGTTTCCGGGAAAAAAGTCGTATCTCCTCTTCATTTGACCAAATTTGTTTAGTCATGTTAAATAAAATAAAATATACAGCATCAGGTTTCTATTTTGCTATGGGCGTCATTACGATACTGTAAATAAGTATGATGTCTCTGTGTCTAAAATAGCCATGGATATATTTAATTCCAAGTTCAATGTTTCTTATACTTTCAATTTTGATTACAAATGTGCGGGTGTAGCTGGCTAAACAGGAGGTTCTTGCCCTTCCGGAGCACCCGGCCTTCACTTCTGTTGAAAATTCACGTGTAACTTAATTTGCCAGTTTCAAAGTTTTATCTTTGCTTTAAAAGTGTGATTTTTGCATGAATTGGTATGTTTTTCATAGATACATTTAACAATAGTGTAGTTTTTAAAGTTGTTCATTCATTATGAAACTTGCGGTTGTAAATAGACATCGGTTGGATTTAAGTCGTTAAAGATTTACATCTTGACAAACACAAGTGGCGGATCTACGGAGGTGGGGGGAGCAAGGGTTGGACATCCCCCTTTTTTTAAATATGTGTGTATGTCACTTTCTCATATTTAACCAAATCATAATTTTTTATTTACATTTTAAAAAAATCGGCATATGGGATGCACAACAGACGTATTATCTTCTTCCGCATCAACCTAATGGACTTTCCAAAATTCCTCGACCCGCCAATGAAACATTTCTATTACCAAAATAAATTGTCTTCATTTATGTTTATCTCTGCAATACCCGACGTTGATCTGAAGCACGTATTTATCAAATTTAACCCAGAAACATCGAGCATACAAGAATACGTGACAAATTAAGGCACCAAATAGGACTTTGGAGCTCATCTGGTTTTAGACATGTATATTTCATGTAAGGTTTGATACGCGAAAACCTTACAAACCAAGTGTGGTTCAAACATTTAAAAAAGGGACAGAAATACTAGTAAATAAATAAATAAATCTCCACACAATTAAAGTAAATTCAAGTAAAAGTAACGAGCAAATAATGCTAGAAGTAATTTGAGTAAAAGCGTCAATCTAGGATTCTATTGAAGTTGGTGCAAAACTGTATAACTTTTTTTGTATTGGGAAATATCTAATACCAAGAACGTTGGTTAAGATTACCAATTTTTTGGAAGAGCTATACAATTTTAATTTAAATATACGTTTATCACTAAAATATGATAGTAGTAAATTAAAACAAATGTAAGACAATGACAAAATTTAAGATCGAAAAAAGTTGCCCCGAGGACACTGCAAAAGTAAATTATGGTTGGTGACGTCTCGATGTCCCATGTCACAGCAGGCGTGGCAAGTTAAAGTACCCTGTACATTGCCCTGAGCGCACTGCCAAGGTAAATTATAGTTGATGACGTCTCGATGTCCCTTGTCACAGCAGGCGTGGCAAGTGACAGCTGTCCCTGTACATGCCCTGAGCGCACTGCAAGGTAAATGTTATAGTTGATGACATCTCGATGCCCTGTCACAGCAGGCGTGGTAAGTTAAAGCACCCTGTACATTACCCTGAGTGCACTGCAAAGGTAAAATGTTTGTCACTTAACCTATAGTTGGTGACGTCTCGATGTCCCTTGTCACAGCAGGCGTGGTAAGTTAAAGCACCCTGTACATGCCCTGAGCGCACTGCAAAGTAAATGTTTGTCATTAACCTATAGGTTGGTGACGTCTCGATGTCCCATGTCACAGCAGGCGTGGCAAGTTAAAGCACCCTGTACACTGCCCTAAGCGCACTGCAAAAGTAAATTATGGTTGGTGACGTCTCGATGTCCCATGTTACAGCAGGCGTGGCAAGTTAAAGCACCCTGTACACTGCCCTGAGCGCACTGCAAAAGTAAATTATAGTTGTGACGTCTCGATGTCCCATGTCACAGCAGGAGTGGTAAGTTAAAGCACCCTGTACATTGCCCTGGGCGCACTGCCAAGGTAAATTATAGTTTGACGTCTCGATGCCATTGTCACAGCAGGCGTGGCAAGTTAAAGCACCTGTGCATTGCTCTGAGCGCACTGCCAAGGTATATTATAGTTGTGACGTCTCAATGTCCCTTGTCATAGCAGGCATGGCAAGTTAAAGCACCCTGTACATGCCTGAGCGCACTGCCAAGGTAAATTTAGTTGGTGACGTCTCGATGCCCGTTGTCACAGCAGGTGTGAAGTTAAAGCACCCTGTACACAGCCCTGAGCGCACTGCAAAAGTAAATTTGTTGGTGACGTCTCGATGCCCATGTCACAGCAGGTGGTAAGTTAAAGCACCCTGTACATTACCCTGAGCGCACTGCAAAAGTAAATTATAGTTGGTGACGTCTCGATGTCCCTTGTCACAGCAGGCCTGGCAAGTTAAAGCACCCTGTACACTGCCCTGAGCGCACTGCCAAGTAAATTATAGTTGGTGACGTCTCGATGCCTTGTCACAGCAGCCTGCAAGTTCACTGTAGCAGCGCTGAAGTGACGTATGTTGTCACAGCAGTTAGTTAAAGTACCATGTACACTGCCCTGAGCGCAAAGCAAAAATAAAATGTTTGTCACTTAACCTATAGTTGGTGACGTCTCGATAAAATTGAAATATTTTTGACTGGGCCGTAAAATCACATCAAATAATCAGTTGAATTATATTGCATAAATGTAAAGATACTTACAAATTGTCACAGTAAGAATTGCCCACGTGGGAACCCAAATTATGAAACGATAGGAAGTGTTGATTTTTTTTTTAAATAGGCCAAAAACTGATTGGCTAGTTTTGCATTCCTTTTGGAATGTGGTTTGGGCATGGACTGGCATATTTGATTTATATTCTTCAATTATCAAAAATGAACAAATGGAATATTTGGGATCCTCATATATATATATATGTGTGTGTGTGTGTGTGTGTGTGTGTGTGTGTGTGTGTGATAACATAAGTACTGTGTTCTGTTTTTTTTAAAGTATCAGCGGTAACCTTCAAGTGTGTGTGTGTGTGTGAGAGAGAGAGAGAGAGGGATCAATACTGTTCAACTATTTCAAATCTAATTTCTACCATTACATTGTGCCCGTTCGGGAGAACTTTGAAAGTGTAAAATATTAATTAACAATATTTTATTTTATGGTCTTATTTATTTTCAATTAACGATCAAAAATAATTTTATCATTACTATATATATATTATGTATACTTATATTACCATTTAATTGAGGAAAAGAAAAGAATTAAAAATAATTTATTACATTAACTTGTACAGGTGCTAGGCTTAACAGAATAAACTGTGTCATAAATAGTTTGATTTTGTAAATATTTATTAGGTCAGGTCAGTAGTCATTTACATGATTGAACGTCTTGTCCCAATTTTACCAATCATTCATTAACTTTACTAAAAAAACAAACATACTAATCCATGTCCAAATCACAATGCAGAAGAAGAAAAACCTTTGAAACTTACAAGTTAGGTTAGACACGTGAACTTCCACCGGGGAAGTGAGACCGGGTGCTCGGGAGGTAAAGCACTTCCTGTTTAAGTAGTAGACACCACCGTCACATGTGTTATAAAAATTTAGGATTTTCCTGAGCTTAAATCTAGCATTACTTTTTGAAGATATTCATGAACTTAAGGTGTCATTTTTGAAAGCTTATACAAATTGTATTTAATTTCGCTAAAACGTACACCTTTACATATACTTTCAAAAGAAATTGCCAAATATTATTTTCATAGCGAAATGATTACAAACTGCATTTGGAACACGGCTGTTCTTGTGTTAATTGTCAAAAAATAAAATGCACCAGTCCACGTTTAAATTACAATCCAAAAGCAAAGTAAAAACCTGACAAATTAGTTTAAACGGGTGCTATTTGCTGTTAAGCTAGTTTCACCCGTCATGTGTGAGAAAATAAGAATCAAAGGATATTGGAACTATGGGACGCCAAATTTGTCCAGGGTAATTTCGGATACAGAAACACCATACTTATCATATGAACGATATTGTAAGCATTAAGGTATTGTTGTAAAACATGAAAGTACATGTATTAGTATTTAGATGATGAAGAAAATGGTTATTTTAAAAAAGACTACAAAATGTAAAATAATATAATATTGACTAGATATTTTCTACTTATGCTTATGTTTGTATATATAATGAAACAAAACTTCCTCCTTTCTTTTATAATTAATATCTATAATAAACATTGACATACGTATATAGGCTAACAGCATTGACCTGTTCGTTTGATCTTCCATTGGGAATATTCATTTAGAAGGGTCCACCAAATAAATGGGTAATGTTAGGATTAGCAGGTAATAAAAACTAGTGTATACACAAGACACTTATTTAGTGTTCTCATTATGTAGACAAAACAAGCACGTGTGGTCCCGATACATAAATGCACAAGTCCGTGATAATATTTAAATTAAAGGTCATACAGTCAGGTTAATGTTGTTAACCTATACAATCCAGTAGTGGCAAACAAAAGTTATAATTAGTATTTTACAAAGCAAAATACAAGGAAAATGGCGCCTTTGTCATCAGTCATACAAATTTTGTATTTCTTGCATATCTTTGAATACCATGTCATCCCATCACGTGCTAATCATCTAGACAACAGTCGGAGTCAGAATAGTAAGAAAATCCGGGATGTAATTTTTAAACGTTTCTCCAAGGACGAGAAGAAAAATGTCAATGGGTCAGATGACGAAAAAGAGACAATCAATGCTGGATTTAATGATTTCAAACCTTCCAATGATGTGCTACAGCAAGATGGTAAGCCTCAAGTTATATATTTCGCAATCAGTGGACCCATTAATATGACACATAAAAATCCTCTTGAGAATTTGTTTTATTCGTTAGTAAATCCAAATGGTTGTCCAGTTTCTGCGTCATACTTTATACCTGAACATTTTACCGACTATGATGTAGTGAAATATTTTTATGATTATAACCATGACATCGGTATATCAGGTTCGGATGAAAACGCAGGTTTAGAAGGTATGCGGATGGCTATACACACTGATATTCCTATTGAGTCCATTAAAGGGTTTAGAACCGATTCCGTGGAATCACTCGACAACAATACAATCTACCGGGTGTCAAATAACGGGTACAAATATATAGTCTCAGAGAGTTGTGGGGTACATCGTGATGGACTTCGACGGCCTTGTGTTATCGACATTTCAAAAAAGTCCTTGGATGACAATGAGATAAACAGGTATGACAATAAAGAATTCAATCAAATTCCATTTAATGGGATATTTCTGAAAGATGAACTTCTCTGTTCCTCAAGTGATACTTTCGCTTCAATTCATTATAATGAAACAAAACTATTTGATTTTCTATGGAATGAGTTCAAACAGACATTGAATGGAAAACGTATACCTTTTGGTTTGTATCTGAATACCAATCTTTTCTTAAATGATGTAATTTGTAAAGCTATTCGCAGATTTATTGAAGCATCGCTAACTATAAGTGATGTGTACGTAGTTAGTATTGAAAGAATGACTGAATTTTTGCATTCAAAAACTGATTCAAACAAGGTGAAAGAATTTAAACCATGGGGTTGTAAACCAACTTTTGGGATGGAAGTACAACAAAAGACGAATGAGATAGTACAACGGATGGGTGCAAGCAATAATGTTTCTAAGAATCATGCCAAAACGTCTTATGCAAAACAGCTAATTGACAAGACAACGAAAATTTCACACAATGGAAAAGAAACATCAGAGACAAGCTTAGAAATAGAGAAAAGTTCCAGGGTTTTAACAGATAGTTGTAACAAAAAGGACAATTGTAGACTTCCATCATGTTTTTGTGCAACATACAAGCACTATATGAGCGTTTCGGAAATACCACAAATCGTTTATTTCGGATTTGATGATCATCTGAACTATAACCAAAAACCATTTTATGATAAATTATTTCACTCTGATAGGAAAAATCCAAACGGTTGTCCAATAAGTGCAACTCTTTATATATCACATGTCTCTACAGAATATAATCTTGTGAAATATTTTTATGATAAAGGAATTGAAATAGGAATCCACAGCATAAATCATACATTACAGAAGACAAGAGATACACTTTTATACCAAGCCAGTCAGCAGATGAATAACATAATTAATCTAGCTGGTATACCACGTGACGATATACAGGGATGGAGAAGTCCGTATCTTGAACCCGCAGGGGACATTCAAGTTGAAGTATTACAGCAATTAGGTTTTAAATATGATATTTCCTATCTGAATAGAATATTTGACGTGAAGCTCACCCCAGAACTAATGATATCTCCATCACCATCACTTTGGCCGTTTACCTTAGATTCAGGTGGACTTCCTTTTACTTGTATATATGATCAATGTCCGAAAAATACATACACAGATTTCTGGATAGTCCCCATGAACAGTTTTGTAGACATTAAAAATAAGAGTATTTGTCCCATGGCTGATGATTGCACTAATATGCCGAAAAATTCTGAAGAGGTTTATGAATATGTATGGAACAATTTTAAAGTGAATTATTTTGGTAACCGTGCACCATTTGGGCTGCATCTTCACCCTTCGTGGTTTTTGAAAGAAAAATTCTCTCTAGATGGTTTAGATAAATTCATCCGTGAAGTGTTAAAATTAAAGGATGTGTATATTGTAAGTGTTAAGAAAATGTTAGATTGGGTGAAGCATCCAACTAGTCTTGATATGATAGATATGTTCAAACCCTGGAAATGTACATAACATTTAATAGGAGTATAAGATACATCTAGATTACCATAAAATCAGATATATTTATTTCATATATTCAATTTTTAATATTTTTCTTAAAATTTATTTATTTTAAAAACGCTTGAATGTTTAAAGAAAGCTGAAAAATGCCCCAAAAATTAGATTCTAGCCTTTACTATGCAAAAAGTATAAATTTTATTTCTTTTGCTCGTTTATTATTTATTAATATTGTTTTTAAAGTAATTGTTTTTATTTTGTTATTTATTTTGTATTGAATGATTTAGAGGGCCTAATTTAAGAGACAATTTTTCTAGTTAGACACCCTCTAAAAGTAATGCGTGTATTATTATTATTATTATTATTATTATTATTACCTTCTTAACCCTCTAAAATAAAGCCCTCTTTTAATTTATTATTATGATTATTATTATTATTGTAGTTTCAGTGTAACCACGATCTGTTTATAGCTCGATCAGTCCATTTTTTCATCTGATATATAACAATATAACTGCTTCTCCTGCTTATTGTGTGTGTATTTGTTTCCATGTTTTACACAGTAAATACGCTACGGTAAAGCTTGTTCCAACAACGGAAAGATATAACAAAGCCAACTGCTTACAAATAAATTGTTAGCACTGGCATATTGCAAGCCTCGGCTTATCAAACGCCTCAAAAATTGTTATGGCAGCCAACGCAATATTGAGGATAAGTAGATGTCCAAAATTACCCTGTATATGTTTGACGTCCCAACGTGCTCACTGTTCCTTTCCTTCTCAATTTTGATTTTACTCATGGCGGATGTAGTTAGCTACACATGAATTGTTGACCACGTAACCTTACTTCTATAGTTCAAACGTGATTGACTTAATTTGTTTGTTTTCAAAGTTTTTACAGTTCTTTGGGGATTTTGATTTGGATACGGACCTGTATGCTTGTGTTTAATATAAAATAATTTTGGTGGATATATACGTTTGGTCATTGTTACTAAAAGCTGGTACCATCTTAATGCAATTGACAGAAAAATATTATTAAAACTAAACATGTGTTAATTTTGCATGACTAGACGACCGTTTCGAACTACAATTCCTTATGAGTAGTGCTTTGGCGGAAATTGTGAATATCCTTTTTTTAAAATATGTTGAAACTGGAAAAACAGAGGGGCCAAAATTTATTTTTACCAAATCCGCCATCAAATATATATTTTGAATGATAAAGTTAATTTTTTTTCTAAGAATTTTAAAATTTACGAAGCAGATAATTTTGTTAATGTTATTTATTGTACTTAATACTGTAAGTGTATTAATTCCTTATATTTCAAAATTACTTATATGTATAAGTATATAGCATTATTATAAACACCTGTGTTTAAAAATTTATATTAGCTATCTGATTTATATACATTTATGATAAAAAGTATTATTTTAATGTTATTAAAGAAAAGATCTAATAAATAAATTACACAGAACGATAAATAGTTCATATAACTTTACAGTCATCATCATAATATTATTGTTAAGTATAATGTAAAATTATTATATCCAAAATTATCCTGGATATATTTTAATGTCTTATTGGTCCATGTTCCTTTGGTTATCGATTTCAATTTTCACACCTGGCGAGTGTATCTAACTAAACAACTGATAGTTACGGAGCACCGGCCTCACTTTCCTGGTGAAAGTTCACCTGTTTAAATTAGTATGATAGTTGTCAAAAGTTTTACTTTGCTTTTGTGAGTGTGATTTCAACATTTCCCAGTGATTTTGTTCGATTTCATTTTTCCATTTTACCTCATTTCTATCAGCAATGATAGGTATTTGTCATAATATACGGCGCATGTCTATCGCATTTGCGCATATTAGACACAATTTTGTAATTTTTTTCTAGTGCCTATTCACAATGACAGTATACATGTTGGACATCAGTTTTACATGGATTTATTATAACTATTCATAATAACACTATCCCTTTGATACTCAAAAAGGAATACTGAACTTCGCAAATATAATATATATTAAACAGTCTTCGAAATATCAAAAAGAGGATAAAACTAAAATAAAAACACGCACTTGCATTGACATATTGATTCCATAAACCTGTTTATTAATTCTACACCTTTAGTAACATAATGACAACAACATATACTGGATGTATATTGTTTACGTATTCACATTTAGATCTAGCTTAAACGAAAATTGAATCATTGAATGAATGAGATTATGTTGAGTATATAATATATGCTAGACAACATCTATGTATTTTAAAAACGTTTAGTAAATTGCACTTTAGATTAATTCTGATTTTAAATTATAAATTAATTCTATGCATAAGATGTCCCGAAACATACAAACAATTGCCTTAAGCGTCTGTTAAATCAAGTTTGAATCATCCTACCAAATCAAACTATCATACATGACGAAATATTACATAAAATACGATTTCACATGGACTGTTATCTTTCCTAAATGGTATGTTTCTATCATGTCAGCCAATGATTTCCTCATTGTTAACCACTTTAACGACATCGTATTCATTTTATGCCTCTCTGAACGTTTTACAGTTACAGAAGATATAAGAACATTTGCCAGTAAACCTTGCCTTGAATGGAGAATTAGTGATGTGACGGTTGTTATTTTTAATAGAAATGGTATATTCGCCAGGTTCTGAAACTGTGTATGTGACTCCACATATACCATTTTGTTGTCTTTGGTCAAACTTCAGCAGAGCTTTAGAGGGTCCTTCTATAACAATGGTTGTATCACCGCTTCCAGCAGGGCGTGCAAATACGTTGAACTGACCTAGAAAGAAAATGCATTTTCAGTATAAGTAAATATAAAAATATAATGTATATATCACAATAATTTCGAGAAACTGTGTGGCAAATCAAAAACAAACATATTAATCCATCTCCAAATCACAACCCAGACTTTTAAACTGACTGATGCTCTCCTCCTGTTTAGCTTCATTTAGTGAAAGGAAATGGAACTATGGGACGTCAAATATATCCAGGGCAATCCTGGATACAGACACATCAAACTTATTAACAATACTGTGATGACGACCATACAACTTTTTGAGGGACTTGATAAGCCTAGGTTTGCAATATCCCTGGGCTGGGTCAAAAATTCATTTGCAAGCAGCTTTCTTCGTTGTATAAAGTTCCCATGGTGGGGACAAGCTCTACCATAGCGTACTAATTGGGAAATGAATATACATGCAGGAAAAGCAGGTTTGTTGCTGTATATTAAAGAAAAGTTAGGGGTTATATAGGTTGCCAGTAATTTGTACATGGACTGATATGTTGCTGTTTGCTCTGGAAAGGGGTTTCACTCCTTGCTGGTTGAAGATTATTGCAACATCTACAACAAGGGAGAGAATTGCGAGGAATAATACTCACAAGGTTTGATTTCGGCTTTGGTTTGTAAAAACTGTACAGTTTCAAGTTTTGGTCCCTTCTTGGTTATTGCCATTGGATCTATTTTGAACTGAAATGGGCTTCCTGAAACAAAACATGATAACCATATTACTAGTAATTAATTATTTTGTAAATCTATAAATGATTTCTATAAAATTCTGAGAGAAGAGAGAGAGAGAGAGTAGTTACGAAAAAAATGAAAGAGAG